>CM076580.1:614311192-614470582 GCA_034641835.2 Pinus albicaulis
TGAAAAATTATATTTAAGACAATTTAATTTTATGTCTTGGTGTTTGACATTCAATGTATTTGGACACGTTCATGTTAAAACATTATATCTATAAAAATGGTGTTGGAATTTAGATTTATTATTAACGAATTTAGCTTTATTATCAAGAATTTATTAACGACTTTTTAAGGGTATTTTATTTAAGAGCAATATCATACAGGTTAGTTTTCATTAACATATATATTTGAGAGAAAAATGACATAATATGAGAGATTTATAAAGATAAAATATTTTTATATTAACAAGTATAAAATATAAACTTAAAATATAAAAAATATTAAAGAAAAAATAAATTATATTAAAAGTATCCCATAAATACAAGTGGGATTTACTGAGTCTATTTATTGAGTGAAACCTAGTTATGCTAATTATGACGATTTTTTTTTCACCAGCGTTTATTTTGAATGTTATTACTTTTTAGCATAGAATAAAGCAATACGGAGGTGGAAATAGTCCTTTAACTGTCCACAGAAACCTGAGTTTCTCCTCTCTTTAATGATTTAATGTAGATATTTATAGTATTTTTCTGCAATTTTAATGATTATTTAGATAAATGCTCTACAGTTCAGTATAGGGTAAATGTGTAGATATAATGTAAGAAAGTTTGTAAACATTTGTAATGTCCGCTTAATTGTAATCAATATATTTCTAATAATAAATACGATTAGATGTGAGATATTTTTTAAATTCGAAATTTTTTATATTGTAATTTTTTTACTTATTAAAAAGATTCAGAACATTTTTTGGATTAAAAAAAATGTATAATATACATATAACATTAAAATATATAAAATATATAAAATACTTATAAATTAACATAAATTTTACCATATAAATTAAAATAATGATTGCATAACCATCTTTAAACTTAATTAATAAGCAAATACAAATTTAATATTTACAATCATAAATATTTACCATGGATATTATTAACTTCTAAATAGATTTTTTTACAATACCATGGCTCAATACCCAGAAGAGAATGATAGAGAGAGGGAGGGAGAGAGGGAGAGGAGGGAAGAAAATCTTTATGACATTTTCTAATTAAATCTAAAAGAAAAAATGTTATAGTTACTTTTGAAGTATATCTAAACCATGGATCCTCACTATTACTCTAAAAATATTCCCATAAAGATTAAATTAGTATTTTAATTAATTAAAAATGCTAATACTTATGTCAAATTTATATAATATAAATAATATTATAAAGAACCTGGATAGATGCATTTTAACCAAGGATCTGAGCAAAGAGAGAAAGCAAAGAATTTTAACTAAGGATCCAAGCAAAGAGAGAAAGCAATGTGACTAGCAATGATAGATGGACTACCATCCTGACACTATTTTCCTTGGCAGCTCAGAATGGTTGGAAATTCCATCAAATGGATGTAAAGATTGCTTTCTTGAGTGACAACACTTCAATTCCTTTTTTGATAGAAAAAAATTCTACAATAAAGTTGGCCAAGAACCCAAAGTTCTATGATCAAAAGAAGCACATCAATACAAAATATCATCTCATTCGACATCATGTTGAGGCAAAAAGAATCCACCTATGGAATTCTTCCACAAATGAGCAGATTGCATACATCTTCACCAAAGCGCTTGGAAGGGAAAAGTTTGAAAGATTCATAGCGCCACTTGTTTTTGGAATTTGATTGCTGCAAGACTTTGGTAAACGAAATTTGGCATGACATAAACAACTTTATTAACATGTTTTTTTAACTCTTATGCCACCTTTTCACACCAAAATTTTACCTAGTCCTACACTTAAGCTCACTTTGCTTATAATAAATTTCTTGAGTAATTTTCAAAACATTTTGACCCTTTTTTGAAAGTATAAACTTAGTGCTAACAACTGGCTCCAATTGGGATATTGTCTCCCCATGAGGCAGTAAATAACATGTTGACCATTTGCCTGATCCATTGGGCGGTTTCGAACTAGTAACCCTGTAACTGTAAATTGTACCACATTGAAGTCCATACCGAAACTGCAAATTGAAAATGAACTGCTGAAAATAAGAAACTAAAACTCAAAAGTTAAGATCCACAGAGTCTGGTAGCATAACCGTAAAATTTTTACAATATTTGAGAGTTTAATTTACAAAGCATAATTAAAAACATACCCTTATAGCTATTCAGAGCTCTATTTGACATTTAAACATTAGTCAAAGCATTTTAAATTTTTTTTATGCATACTCCACTATTTTTTTGGGAAAAGGATGAGTCATAGTTGAAGTATAGGACTGAAATTTTTCACACCCTTGTAGGCTTCATATGTGGAACTGTAACTCATATTCCTTCTTCGTAGCAAAACTACTACATGAACCTGTGAAATATTTTGAAATGTGCAACTGATCTAGCAGGATAGTGGTGGCCACCCACCTATTCCATTTGGACCCGCACCATTACTTCATTCAGTTTTTCACTATCAGCACAACTTACTATTTTTAACAAGTTTTCGATTTCTGAACTTTCGAAGCCATTTGGAGGCCCTAATGAGCCATATGGATATTGGTGGTGACTCACCTATTACATTTGAACCCCCCTTGTTGGTTCTTTCACTTTTTCAGTTTCGACACAACTTACTATTTTTAGCAGTTTTCAGGTCTTCAACTTCTGGAGCCGTTTTGAGGCACTAAAAGAAGTTTTTTGGGAAAAATGGGAGCAACATGGGTTCATGGAACGATGTTTCTCACACCAAAATCTATACACCTCGAATAGATCTTACTAACGAGGTATGATGCATGTCAAACAGATATCGTATGCCAAAGTTATGTCCCCAGAAAGTTGAAACACCAATTTACCCAAATGGGGCCCATAGTTTTTGTGCTTCATCTCCTACGGTTAGGTTTTTGGATGTTTATGGTTTTACATTGTTTCTAAACAATAAATAGGCCTTTTAGCCTCAATGTAACACAATTCAGAAGCCTGTAGCCACCACAACTCTTCTCAAAGTTAAGCTACCAGCGCCCTAGCTAGTTTTTTCCATTCTCTCTGTAAGAAAATTTCAGTTCTTTGATATTGATGAAATGAGTATTATTTCTGCTACATCTTTGTGTTTATGTCTATTTCTGTATTTTATTCTGTTCTTGCATAAATCTGGATCAATGGTATCAAAGCGGTCTTCTCTTTCTCTATTGTTCTTTTCACGTCCCCAACATGGTCAGGGTATAAGGAGTTAGGGTCGATCTAGTTGAACCCTGGCAAGATCAGCCTCGCAAACCCCGAAGACATCTCATGGCAGAAGAAAAGAAAGATGAGGGAGCAGGAGATCCTATCAAAATATTTCTTGTGGAGGCCCTTGAGAAAAAAAGGTACATGATGATGGAAAAATTTTCTCAGATCCTTCAACAGCTGCCCACCTACGATGCATCTACATCTAACAACTATTATGGAGGCACCACTACCTTCATGGTACATGTAAAATTTGATATTCCTATATTTGAAGGCCAGATAGATGCAGATGTCGTAGATAGATGGTTGAATTTTCTAGAAGGGTATTTCTCGGTCCATGATTTCTCCGCCGGAGAAAAGATTATTTTTCCACTCCTCAAAGTTGCCCCCCATGTCAAAGACTAGTGGGAAACCTACTGTGAGCAAAAGGACAAGGGGGAACCTTCTCTGTTCTCATCTGCACCCACTAGGAATTCATTCTGAGATGACATCAAGGAACAATATTACCCCGTGGGGAGCTATGAGGACAATTACATCCAATGGACCATGCTGCAGCAGCAAAGGGATCAAGATGTGCACGAAATGACGAATTTGTTCCATATCCTCTGCACAAAGTTGGATATTAAATATTCAAAGAGACATTTGGTGCTTCAGTACCGCCGCTGTCTGCACAAACACATTGAGGAGGAAATGGAGTTCCTTGACATTACCTCTCTTGGCACGGCTTATCACTATGCTGCCAAGATTGAGCAAAAATTTAAGCAGAAGAAGCAAGACTTATGATCCGCGAATCTGAAGCCAGGGAAAGGCACCCCTGAACCACAGATTAAGGGGCAGAGCCAAAGTGGGGCACCTCAGAAAATCACCACAAAATAATATAAAGACACGGGGAAGTGGGGTGAATTTCATAACAGCCCCACTCACAGCACATACGAGTGTCAGGCCAAACAGTCGTAGGTGGCCGAACTAAAGGCACGTAAATCAAATGCATGTTCTAATCCTAAGCCAGAACTAGACAAGGAAGATGACAAAGGGAAGCATATCATTGATGCAGACCCTAGTGCCATTGCTGCCACCACCAAGCTCGAGAGGGAGGATCCTGAGGATCTAGAGGAGGGGGAGTGCCTCTTCCATTTGCAGATGTGGGTGAAGGGTTCTCCACTGAAATTTCTTGTCGATAGAGGAAGCCAAAAGAACCTCATTTCAGCAGAGGTCGTGAAGTAGTTTGGCCTAATGACCATAGCACACCTGCAACCGTATACCATCAGGTGGCTTGACCCAGGGAGAGATCTCCCCATCCACCAGCAGTGCTACCTTCCGTACAACATCAAGCCATTCAGGGATGAGGTATTGTGTGATGTTGCTCCTACTGATGTAGCTGATCTATTATTGGGCCAACCATACTTGTGGAGGCGACATGCTGTGTATGAATCTATGCCTCGTGTTGTGATTATTACTTTGGGAAATAACTTGTACAGGATATCGAAGGTAATACCACCTCCTGCCATCTCTTTGACTACTGCAAAAAAATGTAGTAAGGTTGTTTCCCAGACAAGGAAATTTATTTGCATCACCATTCGCCCACAAGGAAAGAATAATATTCTGGCCATAGCCTCAAAATAGGGCTCCCCTACACAACAGAAGAAGATGGAAAAAGGCATGGAGGAATACAAAGATATTTTCTCCTCACCCACAGAGGTTCCTCTACACTTTTCGGACAAGCACTCCATTGATCTGACTCTCGGCGCACCACCGCCTGATATTTCCATAACTCAGTGATTACACAGACATAATCCACACATTTACTGTCTGATAAAACAAAATTTATTGAGCGCATCCAGTACATCCGCCACCAGGTCCATGACATCCTCGACAAATCCAATACCAAGTTTTGCAGAATGTGCCTCTCATGTAGGAACTTAACGAAATGGGGACCATTTCTTCCTAGGGAGGGAGGAATAATATAGGTGGATATTTGTGGCCACACACCTATTCCATTTGGACCTGCACCATCAGTTCTTTCAGTTTTTCACTATCAGCACAACGTACTATTTTTAGCAGGTTTTCAGTTCTTGAACTTTCGGAGCCATTTGGAGGCCCAAATGAGCCACTTGGATATTTGTGGCTACCCACCTATTCCATTTGAACCCCCACTATCGGTTCTTTCAGTTTTCCAGTTTCGGCACAACTTACTATCTTTAGCATTTTTTCAAGTCCTAAACTTCTAGAGCTGTTTTGAGGCCCTAAACGACGTTTTTTGGGAAAATCGAGAGAAACATGGGTTCATGGACCAATGTTGCTCACACCAAAATTTGTACTCCTTCGATAGATATTTCTAACGAGGTATGATACACATCAAATGAATATAGTATGCCAAAGTTATGTCCTCGAGAAGTTGAAACACCAATTTACCCAAACAGGCCCATAGTTTTGGCGCTTCATCTCCTACGGTTAGGTTTTTTGATGTTTAAGGTTTTACATGGTTTCTCAACAATAAATAGGCCTTTGAGCTTGATTGTAACACAATTCATTACCCTGTAGCCGCCAAATATCTTCTCAGAGATAAGCTACCATCATCCTAGCTAATGTTTTTTCCATTCTGTCTGCAAGCAAAATTAAGTTCTTTGATATTAATGAAATGAAGTATTATTTCAGTTGCATCTTTGTTTTATGTCTATTTCTATATTTTCTTGCATTCCGGCATAAATTTGGATCAGTGGTATGAGAACGGTCCGCTCTTTTTCTATTTTTCTTTGCATGTCCCCAACACGGTCAGGGTATAAGGAGTTAGAGCTCGATCTAGTTGAACCCTTGCAAAATCAGTTTCACAGACCCCTACGACCTCCCATGGCGGAAGAAAAGAAAGACAATGGAGCAAGAGATCCTATCAAAATATTGATCGATGAGGCGCTCGAGAAACAAAGGCGATGATGGATAAATTTGCTCAGATCCTTCAACGACTATCCACCTACAGTGCATCTGCATCCAACAACCACTCTGGAGGCGCCACTCCCTTCAAGGTACAGGTAAACTTTGACATTCATGTGTTTGAAGGCAAAATAGATGCAGATGCCATAGATAGATGGTTGAATTTGCTAGAAGGGTATTTCTCGATCCATGATATCTCGGACCGATAAAAGAGTATTTTTTCACTCCTCAAAGTCACCCCCCTTGTCAAAGACTGGTGGGGAACCCACTGTGAGTAAAAGGACGAGGGGGAGCCCTCTCTGTTCTCGTCTGCACCCACTTGGAATTCGTTCTGAGATGACATCAAGGAAAAATATTACCTCATGGGGAGATATGAGGACAAGTACATCCAATGGACCACGCTGTGATAGCAAACGGATCTAGATTTGCACAAACTGATGAATTTGTTCCATACCTTGCGCACAAATTTGGGTACTAAATATTCAGAGAGACATTTGGTTCTTAAGTACCACAGCTGTCTGCATAGACACATTTAGGAAGAAATTGAGTTCCTCGACATTACCTCGCTTGGCACAGCTTATTGCTATGCCGCCAAGATTAAGCAGAAGAAGAGATACTTTGGATCCACGAATCCAAAGAATAGGAAAGGTGCCCCTGAACCACAGAACAAGGGGCAGAGCTAAAGTGGGGCAACTCAGAACACCACCAAAAATCCAAAGAAGGACATGGGTAAGTAGTGTGAATTTCATAACAACTCCAATTACAAGACAAATTAGTGTACCATTTTGCTACCAATTCAACTCCAGAGAGAGGGAGGATACCGAGGATCCAGAGGAGGGGGAGCACCTCTTCCATTCGTAGATGTGGGTGAAGGGTTCTCCATTGCAGCTTCTTGTCAATAGCGGAAGCCAAAATAACCTCATTTCAGTAGAGGTCATGAAGCAGCTTGGCCTAATGACCATAGCACACCCACAACCATATACCATTGGGTGGCTTCACCCAGGAAGAGATCTTCGCGTCCACCAAAAATGCCACCTTCTGTACAACATCAAGCCATTCACAGATGAGGTATTGTGTGATGTTTCTCCTATTGATGTAGCTGATTTATTATTGCGCCAACCATAATTATGAAGGTGACATGTTATGTATGAATCTAGGTCTCGTGCTGTCATTATTACTTTGTGAAATAACTTGTACAGGATACTGGAGGTAGTACCACCTCATTCCATCTGTTTGACTACTGGAAAAAAGCGCAGTAAGGTTGTTTCCCAAACAAGGAAATTCATTTGCATCACCATTATCCCACAAGGAAAGAATAATATTGTGGCCACAACCTAAAAATAGGGCTCCCTTGCATAGAAGCAACAAATGGACACATGCGTGGAGGAATACAAAGACATTTTCTCCTCACCCACAGAGGTTCCTCTACACTGTTTAGAGAAGCAGTCCATTGATCTGACCCCCGACCTACTGCTGCCTGATATTTCCATAACTCATGCGATTACACAAACAGAATCCGCACATGTACTGTCTAATAAAACCAAATTTATTGACTGCATCCAGCACGTCCACTAGCAGGTCCACGACATCTTGGACAAATCCAATACCAAGTTCTGCAGAATTTGCCTCTCATTGAGGAACTTAATGCAATGGGAACCATTGATTCCTGAGGAGGTATAAATGATCCAGGTGGATATTGGTAGCCACCCACCTATTCCATTTGGACCCGCACCATCAGTTCTTTCAGTTTTTCACTATCAGCATGACAACTTACTATTTTTTGTAGGTTTTCGGTTCCTGGACTTTCAGAGCCATTTGGAGGCCCTAATGAGCTACGTGGATATTGGTGGCCACCCACCTATTACATTTAAACCCCCACCATTGGTTCCTTTTGTTTTTCAGTTTCGGCACAACTTAATATTTTTAGCAGTTTTTGGGGTCCTAAACTTCCGGAGCTATTTTGAGGCCCTAAACAATGTTTTTCGGGAAAAACGGGAGAAATATGGGTCCATGGATCGATGGTTCTCACAAAAAAAGTTTCACTCCTCAAATATATCTTTTGAACGAGGTATTATGTGCGTCAAACAGAGATCATATGCCAAAGTTACGTCCCCGGGAAGTTGAAACACTAATTTACCCAAACGGGGCCCATAGTTTTGGCACTTCATCTCCTACGGCTAGGTTTTTGGATTTTTAGGGTTTTACATTATTTCTCAACAATAAATAGTCCTTCGAGCCTCATTGTAACACAATTCTAAGGCCTGTAGCCGCCACATATCTTCTTATAGATAAGCTTCCACCGCCCTAGCTAGTTTTTTTCCATTTTGTCTATAAGAAATTTTCAGTTCTTTGATATTAATGAAACGAAGTATTATTTCTTCTGCATCTCTGTGTTTATATCTATTTCTATATTTTTTTTCATTCCTACATAAATCCAGATCAGTGGTATCCGAGTGGTCTTCTCTTTCTCTATTTTTTTTTTTTTGCATGTCCCCAACGTGGTCAGGGTATAAGGAGTTAGGGCTCCATCTGGTTGAACCCTTGCAAGATAAGCCTCACAAACCTTAACGACCTCCCATGGCGAAAGTAAAGAAAGACGAGGGAGTAGGAGATCCTATCAAAATCTTGCTCGAGGAGGCCCTCAAGAAACAAAGGAACGCGATGATGGATAACTTTGCTCATATCCTTCAACGACTGCCTAGCTACGGAACATCTGCATCCAACAACCACTCTGGATGCACCCCTCCCTTAAAGGTACAGGTAAACTTTGACATTCTTGTATTTGAAGGCGAGATTGACTCAGATTCCATAGATAGATGGTTGAATTTTCTAGAAGGGTATTTCTCGGTTTATGATTTCTCCGACTAAGAAAAGATTATTTTTGCACTCCTCAAAGTTGCCCCACATGTCAAAGACTAGTGGAAACCTACTGTGAGAAATAGGACAAGGGGGAATCCTCTGTGTTATCATCCACACCCACTTGGAGTTAGTTCCGAGACGACATCAAGGAACAATGTTACCCCGTGGGGAGCTATGAGGACAAGCACATCCAATGGACCACGCTATGGCAGCAAAGGGATCAAGATGTGCACGAACTAATGAATTTGTTCCAAACCTTGCGCACAAATTTGGGTATTAAAGATTCAAAAATACATTTGGTGCTTAAGTACCGCAGCTGTCTACATAGACACATTCAGTAGGAAATGTATTTCCTCGACATTACCTCGCTTGGCACGACTTATCGCTATGCCACCAAGAGTGAGCAAAAATTTAAGCAGAAGAAGCGAGACTTTGGATCCATGAATACAAAGCCCAGGTAAAGGGCCCTTGAACCACAAAAAAAGTGGCAGAGCCAAAGCAGGGTGACTCAGAACACCACTAAAAATCCAAATAAGGACATGGGGATGTGGTGTGAATTTCATAACAGTCCCACTCACAGCACAAACGAGTGTTGGGCCAAATAGTCGTTGGTGGCCAAACTGAAGGCACTCAAATCAGATGCATGTTCTAATATTGCGCCAGAACCAAACAAGGGAGATGAAAAAGGGAAGAATATCATTGATGCAGACCCCAGTGCCATTATTGCTACCACCAAGCTCCAGAGGGAGGATCCCGAGGATCCAAAGGAGGGGGAGCACCTCTTCCATTTGGAGATGTGGGTGAAGGGTTCTCCAATGCAATTTCTTATCGATAGTGGAAGCCAAAAGAACCTCATTTCAATAGAGGTTGTGAGGTGGCTCGGCCTAATGACCATAGCACACCCACAACCATATACCATCAGTTGGCTTCACCCAGGGAGAGATCTCCACGTCCGCCGGAAGTACCACCTTCCGTACAACATCAAGCCATTCACGGATGAGGTATTGTGTGATGTTGCTCCTATTGATGTAATTGATGTATTATTGGGCCAACCATACTTGTGAAGGCAACATGTTGTGTATGAATCTAGGCCTCGTATTGTCATTATTAACTTTGGAAATAACTTGTATAGGATACTGGAGGTAGTACCACCTCCTACGATCTCTTTGACTACTCCAGAACAACACAGTAAGGTTGTTTCCAAAAGAAGGAAATTTATTTGCATCACCATTTTCCCACAATTAAAGAAGAATATTATGGCCACAACCTCAAAACAGGGCTTCCCTGTACAGCAGTAGCAGATGGACACAGGCGTGGAGGAATATGAAGACATTTTCTCCTCACCCAGAGAGGTTCCTATGCATTTTCCGGACAAGCACTCCACTGATATGACCCACGGCGTATCGCCACATGATATTTTCAAACTCATGCGATTACACAAACATAATCCACACATGTAGTATCTAAGAAAACTAAATTTATTGAGTGCATCAAGCATGTTTGCCAGTAGGTCCACGACATCCTAGACAAATACAATACCAAGTTCTGCAGAATTTTCCTCTCATGGAGGAACTTAATGCAATGGGGACCATTTATTCCTAAGAAGGGAGGAGTGATCCAGGTAGATATTGGTGGCCACCCACCTATTCCATTTGGACCCGCACCATTAGTTCTTTCATTTTTTCACTATCATCACAACTTACTATTTTTAGTAGGTTTTTGGTTCCTAAAATTTCGGAGCCATTTTGAGGCCCTAATGAGCCACGTGGATATTGGAGGGAACCCACCTATTCCATTTGAACCCCCACCATTGGTTCTTTCATTTTTTCAGTTTTGGCACAACTTACTATTTTTAGCAGTTTTTTGAGGCCCTAAACGATGTTTTTTGGGAAACTCGATAGCAACATGGGTCCATGGAATGATGTTTCCCACGCCAAAAGTTTTAATGCCGAGATATATATTTCTAACGAGGTATGATGCGCGTCAAACAGAGATTGTATGCCAAAGTTATGTCCCCAAGAAGTTGAAACACCAATTTTCCCAAACGCGGCCCATAGTTTTGGTGCTTCATCACCTATGGTTAGGTTTTTGGATGTTTAGGGTTTTACATTGTTTCTCAATAATAAATAGGCCTTTGAGCCTCATTTTCACACAATTCAGAGGCATGTAGCTACCACATCTCTTCTCAAAGATAAGCTACCAATGCCCTAGCTAGTTTTTTTCCATTCTGTCTGTAAGCAAATTTCAGTTCTTTGATATTAATGAAATGAAGTATTATTTCCACTGGATCTATATGTTTATTTCTATTTCTATATTTTATTGATTTCCTGCATAAATCCAGATCAGTGGTATCAGAGCGGTCTGCTCTTTCTCTATTTTTCTTTGCATGTCCCCAATGTGGATAGGGTATAAGGAGTCAAGGCTCCATTTGGTTGAAGCCTTGCAAGATCAACCTCGCAAACCTTGACAACCTCAAATGGTGAAAGAAAAGAAAGATGAGGGAGGAGGAGATCCTATCAAAATTTTACTCGAGGAGGCCCTCGAGAAACAAAGGAATGCGATGATGGATAACTTTTCTCAGGTCCTTCAATGACTGCCCACCTACAATGCATCTGCATCCAAAAACCACTCTCGAGGTGCCACTCCCTTCAAGGTACGAGTAAAATTTGACATTCTTATATTTGAAGGCCAGATAGATACATATGTCGTAGATAGATGGTTGAATTTTCTAGAAGAGTCTTTATCAGTCCATGATTTCTTCGAGCAAGAAAAAATTATTTTTGGACTCCTCAAAGCCACCCCCCATGTCAAAGACTAGTGGGAAACCTACTGTGAGCAAAAGGACGAGGGGGAACCCTCTCTATTCTTGTTTGCACCCACTTGGAATCCATTCGGAGATGTCATCAAGGAACAATATTACCCTGTGGGGTGATATGAGGACAAGTACATCCAATGGACCACACTGCGGCGGCAAGATGTGCATGAACAGATGAATTTGTTCCATACCGTGCGCACAAAGTTGGGAATTAATTATTCAGAGAGAAATTTGGTGCTTAAGTACCGCAGTTGTCTGCATATACACACTCAAGAGGAAATGGATTGCATCGAAATTACCTTGCTTGGCATGGCTTATCGCTATGCCACCAAGATTGAGCAGAAATTTAAGCAGAAGAAGCGAGACTTTGGATCTGCAAATCCGAAGCCAGGGAAAGGTGCCCCTGAACCACAGAAAAAGTGCCAGAGACAAAGCAGAGTGACTAAGAACACCACCAAAAATCAAAATAAGGACATGGGGAAGTGGTGTGAATTTCATAACAGCCCCAACTCACAGCACAAACGAGTGTCAGGCCAAACAGTCGTTGGTGGCCGAACTGAAGGCACCCGAATCGGATGCATGTTTTGATCCTTAGCCAGAACTAGACAATGGAGATGAAAAAGGGAAGTAGATCATTTATGCCAACCCCAATGCCATTGTTTCCACCACCAAGCTCCAAATGGAGGATCCCGAGGATCTAGAGGAGGGGGAGCACCTCTTCCATTCATAGATGTTGGTGAAGGGTTCTCCACTGCAATTTATTGTCGATAGCAGAAGCCAAAAGAACCTCATTTCAGCAGAGGTCGTGAAGTGTCTTGGCCTAACAACCATAGTACACCCACAACCATATATTATTGGGTGGCTTCACCCAAGGAGAGATATTCGCGTCTGCCAGCAGTGCCACCTTCAATACAACATCAAGCCATTCACGGATGAGGTATTGTGTGATGTTGCTCCTATTGATGTAGTTGATGTATTATTGGGAAAACCATACTTATGGAGGCGACATGTTATGTATGAATCTAGGCATTGTGATGTCATTATTACTTTGGAAAATAAATTTTACAGGATACCGGTGGTAGTACCACCTCCTACCATCTCTTTGACTACAACAAAACAACATAGTAAGGTTGTTTCCCAAACAAGGAAATTTATTTGCATCACCATTTGCCCACAAGGAAGAAGAATATTGTGGCCACAACCTCAAAACAAGGCTCCCCTGCACAACAACAGTAGATGGACACAAACATGGATGAATATGAAGACATATTATCCTCACCCAGAGAGGTTCCTCTGTACTTTTCAGACAAGGACTCGATTTATCTGACCCCTGGTGCACCACCGCCTGATATTACCATAACTCATGCGATTACACAGAAAAAATACACACATGTAATGTATGAGAAAAAAAAAATTATTGAGCGCATCCAGCAGGTCTGCCAGCAGGTCCATGACATCCTAGACAAATCCAATACCAAGTTCTGTAGAATTTTCCTCTCATGGAGGAACTTAATGCAATGGGGACCATGTATTAGCACAACTTACTATTTTTAGTAGGTTTTCGGTTCTTGAACTTTCGGAGGGATTTGTAGGCCCTAATGAGCCACATGGATATTGGTGGCCACCCACCTATTTCATTTGAATTCCCACCTTCGGTTCTTTCAGTTTTTCATTTGGCAGTTTTTCAAGTCCTGAACTTTCGGAGCCATTTTGAGGCCCTAAACGAAGTTTTTTGGAAAAACCGGGAGCAACATCCCTCCATGGATTGATGTTGCTCATACAAAAAGTTTTACTCCTTGTATAAATATTACTAACAAGGTATGATGCACGTCAAATGGAGATCGCATGCCAAAGTTACGTCCCCCGGAAGTTGAAACACCAATTTTACACAAATGAGGCCGATAGTTTTGGCGCTTCATCTCCTACAGTTAGATTTTTGGATGTTTAGGGTTTCACATTGTTTCTCAATAATAAATAGGCCTTTGAACCTCATTGTAACACAATTCAGAGGCCTATAGCAGCCACATCTCTTCTCAAAGATAAGCTACCAGCACCCTAGCTAGTTTTTTTCCATTCTGTCTCTAAGCAAATTTTAGTTCTTTGATATTAATGAAATGAAGTATTATTTCTGTTGCATCTCTATGTTTATGTCTATTTTTATATTTTATTACATTCTTGCATAAATCCATATCAGTGGTATTAGTGCAGTCTTCTCTTTCTCTGTTTTTCTTTGCATGTTCCGAACGCAGTTAGGGTATAAGGAGTTAGGGCTCAATCTTGTTGAACCCTTGCAAGATCAGCCTCGAAAAACCTGATGACCTCCCACGATGGAAGAAAATAAAGACAAGGGAGTAGGATATCCTATCATAATATTGCTCGAAGATGCCCTCAAGAAACAAATGAACGTGATGATGGATAACTTTGCTAAGATCCTTCAACAATTGCCAAACTATGGCCCCATCTGCATCCAACAACCGCTCTGGAGGCGCCACTCCCTTCAAGGTATAGGTAAACTTTGAATTTCCCATATTTGAAGGCTAGATAGATGCAGACGTCATATATAGATGGTTTAATTTTCTAGAAGGGTATTTCTCAGTCCATGATTTCTCCGACCGAGAAAAGATTATTTTTGCACTCCTCAAAGCCGCCCCCCATGTCAAAAATTGGTGGGAAACCTACTGTGAGCAAAAGGATGAGGGGAACCATCTATGTTCTCGTTCATACCCAATTGGAATTTGTTCCTAGATGACATCAAGGAACAATATTACTCTGTGGGGAGCTATGAGGACAAGAACATCCAATGGACCACGTTACGGTAGCAAATGGATCAAGATGTGCACAAACTGAAAGAATTTGTTCCATACCCTGCGCACAAAGTTGGGTGTTAAATATTCAGAGAGAAATTTGGTGCTTAAGTATCATAGCTTTCTGCAAAGACACATTCAAGAGAAAATGGAGTTCCTTAGCATTACCTCTCGTGGCACAACTTATCTCTATGCCGCCAATATTGAGAATAAATTTAAGCAGAAGAAGCGATACTTTGGATCCACAAATCTGAGGCCAGGGAAAGGCAACCATGAAACACAGAAAAAGGGGTAGAGCCAAAGTGGGGCGACTCAGAACACCACCAAAAATCCAAAGGAGGATAGGGGATAAGTGGTGTGAATTTCATAAGAGCCTCACTCACAACACAAATAAGTGTCGAGCCAAACAGTCGTTGGTGGCCGAACTGAAGGCACCCTAATCAGATGCATGATCTGATCATGAGCCAGAATAAGACAATTGATATGACACAGATAAGCAAATCATTGATGCAGACCCGAGTGCCATTTTTTCCACCACCAAGATCCAGAGGCGGGATCCGAAGGATCCAAAGGAGTGGGAGGGCCTCTTCCATTCAGAGATGTGGGTGAAGGGTTCTCCAATACAATTTCTTGTCGATAGCAGAAGCCAAAAGAACCTCATTTCAGCACAGGTCATGAAGTGGCTCGACCTAACGACCATAGCACACCCACAACTATATACCAACGGGTGGCTTCAACAAGGGAGAGATCTCTGCGTCTGCCAGCAGTGCCACCTTCCATACAACATCAAGCCATTAACTGATGAGGTATTGTGTGATGATGCTCCTATTGATGTAGCTGATCTATTATTGGGCCAACCATACTTATGGAGGTGACATGTTGTGTATGAATCTAGGCCTGGTGTTGCCATTATTACTGTGGGAAATAACTCGTACAGGATACCGGAGGTAGTACCACCTCCTGCCATCTCTTTGACTACTGCAAAACAACACAGTAAGGTTGTTTCCCAAACAAGGAAATTTGTTTTCATCACCATTCACCCACAAGGAAAGAATAATATTGTGGCCACAACCTCAAAACAGGGCTCCCTTGTAGAGTAGCAGCATATTGACATAGGTGTGGAGGAATATGAAGACATTTTCTCCTCACCCATAGAGGTTCCTCTACACTGTCCAGAAAATCACTCCATTGATCTGACCCTCGACACACCGCCACATGATATTCCCATAAATAATGTGATTACACAGACATAATCCACACAGAGCGACAGTTCGAGGGCGGGAAAAACTTGGTTTGCCATACCGTCGCAGTTCCGACGCACTTTAAAAATGTCGCACTATCAACACTTTTTCCATCGCTTCCAAACAAGCGTTTCTCTTCCCACGTTTCCTGAACCGTCGCGCTTCCGACGTTTGTAAATTGTCGCACTTTCGACGAAATGTGGTCCGACGTTTTTAACATCTCTCTTCCGACGTTTGTAAACGGTCGCAATTCCGACGCAATGTGGTATGAATTTTTGGACATCGCTCTTCCGACGTTTGTAAACTGTCGCATCCGACGAAATGTGGTCCGACATTTTGAACGTCACTCTTCTGACGTTTGTAAACTATCGCAATTCCGACGAAATGTGGTCCGACGTTTTGAACATCGCTCGTTCGATGTTTTGAACGTCGCTCGTCCGACGTTTTTATAATGTCGCTCTTCCAACGTTTTTAAGTTGTCGCAATTCCGACGCTTACAAGGCGTCGGTATACCAACGGCAGGTTCAATTTTAAAAAAAAAAATGAAACTTTAAAAGAGGAAAAACGTTGTTTTGAATATATTATATGAAGTAAAATAGTCCATGAAGTCATTACATTTTCACATCTGAAGATTGGAACCCAAATATCCATCCAGAAAAGTGGAAGTCCCACCCCAGACAATGATAGAAAATACCCCATGTCACATACAGCGACTTGATATAAAACCCAGTAACGGTCCACATGGAGATTATCGACAATCTGAGAAAGCATCCAAATATGCCCAGGCATCTATAAGAAAGTGAAATAGCAGTATGTAGAATAGTAAAGCAACAGATAGAGTACGTACCGACGTCCATTGTTCCAAATACAAATTAAAGTACCCAAAATCCTTGAACAGAGAAAAACGCTAATCATGTGAGGAGTGTGATATGTCCAAAATATAAAAACACCATCAGACCATATCAATAAACCAGCAACATAGACCAGCATCGCTAGTTTTGAAGGCAGAGTGATAAACATTAATCATTTTTTTTTTCACAAGAGAAAAAACGTTGTTTGAATATATTATATGAAGTAAAACAGTCCATGAAGTCATTACATTTTCACATCTGAAGATTGGAACCCAAATATCCATCCAGAAAAGTGGAAGTCCCACCCCAGACAGTGATAGAAAATACCCCATGTCACATACAGGGACATGATATAAAACCCAGTAACGGTCCACATGGAGATTATCGACAATCTGAGAAAGCATCCAAATATGCCCAAGGCATCTATAAGAAAGTGAAATAGCAGTATGTAGAATAGTAAAACAACAAATAGAGTACCGACGTCCATTGTTCCAAATACAAATTAAAGTACCCAAAATCCTTGAACAGAGAAAAACGCTAATCATGTGAGGAGTGTGATATGTCCAAAATATAAAAAGACCATCAGACCATATCAATAAACCAACAACATAGACCAGCATCACTAGTTTTGAAGGCAGAGTGATAAACATTAATCATTTTTTTTTCACAAGAGAAAAAATGATGTTTTGAATATATTATATGAAGTAAAACAGTCCATGAAGTCATTACATTTTCACATCTGAAGATTGGAACCCAAATATCCATCCAGAAAAGTGGAAGTCCCACCCCAGACAGTGATAGAAAAATACCCATGTCACATACAGGGACTTGATATAAAACCCAGTAACGGTCCACATGGAGATTATCGACAATCTGAGAAAGCATCCAAATATGCCCTAGGCATCTATAAGAAAGTGAAATAGCAGTATGTAGAATAGTAAAGCAACAGATAGAGTACCGACGTCCATTGTTCCAAATACAAATTAAAGTACCCAAAATCCTTGAACAGAGAAAAACGCTAATCATGTGAGGAGTGTGATATGTCCAAAATATAAAAAGACCATCAGACCATTTCAATAAACCAACATCGCTAGTTTTGAAGGCAGAGTGATAACCTATCAACACATAAAATAGTATCATAAAGCGGATACAAGAAATGTGCAGAGACATGTACTGTTGATATACACCCCACACAAAAATCATCCATGATAGAGAAAAAATATATATAAACCCAAGGTCGATTGTATGTTCTGGCTCGCCTGTTCCCAGAAATAAAAACCATCTGCAGAAACCCAGGCTCGCTTGTAAGATCAGGCTCGCTTGATTCCAAATTGGTAACCATCTATTGCATCCGAGATGTAAGGTTCAGGCTCGCTTGTTTCCATTAGTAGCCCGCTACAACATCCACCCTGTTCATAGCAAAAAGGTTCCTGTACTAGATATACAGAGAAAGAGTATAATACGTAGACCATATAAACATGGCTCTATATTTCAAAAAATAGGGTTAAAATAGAAACAGGGCAACATTTTTTTTTCTAAGTAAATTTAATCTATTAACAGTGGGAATAAAATTACACCGAAGTCAAAATCATTGCCCAGACTCATGGCAAATTTGTCATCAAAAAATCAAAAAATTAAGAAGACTGCCCTCATACGGGGAAACCAGTCTTGAACGTTTAATTTACATAATTCAAAAATATTACAAAGGTCCAGCACAGTAAAATAATCTAAAAGCAGCCCAATTAAGTGGGCCGCGAAGCAAGAAAAACAAATTAACCAAACTACTCCTCCGGCTCCTCAACGATTCGGCACCATCCTTCGGAAGGTCCAAGATAGCTAGGTGCTACCTCCACATTCATGCCATGGCTCCCCTCCTGAAGGCCCGAATGCTGGCCGGCTTTTTCCGAGCTTAGACCCGCCGGACGGGTGCATTCTTCCTCCGTTTGGGCCTCCTCGCGGAAAACCACAGTGACTGAAGTTGTAATTCGTGGGCGGTTGAGAGAGCAATTAAAGGAAAATTGCGCAGTGCGCGTCGTGGGAGAAGGTGAACTAGCGGTGGGGAAACGAGGAGCAGGGGAATCCATACGGTGGCCAGATCCTACAACCCGACCCCGCCCACTCCTAGTATTTGGATAGCAACCTGCGTAATAATCACTGGACTGGCCGGAAGACAACTCGGTTGAGGGGCTGGAGGGAGCGCGCAAGGGTTGACCTCTAGTGCTCCCCCTGCGGCAACGCATCCTTTGACGCACGCGAGGCATGGATGCAGTCTCACTAGCAGTGGGCACAAGAGGAGACGGAGAAGCATAATTCCAAGAAACAGAGGAAGACAGACAAGGACCAGACCGAGAGAAATGCAGATATGCAGCAAGGTCTAAGCAGCAGTTCAGCTGGCCACTTCTCCTTCTCGTCACAGTGAGCAGGCAGTGTAACCCAGCAACCGGCTCGTCTGAAAAACCATAGCGAAACGCCATTTTATCGACCCAACTGCAATGCAATCGAAGGACGCCCGTCATAATTAATCTCTGATCATTAATGAGAGCCGAAGGCCGGATCATATTGGAGCATGCGGAATCGCTAACAGGAGTGGAGGTCCGATCTTGAACAGTGTTAAAACTTAATGCGATTAGATGTGAAAACCTTGGAACTTAATTGAATAGCGTTAAAACTTAATGCGATTGATATGAAATCACCACATCCATGTCCCATCGCCTTAAACGCCATCGAATGCACCCGCAGCCGGGAGCAGGGCAAGTTTTGATTGAGGACACGTGGCAGAAATTGATTGGAGTGGATCTTTGTTTGGGCCGCTCGCGCAGTGGAAATCCGGACCCGAAAAAGATTAGGTCGAATTTGATAAGAAATTCGCGTCACAACTCTCCCTCTGTACGCTAGCCCAACTTCGGACCCGAAAAAGATTAGGGCGGAATTCATTTGGTTTTCGCGTCACAAAATTGGCTGATGTCAGCAGGCTATTTTGGAATGCGAATTTGGTTTGAATTATGGTTTATCGCCGTTTGAAGTCCAGCGGGCTCGACTTAAGAACAATTTTGTTTGATCCCATCTTATAAAATTTGTGTTGGTTTTCTTTGATAATACATATATTTATAATAAATCATGGGAATACCACACTAGTAAACATGTGGAAAAGTTATATAAATTATTGAGAACAATCATTTTTATGTAAAAATATCCAAATGTGCTTTTGGGAAATAAAAATTTGAGTATTTGGTTCATATTGTTTTAAAGGAAGGAGTGAAGTTGGAGCCTCAAAAGATGCAAGCTATTACAAAATGACCTATTCCTAAGAAAATCAAGGTTCTTAGAAATTTTTTTAGACTTACATGATATTATTGATCATTTGTTAAGAATTATGCATGCATTTCAAGTCCACTCACATATCTCTTGAAGAAAATATCATTTATATGGAATGATGAGGCTACTTTGGCATTCTCTCTTTCAATGGATGCCATGTCTTCTACACCAACATCGCTTGCACCTACTTTTGGTAAAACATTCATAGTAGAGTGTGAGGCACTAGGACAAGGAATTTATGTAACATTAACACAATAAGGGATATCATTGGCTTTTAAAAGCAAGGAATCCAAAGAAAATATTTGGTGAAATCTACGTATGAAAAATAAATGGAAGCAATATTACATGCAATAAAAAATGGGGATAGTATATCATTGGGAGGTACTTTAAAGTCAAGATATACCATGATAGCATAAAGTATTTTTTGAAGCTATGGATTTCATTGGAAGATTAACAAAAAAGAGGAGAAAAAATGCAAAGTTTTAATTTTGAGATAATCTGCAAAAAGGGTAAGGAAAATTTAGTACATGATGCTCTTTCTAAAATAGAAGAGGCCTCAAATTTTTATCCAATTACATTTTCTATTCCTAGGTTGCTAGAAGAAGCTTTCCATAATGGAAAAATGACAATAGTACTAAACAAAAACTAAAATTTATAAAGGATGGGATGAACTCTATGGAGCATTGGGAGTGAAAGAGAGATATACTTTGGTGCAAATGTAGAATATTTTTATGCATGCAAGTATATTTGAATAAACAAATATTAAGGGAGTCCCATGTCTCTCTGATGGTAGGACGCAGGGTTCCTTAAAACATCTCAAAGGATCAAAAAATATATTTTTGGAAGGAATGAAGAAAGATATTCATAATTTTGTAAGAGAAGGTCAGGTTTGCATAATAAATAAAAGAGAGATAGTAAAATATCTAGGGTTACTTAACCATTCCACATACATATTCAAAGACTAGAAGATATATCAATAGAATTTATTACAGGGTTACTGAAATATAAAGGTAAGTATTACATTTTTGTGGTCATTTATATATACAAATTTTGTAGATTTTTTTTGTAGAGCTCAAAGTACATAAACAACAAGCCAAGTGGCAGAAGTGTCCGTGAAAGAAATTCATAGTCTTCATGGTTTTCCTAAAGTAATAGTAACAAGAAACTTTGGAAATAATTATTTAATATGAGTGGAGAAACACTAGTTGCCATGAGTTCTACATATCAAACACAATCAAATGGTCAAACAAAAATAGTTAACAAATGTTTTTAAGGTTATCTACAATGTTACTCTTTAGAAAATCAATCTTAATGGATGAAGTGGGTTCGTCAAGGAAGAATGGTAATATGATACTACCTATCACACATCTACTAAAATTTCCCCATTTAAGGCCCTTTATGGATATCCAACTCCTAGTATCTCATACTTCTTGCAAGATAAGTCCAAAGTATAGGAAAGAGAGTCACATATGGAAAATACTAAAAAATCTTTGAAAATTATTATGGAAAACCTTCAAATGACATGAAACATGATAAAATAACAAGGGGAACAACATTGAAGTGAAAGATAATTTGAGGAGGGTAATTGGGTAGTTTTTAGATTATAGCATTATAAGCAATCTTCATTCAAGAAAAAGAAGAATAAAGAATTAGCTCAAAAATGTTATGGCCCTAAATAATTATTCATAGGATTGCACAAGTGGTATAGAAGTTATATTTTCCTTCTTCTTGCATTCATAAGTTTTTTCATGTATCTTTCCTAAAAAAGGTTTTGGGAAAAAATATGCCAATGTAAATAGAACTTCCAAAATTAGATGAAGAATGAAAGTTGATTCTTGAACCACAAAAATTTATAGATAAACATTCTGTATCTCTTTGACATATAACCATTATGAAGTACCTAATCAAGTGGAAGAATATTCCTCTAGAAGAAGGTACATGGTAAAATGATCAATTTGTGATGAAATACCCACGGCTAAAGGGTTCGTTTGAAGTTTTGACAAAGGTTTTGTTATATGTTCTATATAACGCGCGGCGGAATAGTTTTATTGTTTGTTAAGGTCCCACACAGTGATCAAATTTTAAGGGCAGGTCCGAATTTCAATTAGAAGGGCATATATCTATGTTGCCCTTCCATAATGAAAAGCTTTAAAAAAAAACTTTTCAATTGACCACAATAAATTATTTTTACATTTCATTTTCAGAAAGACAAAACCATCAATCTTTATATTAATAAAAGATTGTTACATATACAACAATGAAGAAGGCTCCATCTTTCATTGCTTAAATATCTCATTGGCAATGTCAACATAAGTCTTGAAGACACTATTATAAGAATTTGGATACATACCACTGGGATATAAAAGATTCTTATGTGTCAGATTGTGTAATGCAATTTTGACTTTGTCTCACAGGGATCAGCAACATGGAGGTCTGGATTTTTCTTATAGAACTTTTTTATTATTATTTGAAACGTTGTTTATAGATATGAAGACAACAATTAAATTATGATCATGGTGGACAATTAGTCAAGCTCATGATGCCAAACCATGATGATGTAAGTTTGGAATTTAACATTTTTACATGTTAAAGACAAATAGTCAAAATCACTGACAACTTAGTATGCCATAATTAATAATCATTCCCTGTTCACTTTTGTTAATAGGTTTATGTCACACGATGATCTCTCTTCTCTGGCATTTACTTGTATTGAAGATCACTATTCTAGGAATAAGGAGTTATTTTCTCCAAAAACAAACCCTAGCCAAACATTGACAAAGCATCAAGGATATCTTTCTATGCTTCATAAGTACATATGTTCTACTTCTAAATCATGTCTTGGAAGTGGTTGTTTTTCTGGAAATTATTCACCAGTTGGTTTCATACCAAAGTCTTTTTCACATTTTCAGCATCCAATACATGAAAAGATAATGGTTTAAAACAACATAAATATTTGAAATTTTGCAAGAATTGTCTGGCACACTTTGAATATGAATTTTGAAGTCAAGTGCATGATGCTGTATAGGATCAAGTGTCATTTTCAATACCAAATGTTTCACAAGAAACTTCTCAACATGTTACCCTGCAGTAAGGATTAAATGACAATATTGCATCAACTATTTCCATAATAAAAGTGCACCTCGGCCATAAGACTAAAAAACTACAAATGTTGTAGATCTAACAAGACCACACAATCAAATGTATTCCACAAGGCCAATACTGTATGAAAAATGAAAATGAGTTTGCAACCAAAAATACCTTAGGCAACTAATTCAATTAGATACACCAAACTATCAGCAAAAAGGAAAACCAGCCTACTCAAAAGGCAAGCGTTTACCTCCTTTGACAAAATTTTGAGTTCCGAAACAAGGGCCTTTATTGGCTTGTCAATGCCCCTAGTAATTTGAATGGGGTTTGCACCTGCTGCAACAACCTAAACAAAAAGGTTTCATTTCAAATTATTTTCCACAAATTTAAGATACAACCATTGTCAGCTTTGTATTTCCTAACAAGCTCATAAATTTTGACAAAAGAACCAAAATTTTTTAATACCTGATAGCAATTTTTTCACTCAAAAACTATCTTAGACTCAATAAGCCCAACCCAAAACTAAAAAACCAAACACTGTAAGACCCTACAAAATGAATAGATGATCTTAATCCAGTACTATCGACAAAAAGTTACCTTTACACCCTCACTTATTAAACCCTGTGCTGTTGAATTTTAACTTCAACTGCTGCAGCAGAAGGACAGATGCAGCAGCAACATTTTTTTTTGGAGGTTGCTTGCATGCCATCCAGAAATTTAATTCAACATTTAAAATTCCTGCAAGTTTTTTTTGTAGACGGCCGCAGCCATATTTCTGTACAGGATTGTATTTAAACACAACAACCAACATTAACGCAATTCACCAACCAGAAATTAAACAAACAGAAATTTACCTGACAGTTTTGTAAATTCAAAAGGAGGACACGTGGAGCATTAATATTGGATCGCATGAAATTGAAGGGAATCTGAAAACCTGAAAACCGGACCTGAATTTTTTATAGGGCACATTGGATTCAGAATTCGCGTTACAAATTAGGCAGCCGTCAGCATCCCATTTTGGAACGCGAATTTGGTTTGAAATTCAATCTATTCAGACTTTTGAAGTCCGACGGAAATGGTTCTTTAATGTTTTGATAATTTAATTTTATGTATGCTTTAATATATACATATGTTTTAAACATGTGTTATATATATATCATATGCGAAATGAAAGGTGGGCCATAGAATTTAGTTTTAATTTTATTTTTTTAAAAAGAGGGTTTATTATAATATGTTTTATATGTTACGACATATAAAAATAAAAAGGACAAAAAAGCTTGGTAGTTTTTTTATAGATAGTACGTAAATTTTTTATTACACAGCAGTGTGTAAAAAGTGAAAGACTGAGTGTAACTTTTTAAGTGTGTATGCACAGCAGTGCGAAAGGGAAAAACACAACAGAGTGTTTTAGAGACAGAGTATGTTTGTTTTGAACAGACAGTGAGTTGGTTTTATGCACTGCGTTTTGTAGCAGTCATAATTTTGTAATCCCTCTCAGTGAGGAAGAAGTTTAATAGTTTTTTTTTGAGTTATTGAAGGGAATAGAAGTTTGTTTTCAAAGTATTGAAACTCTGTCTCCTGTCAAAGAAATTTTTATTTTCTCTATGTTAAAAGAAGGGAGATTTATTCTCCATTCATTGTTCTAGAATTTTTCAATATTCCAACATGTGCAAGAACAACAGATGTTGTGGTTCCATCCCCAGCTAAATCATTTGTCTTTGCCGCAGCTTGCCTTACCAACTTGGCCCCAATATTTTCAACTGGGTCCTTTAATTCAACCAATAAAAAGGCCAAAACCATAGCATTGAGATACATTTCATTACACTGTCAATAACAATAAAATTTGACTCAGCCATAACCCTTTCCTTTTATTGTTGTGAAAAGCTTTATGCATTACTCTAATGTGGCTAGTCCATAGGCCAAGTAGACCACTGGGTAACAAATATTTTTCCTTTGACCTTTGAGTTTTCAAATTATGCCTACCAAATCTAAGACATTTAAGAGGGGGAAATAATACAACGTTAAAAAGAAAACCAGAGCACACATATACAAATTACTTCCTTAGCTACTGTCACACTATCATTAACTATTTTCGGAGAACCATGCTTGCTCTCCAAGACAACATTTTTCCCCTCGCCCCAAGGGTGACTCCAACAAGATCAGCAAGTTTGCTCACACCACCTGCAAGACAAATTGACAATGCTTTCAGTAAGTGTGCAATTGAATGCTAGACCATATTCCAAAACAACCCTCCATGAAAAATTAAAATAACACATTAAAATCGAATATAAGTGGACAAGGAAAGATCCACCGCAATGAAGTTTCACGTGCAGGTGACCTTCCTTTAAACATAATTTTTTCTCTGACCTGCAATTTTTTTGTCACTGAGCCATCCTTGTTGAAGTACAACTCCTTTTCCATATCTCTTGTATTAACTACCTTCTCTCTGTTGCGTAATCTCAGAGTCCCTCTTCTGCTTGAGCGATTAAAGGAAATGGGTGAAAAAACTGAAAGAGAAGACAATTGTCCGCCATAATTATCAAACATTGCACCCAACTTCTTCCCCTTTCCATTGTTACCCAATGAGGTAGATGTGGCAATTGTTGTCATACTTCCCAAAGCAGAGGCCATCTTCTCTTATCCTGAATATAGAATTACAAGATCTTCATATTAGTATGAACCTTAAAAACATGACTCCCATTGCTAAAAACCACTTTTAAGTTGTAACAGGCAAACTAAACAACTATCACAACTTTTGGCAACTTCTGGAGCATTAAGAGAGAAACAACCAAAGAGAAATACAACCACAATCCTCATTTTAATGATACCGGACTATATATTTGCATTAAGATAATAGAAAGAAATCACGACTATATTAAGGCCAGCACAAAACAATCTTTAACCAGTGTCTCTCGCGGCCTTCAGGTTGCCATGCTAGAGGTTGCATATTTTTAATTTAAATTATTGACCTCTCATGCCCATATATGAATGCATCCAATGGGATATCTACATCAAATTCTCCTTTATATCCCCAAAAACAAATTCCCTACTACAAGAGCACCAATATTGATGGATCACCCCACACCATCCCACCCACTAGAAACGGTGAAAAAGGAAACCCGAGAAAACTTCTAAAATATCTCAAGATGACTATATGGGTGGTTCTTATGAATCAACCAACCATTTATAACATGCTCATCAATCCAAACCATGATTATTATGTGACGATATTCAAGCAGGCACTGAATCGGATTTCTGAAGCTATGTTAGAGAAACCCTAAACTCTCACTGAAAATAGGTGAAATGTGGCACCACTCAGAGATTGAAATGTGCCAATTGGTACAAGTGGTAGACAATTGGCATGCTCAAACAACGAGGTGATGCAGGAATGACATGAGGGAGAAAATATCATAAAAGCCCCAAATCTGGAGAACTAAAGCTCATCACCAACCCGAGATTGACAACTTTACATGATGTAACCTATGAAATCGTAAATGGAGAAATCATAGTAACAATAAAGTAACCTATGTAACAATAAAGTCGGATTCATCCCGGGAGTGGTAATGGGAGAAATCATAGTGAACAACAGGAAACATGCATAGTTGCTTACAATCAAATAGATGAAAAAACACATACAAAAAACCTAGATAATAATCATGAATAAGCTTAATATTGAATTATGAACTGTAAAGGAACTTACAAAATGTGACATTACGAACCTGGTCAAGCGCACAAGCAAAAATATCCTGGACATGACCCCGGTTGACAAGTTGTATTGCTCATGATGCAAGAGGATTTGTACCTGCACTGCCAAGTCAATCAAAATCCATCATTATCTATACAATAAATACAAGTAATTGATGTAGTATTTTTTACTTTAAGATGCATTCTTATGATAATGTTAGAACATATGTTGAAAATGTCAAAACATACCTGAATAAGCTCCTCTTCATTTCAAGAACAATTTATTGGAGTCGCATGAACTTGGAACAAGCCTCCCACGATCTGGAAGAGTAGCAACTAAGTCAACAGTGACTTTTTTGTTGCTACGCTGGATCAAGGGAGGTTTGCTCCAAGATTAAATCGCTCCAATAAATTATTCTCTACTGTAATGTACAACCACGAAGGAAGCTTTATACTTTCCCCCTCACATCACTCTCAATTCCCCAATACCCAATCCATATTTCATTTTTTACTTTCATGAGCATAAAAAAAAATATTCAATAACTAATAAAAAACAATTCAACAAAAATACGCAAGGAAACGTTGCAATTAATGCTTGACATAAAAATAGTATGATAAATGAGTTTTTTATATAACGCAAAAAAAGTTCCAAGTATGGTAATGTTTGTCTTATAATAATACAATATTTTACATTATCAAATTTTCTTTTTCTTCTTCCTATTTCTAAAGCTCCTAATTACATCATCAATATCATCGTGCTCTGCTCCTGTTTCGTGTCTTTCGACCCGCACTGCTGACCTAGTTGCGTAGTCACGATGTCTGGTCTCATCCAGTGACGGGGCATTGCCTACAAAAACAGATAATATTAAATTTTAATTGTCATTTTTTAAATATCATTGAACTAGTTCGGTAATATTAATAAAAAAAATTGTAATGAGATTATTTACCTGGTGCACCAGTTGTCGCCGCTGACCTAGTTGCGTAGTCACGATGTCTGGTCTCATCCAGTGACAGGGCATCGCCTACAAAAACAGATAATATTAAATTTTAATTGTCAGTTTTTAAATATCATTGAACTAGTTCGGTAATATTAATAAAAAATTGCAATGAGATTATTTACCTGGTGCACCAGTTGTCGCCGCTGACCTAGTTGCGTTGTCACGATGTCTGGTCTCATCCAGTGACGGGGCATCGCCTACAAAAACAGATAATATTAAATTTTAATTGTCAGTTTTTAAATATCATTGAACTAGTTCGGTAATACTAATAAAAAAAATTGCAATGAGATTATTTACCTGGTGCACCAGTTGTCGCCGTTGGGACTGTTGCCCTGTCTTCCTCTCTGGTGGTAAGATCCTCAAGGGAAACATTCTCTGTCATTTAAACAAAAAACGTTATAAGGACAACCATCAAGGTATAATTAGAAAAAATTATAAGTGGAAATTAATTACCGTCACGGCCCTCACTGATAGTAGCATTGTCACCCTGGTCCCCACTACAATGATCAGGTTGCACGTGAGGATCATCTACATCTGGCTCTAAAACTGGGTTATTTGCCTCGTCGGTAGTGCTGCTCCCCTGATTTAAACAAAGTTGTTAGACATTAAATTTATGGACAAAAACAAACATATTGAAAGGTTAATGTTTTACCTTATCAGGCATTCTGGATCTTGGGACCTGCCCCAAGCTTCTGCGACGTTCAACTACGACTTGATAGCCGAAATGGAAAGCGATATTTTTATCTTCCTCTATAGTTTCTGTTCCGAAGTCATCACCCTAAATTGCATATAATTGTGTATTTTTAATCATATTTAGCTACTTAATTACAATTCTTGCGGCTAATTTCAAGTAGCCGCCCTGGCCTAGCTTGTGATGGCCCTTTTTTTCAATCCTAGATTTGGTTGCCTTTGAGGTGTCAGGCAACCTAGCATCAAAATATTGAAGTCAGATATGACGTAGCACACTTTTATTTTAGACATAGAGAAAATTAAAGCTATTGAATTAAAGTTGTAATTTACCTTGTGGGTCCAGTTGGCATTTTTCCTTCTTTCTTTGCCCTTTTCTCTTTTCCGTCATGGATGAGTGCTCTCCACTCACTCTCTGGAACTATGAGAGGACGCTCATATCTAGGGTTAAATTTCAATTTCGTCCTATAGGTGTCCCTAGTATATTTCAAATATTTGTCGACTACCTGAGCCACCGTTGTTCTGTCAAATGTGCCGACCCCAAAAAGGGCTTCTAGATAATCTAGAAGTTATTTTTTCAGATTGGAATTCTGGGAATTCCACCCTGTGCGTATGGTTGGGCCAAAAATTACCAACGCATGGCTCTCCAGAAACCTGTAGAACTCATTGTTTCCTACACACACAAAAAAAAAAAAAGAGAGGATATTATCATTAATTTAAAAATAAAAATCATGATTAATATGTTTTAGATAAAGTACATGAAATAGTTAAAATATTAAAATTTACCTGGGATTTGTGTATGCTTTATAGGGACACCTTCATCGTTCACCAACAACGTGCCATTAATGGTCCCTGTGGAGCTAACACGTGTAGCTCCAGGAAACGCAATAATGTAGTTGGCCATATCAGCCTCATCATTGCCAACACGTTCAGCAGCGGGCTGGGTGTCTGCTTGGGCAGGATGTGTTTCTTGTCTGGTACCTAAAGGAGTAGAAGGTGTACGAGAGGGTTTTTGGGAAATATCTTGCCCTTATGTCCCACTACCACCAACACCGGGTTCAGCAAGTGCCAAAAAACACTACATACAAAAGAACTTTTTGTTAGTTTAGTCAATGTAAAAATTAAAAATCAAACTATCACAATTCATCTCATGCAGAACAAAAAAAATATCCTTTTGACTTTTTATTATTACCTGATATGTTTCTAGCTGGCTCATAAGTTTTTTTATCCTCTCTTCTGTTTCAGGTGTTTGAGGCGCGTCTATCAAAGTATTAAATTCTGACCTTGCATCTCGTGCCTTTTTTCGCAACAAGAACACTAGAGATAAGGATGAAGAAAGCTCTTCCTCAAAGAGGGAATCATCAGGCGTACCATGGCTAGGTGTCTGCATATTTGAACAAAATTAATATTATTTCAATTATGTAAATAACTAAAATACCTAAAGATAGAGCAATGCTGGCACTTTACATGTTCTTCCGCCGGCCTCTTTCCGCGATCATCCTGTCTCGGGGTTGTTCCTGCACTGCTCTGATCAGTCTGCCACATTGCAATAAAATTATAAATGTAAAAACTTGAAAACAATATCTAACTTGAAAACACAAAATGAAAATTGAAATAATTTCTAATAAGACACCGGAAGACAGAGTTAGAGTTTCAAATATGCCTTGCATTGAATTTAGTCCTGGAAACATGTCATTGCACATTAAGGCACCCAAACAAGAGACGAGTTGACAATGAAGACCTTATTGAATATATTGTTGGAGCAACTTCTATTAAACTTGTTGTGAATACCTTGAGGACATTTTTGGAGCAACATTGTTGAAGCTGATGGTATAGCATTGTTGGAGACGATCTTGAAGGGGCTTGAAGTGAAGCTTTTGGAGCAACTATTGAAAAATCCTTAGAGAATTTAAGTAAGGCACTTTCTATCTTCCATCACCTTTTTCCTTTCAATATCCTTTAAACGATTTTTTTGATATTTAATGTTTGAAATCATGTTATAATTCCTTGATTATATGTGTTTGGGGACTTTCCCTTTGAAATTACCCAAAAATACCCTAGAAATTTTATCTTCAGGATGCATGTCTGACCCTATTGTTCAATATTTTTATTAATAGTAATAAACATAGAGAGTTAGGGGGCTCTTGAATTGGTTTGGTTGGGCTATTAGATCCCTAACATCTACTAGGGAGAACCCCCCTTGAGTTGAAGGGGAGCTAGCCTGAAGTGAAAAGAGGTTGGTGAGGTGACAATGGGGCTATTGAATTACACATGGTATCACACTTTAGCTTTAGGACTTTATCTTGAGAAGTGCGAGATTTTTCTATATCAATTATCAAATTGTTTACAACACTATTGTTAAGAACTAATAAGAAGTGATGTTGAGGGGTTTTTGGGTATAAGAAACAATACCATTTAAAAACTAGGTTTCTCAGTCCTTGGCATTCCTTCACCTGGGCCTAGGGGCACACTAGAATAATTTCACACTAAAACATGCAAACTTAAAAGTAACTTAACAAATCCATAAAGTAATAATAATCATAATTCCTAATTTCCTATTGTATGATATGATGCAAATTATTCAAACATGAAGCAATGAAGACATGCAATGTCTGAATTTCAAGATTGATGAACCAATACAAGAAGTTAGAAACTACAACTCTGATTCAATACTCTGTGTCCTAACTCCAGGAAGGAATCTACTTTGTAGTACATAACATGCATCGTGTATTATCAATTCTTAATTGACAACAACTAAAGGTCATCTACCTCATCAATTCCTTCCCATTTTGTTTATGTTATATTCCTTATAAAAGTGTCAAATTTCTCTCAAAGTAAGCAACCACTGAATAAAATAAAAAATAGTTGAGATATGATTGAGAAATGGTCATTTATTTCTTGAAAGGATCTTCACAATTTCTTTGGTTGTTTTTCATCTCAATAAACAAGAAATGACCTAAGAAACTATCGTGATATAATATAAGAAACAACACGGTGCAATGGCCATTTTCAAAGACAAATGATGTCCATTGAGGACATGGCCTTTATTTGGTTCCCGTTTCATAGGAGTTTCGGGTAGAAATGGAACTTTGTTGTACCATTTCCAGTAGTAAAAAGGGAAAACCTTCTTTTTCCATGGGAAATAATTTACCTTTCCTTTTTCAAGATAATCTAAATCACAAAAATATGAACTATATTGCACACATTCTTGGATAATGTGAAAGTGGAAAAGGAATACCCTACACAAGTGATGCACACATGTACATTTGAACACTAATAGATTTTTGTAGTTGAAATGCAATGCTTGTTTTCATTTAAATGTAGGGTTTTTAAAGCAGGGATAAATAATGGCTGCCAAATTAATAAGCGTTTCTTTGGGAAAATTTTAAATCTTTTATTAGGTGATAAAGATAATAGAGGGTATTTAATCTTGATTCTTGACATCTAGAGAGAACCCTACAGCCTAACACAATCCAATGGAATTGACCAAAAAAACCCAAATAGAGTCAACCCTACTATAGGAGGAAGGGCCTGCACTAAGAACTTACCATTTTGCAAGAGCTGAGGGCGAATGCTGTTCTGCAAGAGCTGAGGGCGAATTTTATTCTGCAAGAGCTGAGGGCAAATGCAGGGCGAATGTTGTTCTGCAAGAGCTGAGGGTGAATGCAGGGCAAATGTTGTTCTGCAAGAACTCAGGGTGAATGCTGAGGGCGAATGTTGTTCTGCAAGAGCTCAAGGCGAATGCTGAGGGCGAATGCTGTTCTGCAAGAGCTGAGGACGAATGCTATTCTGCAAGAGTGGAGGGTGAATGCGCGCGTGATATCAGACGTTAATGTAGCACACATGTACATTTGAACACTAATAGATTTTTGTAGTTGAAATGCAATGCTTGTTTTCGTTTAAATGTAGGGTTTTTAAAGCAGGGAGAAATAATGGCTGCCAAATTAATAAGCGTTTCTTTGGGAAAAATTTAAATCTTGTATTGGGTGATGAAGATAATAGAGGGTATTTAATCTTGATTCTTGACATCTAGAGAGAACCCTACAGCCTAACACAATCCAATGGAATTGACCAAAAAACCCAAATAGAGTCAACCCTACTATAGGAGGAAGGGCCTGCAGTAAGAACTTACCATTTTACAAGAGCTGAGGGCGAATGCTATTCTGCAAGAGCTGAGGGCAAACGCTGAGGGCGAATGCTGAGGGAAAATGTTGTTCTGCAAGAGCTGAGGGTGAATGTTGTTCTGCAAGAGCAGAGCGCGAATGTGCGCGTGATATCAGACGTTAATGTAGCTATTGCGACGGATACGAAACAATAAAATCATTTTTATGTAGCGCGCATATAATTTTCGTATTTTTATGTAGCGCGCATATAAGTGTCGTTATACCAACGGCGGAAAAAGCGTCGCTATTGCGACGGGTGCCTCCAAACGTCGCAATTGCGACACTTAGACATTGTGTCGCACTTGCGACGTTTGGAGGCAGTCGTCGCAATAGCGATACTTTGGGCCATAGTGTCGCAATTGCGACATCTTCCTCCAAATGTCGCAATTGCGACACTTTGTCTAAGTATCAGTATTCGACACTTTTCTATAAACGTCGATATAGCGACGGTTTCGGGCGAGATGGAAAAAATTTGGGGAAATTTTCGACATTTGGTCAAAAGCGTCAGAACCAAGTGTCGGAATTTCCGCCAAATGTAGTAATGTCTGACCCTAGGCGCATCGCTGCCTGATGTTCCCATACCTCATGCGACCACACAGACAGAATCCACACATGTATTGTTTGAATTTGATAAAGAAACCATTTTTATTGAATGCATCCATCATGTCCATGACATCTTGGAGAAATCCAATTCCAAGTACAATTAGCAATATGATCAACATCGGGTGCCACTCAAGTTCCAGTTGGGCGACCAAGTTTAGTTGCATTTGTAGAAAGAACACCTAACCGGAGCTCATCGGAAGCTCAGACCACTTTGATATGGACCTTACAACATTATCAAGGTTGTGGGAGACAATGCATTTAATCTGTGCATTCCCCCATTCCTTGACCGACAACCAGTGTTCAATGTGGATCGCCTTAAGCCATACTTTCCATCATTATTGGACACATCTGACATCGCAAATTTCATGAGGGGGACTCAATGCAAAGGGGACCATTGCTTCCTAAGGGGGGGAAAATGATCCATGTGGATATTGGTGTTCACTCACCTATTCCACTTGGACCTCCACCATTGTTTCTTTCATTTTTTCAGTTTCCTTAATTGTAGCGCAATTTACCATTTTTAGCAGTTTTTCAAGTCCTGAATTTTCGGAGCTGTTTTGGGGCACTAAATGACGTTTTTTAGCCATGAAAGGTTTGGTGAATATGATTTGGAGACTCAATTTTCATTGTAAGCAGTTTTATTCCTTAGATAGATCTTTCTAATGAGGTATCATGTGCATCAAACAGAGATAATATGCCAAAGTTACGACCCTGGGAAATTGATGTACCAATTTACCCTAACAGGGCCCATAGTCTGGTGTTTCATCTCCTAGGGTTAGGTTTTTGGGTATTTATGGTTTGTCATTGTTTCTTAATAATAAATAGGCCTTTGAGCCTCATTTTAACACAGTTCATAAGCCTGCAGTCACCACATCCCTTCTCAGAGATAAGCTACCAACACCCTAGCTAGTTTATATTCATTCTGTCTGTAAGCATATTTTAGTCATTTGATATTAATGAAATGAAGTTATATTTCCTATGCATATTTGTATTTATGGTTATATTTATATTTTTTTATGTTCCTGCATAAATCCAGATCAGGTCCAAAACTTCGATCTTGCTTATTTTTCTTCTTATCCTTGATCTTCGTCGTTTTCCAGCTTTTTCTTGAGGAGATTGAACTTGATTTATTTCTTGAATGAATGTCTCTAAATTAAGTCAAGGTTCCCTTATATACAATATTTTTAGGAGGTTGAATTTTTTCCCATGAGGTCACTTTATCCTTCTTTTAGGCCGACTTGTTTGATAATGCCTTGGAGGGTATTTATGACACTTTTGACTTTAGACAAATTTTATTTACAAGTTACAACATTCCCAAAGGGGTCTTACATGCATGAAAATGACTCAATCGACTTATTGAATCAATGAAAAGCCATAGATGCACTCAATGGGTGCTTGAACTATAAATAAATTTACCTTGAGTGTGAAAACCATGCATCAAGATTGATAATAATAAACTTCTTTTCTCTTTAATATAAAATATATAAAATTGTGATTACAATAGACATTATGAAGACCGAACCTAGTTACACATTTCAACAAGTACATTGGTCACAACATGTTTGTAAATATGAATGACATTTATCATATGAGCTTGCGCAAGAACAAATTAGCTCGTAAACAGAGCATAAGGACTCAGGAACTTTGTTAACAAAGTTCTGGGAAATTATGCGTTGGTGGCCCGTAGGCTAGCCTTAAAATTCCAGGAATAGGTTTGTGGTCGCATGGACAGATGAAGGAATTTTCCGCCATAGACACACATAGGATGGTTATATGTGCGATTGGAGCCCTATGGATGCACTAGAAGACCTACATGCATGTAGTTGGGATATAAGATAGGTTTAAAGGTGGTCTATGTTCAGGGAAAGTGATCACCAAGGATATTTAGGTTGATGGTGGTGTGATTATGTTTCTTTGACTGTTGCAGTAAGTTTTTACATATGGACCACATTTTCATAACAAAATCTTGGAAGTTGGGTCACTCATAGTAACTCTTAACTCATATTTACCTTGGTAAGCATGTAAAAGTGGGTGAATGTGGGGTGGGGTCTTATAGAGTGGTATTAGAGAAGGTTCACATCACTAGACCTCGGGGAAAATATAAGTCTAGAGATGAAGAGAAGAATGGTTTATTACAGTTTATATGACTCCTATACAAGCCAGAAGAGAAATTAGTGATATGGGAGAAATCAGTTAGGAAGAAGGTAGAGGGAGACTCTCCTGATATGGAAGATGCATTAATAATTTTAAGGGAAGAGATCATAATTTGCAAAGTTGATAATGAGAAGTTGATTGAAGCATAGGAAAGGCTTCCAAAAGCTCAAGAAAATAAAGTTGAGGTTAATGCATCTATTCTTCAAATTCTTTCAAATTTATAGATGCATGGACAATTTGGGACTAGTCATGGAGATTGACAAGAAAAAAATACTAATGGTTCAGATGGAAGTTAGACTCAGAAAAGGTACATGATGGACAAGGATGATACAATAAAGAGTGGAAGACTCTTGGATACACCTGAGAGGAGGGCTAGTATGCATAGATTTTATTCTAACTCTACTTCTAGGAGATATCATCACCATCATTTCCAGTATCATAGGACGAGTGAGAAGGGGTATTTTCCAGAGGAGTTCAAGAAAGCCAAGCCTCCTATTTTTTATGGTGATATGACTAAATCACAAGATGCAAAATCATGGTTTCTTAGAATGATAAAAAAAATCATACTTCATGATTACTCAAATAATATGAAGGCCAAGATAGATACTTTCATCCTTAAAGGAAAATTAGATATATGGTGGGAAGATGATCACGGAAGAGAAGCTGAATTGGGAAGAATTTGAAAGACTCTTCAGAAAGCACCTGTTTTAAAGATATTATGATGGAAATTCAAAGGAATTATATGAGATCAAGATAGGTTCCATTTTATATGAAGAATATACAACCATATTTCTAGATTTTTTGAGATGTTTTCCATATCTCAAGAATGAGACAGCAAAGATCCAAAGGTGTTCAGAATTTGAAGGGCTGTAGGTTAATACAAATTCTCTTCTTGATAATTACTTGTGACCTTACTTTTGATATTTATGTCTTATTCTTCTTTTAATTTTGTTAATCTTTCATCAAGTCAATTATCAAAATGCACAAGACACAAAAGTTAGGCTGCTAGATCCAGGGAAAAACCTCTCCCTCTTAGAGAGGAAAACCCACAAAGAATTATTCTTATAGATATTCAAATGACAAGTACCATGACCCAGACTTAGACCCTTGACCTAGATGTGCTTCCAATACCTTGATCCAGCTTCTTTAATCCTTGAATTACTTAGTTCTGCATCAGCACTGGAGACCTTGATCTTCACCTTGCATATGTTTGTAGTTGATTTTCTTGAACAATAGGAAGGTAAATCAATTACTGCCTCTTCTCCTTATGTTCACAGTCTCAACATCTACTAATTATATCTTGTAATCACAACCTTTAGCAATGTATATCAGCAACTTATTCTTGTACCAAACTTCTTAATTCTTCTTCTTAAACTTCAGGGATATGTTCATTGTACCTTGTTATCCTTGATTGTCCACAAATCATCCTTAACTACATGTATTTCTATGCTACCCTTCCTTCACTTGTCCGCATATAGAGGCAGCCCTAATTCTCAATTTTGTCTACACTTATTGATTGTGATGTGACCACAGTCTTTCCTGAGATTTTCTCTGTATTTAGCTGCAGTGTTTATCCACAATCCTTCCTGAGTTAGATCCGCAAAGCTTCATTTATTAGGTTCAGACTTGTCTGCATTCATTCATGTAGTAGGTCCTATCTTGTCCGCAATTATCCTAATTGTTGTTACTTATCCGCATAAGGTTCAGTCCTGCACTTCGTTTTTAATCTCAGAGCATGTTCAAAAATCCTCATCCAAACTGAAATCTGCATGCTCCTATAAATAGTTGTTTATGTCTGTAAATAAGCCGACTTGTTCTATGATTTTTAGGTCGACTTGAACAAGTAATATTCCAGCATTGATAAGGTGATTCTTTACTACCTTTAAAGATTGTATTTCATTAATGCATTGAGGGTTGTTTGTGAGCGTCTTCCATAAGGCCTTGAAGCATAAATACCTAGACTAGATCCTTCATGTATGAGACACTTAATTTGACCTAATAGACATCAAGAAGAAGTCTATCTACATAATAAAAATCTTGCTCATGAAACCCATGAAGAAAGTACACCAAAAATTCATTTTATTATCTTTGACATCTTCTTTATATAAATACATAATTACATAGTCAACATGAAGATCGAACTAGTTACACTTTTCAACACTCCCTCTTAACTAGGGAGGTATTCATACAGGTAGATGGTTAATTTTAAACTAAAGAATCTCATAAGAAGAATCGGAATGGTAATCGCATCTGTATAGCATCGTATACCCCAGCATTGTCCTAGTGCAAGGCCTTAAATAATAGCCCCATCTCTCAACGAGACAATGGGCTACAATGTTGGTGATACACATGACTTATAGACACCATCATCATTATCTCTCCAAGACACATACTCCATCCAGGTGTTCCCAAAGTATGACCTTCTTGAACTATTCTTCTCTTGGGTAGCTAGCCCTCAAAGAATATCGGTCCCCGACTACTCTTATCTTGAATACCCTAATACATTCTCAAAGAGTATCGAATGCCAGATGACTACCCAATCCTCCATTATGTCTTTCCAAGTGAAGACCAGAATGATGTGTCTATCTCTCCCTCTCAACCAGGGAGGACCTATTCCACAAGGGAATGTACTCATTCCTATACGAGGAATGTACCTAAGCTCATTCTTAGGAATTACCAAGTTTCTTCCAAGTAAGAAACTCATCATCAGGCTCCCTCTTAACTAGGGACCTCCAGCAGCAATGGTGAGACACCCAGCTTCTCATGAAGAATTCATGTCCTCGATGTCATGGATTTTGATATTGAGGAATATTAAACTTTTAGCTTCATAGGGCACAGAAAATCCATCACTTTCATCCCTGAGTCATGTCAACTTATCAGAAAGTGATTCATCAGACTTCCTTATCTGGTCCACTGTTATGCCATGCTGCTTTCCTTCGAATCATCTTCAAGGATCATACATCCTTTCTCATGATTAGAGGCCCTACACAAATTCATCCAGATAAACATATACATATGAAAAGTTACCTTAGTGATGATATTTCACCATGACATCTTCTTGTAGGAATCGACATCCTTCACATAGATTGACACATCTCCTAATGATATTTTTTTCCAAGGGTCTTCTTATTTACCAAACTTCTGTCAGAATCCACATATCTTCCCAGGAGATCTCCTAGTCACATATTCTTGGTCTCTGTATGATAATTTCCTCTTAACATGGTTGCATTTCATGATCTCTTCCTCTCTGCACATTTTTCATTCCCATGATCTTACAAATTTTTCCAATTTCTTATTTATGTACAACCACCTCATATTCTATGAGGACATATTATGTTGATCAGTGCACCAAGAGATCTTCCTTCATAGATGATACTTCTAAATATGGAAGTCTATTACCTGCAACCATATGACATGAATTCACAGCATCTGATATTAGCATATATGTCTGCATACCTCATACCTATTTCCTTGAGACATCCTGTAGAAATTTCTCTAGAATGAATAGCTTCATTCCTGCTCCATCAATATGTCATCACCTCCAGAATATTGTTTCCATGATGACCATTGATATTGATGACTGCTTTACTTTAGTAATGTTATTAGAGAGGTTTTCCAGAAGTTGTTTCATCGAGGGCTCCTTCCATTCTTCTATCGAGATACTTCTTAATGTAAATTGCTTCCTGTCATATTATGTTACAACTAATCAAAGATCACTTAAAGAGAAAGGTGATCTCAATCATAATAGAGATCTCTCGCTTCCTCCTTCTTAGATACTTTAACATCAAGTTCTTCTCTTTCATTAGTGACATGGGCTTCTTCCTTTTTCCTCTTGTCCCTTCTAGATTTAGGACAATCTCTTTTATAATTCCCAAGTTCATTACATCCAAAGCGTCGTATGTTTTCCATACTTCTTCTCTTATTCTGAGGGCCAAATTTTCTGAATCTTCCTTTCTTCCTGTATGAGGTTGCAAAGGCATGATTCTCTTCACTTGGTCCTGTATCAACTTTTTCTTTTATTCTTGTTTCCTCTGTTTTACATAGAGACCATAAATAATGGAATGGGGTGGCTTTTTTCTTCCCATATAGACTAGAAGTGAAGTTTCCCCAATCCTATGGTAGAGCATTCAACACCACTGTAGTCATCTCAGTGTTAGACATCACTTCTCCTAGTTCTTGTAGTTGATCTCTTAGTTCAGAAATCCTCATAAATTATGGAGTGATTACTTCTTCCCTTGAAAATTTAATTTTGTATAGTTCTTTTCTTATAGAGATTGCTTCTGCTGCGGTACTCACAGAGAATATCTCCACCAATTTTTCATATATTTGTTTTGCAATCTCTAACTTTTATACATGGGGAATGAGAGATTCTTTGATGGATTCTATGAGAATCCTTTGGGCTCTACTTTATCCCTTCATATACTTGGCATGGGTTGGGGCATCTTATTTTGGGGGTTGAACAATATATCCTTCGATATAGTCCATTACTTCGTCTTTAATTAAATTCAAGTCTGTTCTTTTCTTCCATGCACTAAATTTTAATGACCCAACCAGCTTGTTACTTTCTTTACAATAAGGCATCTTGGCAGATAGGGTCACGAATACTTACTTGAGTGGATTGGCTTACATTTTCCTTGATGATGATTGAGAATGAATTCAAGGGTTTCCTTTCTTCAATGTTGGTGTACTTGAACCCCTGATTACAAAGAATATCTTCAGAAATTGAGGTTCTCTTCAAACAATGTCTTGAGTGCAAATATTTGATGGCAAAGATTATTTTCTTGAATGAGTTTGATATTTTGAATGAGATAGGAGATCTCACTTGAAGTAGATAGATAGTCTTCCTTGCAAATTGATTTGACTTTCGAACACAAACTTTGATCTTCGCTTCTTTGAGTGTCTTTGTTGACAAGCAGCCCTTGTGATCAGCACCTTAGCTCTAATACCATGTTCAGAATTTGAAGGGTTGTAGGTTAATACAGATTCTCTTCTTGATAATTACTTGTGACCTTACTTGTGATACTTATGTCTTCTTCTTCTTTTAATTTAGTTAAACTTTCATCAAGTCAATTATCAAAATGCACAAGACACAAAAGTTAGGCTCCTAGAGCCAGGGCAAAACCTTTCCCTCTTGGAGAGGAAAATCCGTAAATAATTCCTCTTATAGATATTCAAATGACAAGTACCATGACCCAGACTTAGACCCTTGACCTAGATGTGCTTCCAAGACCTTCATCCAACTTCTTTAATCCTTGAATATTCTCTTCATAAAACTACTTAGTTCTACATTAGCATTGGAGACCTTGATCTTTACCTTGCATATGTTTGTAGTTGATTTGCTTGAACGGTAGGAAGGTAAATCATAGATTTACCTTCCTCACAATTACTGCCTCTTCTCCTTATGTTCACAGTCTCAACCCCTGCTAATTCTATCTTGTAATCACGGCCTTTAACAATGTATATCAGCAACTTATTCTTGTACCAAAATTCTTAAGTCTGCTTCTTAAACTTCAGGGATATGTTCAATGTACCTTGTTATCCTTGATTTTGCAGAAACTATCCTTAACTATCTGTATTTTTGTGCTACCCTTCCTGCACTTTTCCGCATATAGAGGTAGCCCTAATTCTTAATTCTTTCCACAATTATTGATTGTGATGTGTCTGCAGCCTTTCCTAAGATTTTCTCTGTATTTAGCTGCAATTTTTATCTGCAATCCTTCCTGAGTTAGATCCACAAAGATTCATGTATTAGGTTCAAACTTGTCTGCATTCATTCTTGTAGTAGGTCCCGTCTTGTCCAAAATTCTCCTAATTGTTGTTACTTATCCGCATAAGGTTCAGTCCTGCACTTCGTATTTAATCTCAGAGCCTATCCGAAAATCCTCATCCAAACCAAAATCTGCATGCTCCTATAAATAGTTGTTTCTGTCTATAAATAAGTCGACTTGTTCTATGATTTTTAGGCTGACTTGAACAAGTAATATTCCAGCGTTGATAAGGTGCTTCTTTACTGCCTTTAAAGCTTGTCTTTCATTAATGCATTGAGGTTTGTTTGTGAGCATCTTCCACAAGGCCTTGGAGCATAAACACCTAGACTAGATCCCTCATGTATGATACACTTAATTCAACCTAATAGACATCAATAAGAAGTCTATCTACATAATAAAAATATTGTTCATGAAACCCATGAAGCAAGTACACAAAAAATACATTTTATTATCTTTGACATCTTCTTTATATAAATACATAATTACATAGTCAACATGAAGACCGACCTAGTTACACTTCTCAACAAAAGGTTCATCAGTGGATTTCCATTATCATTCAAAGATAAGATTGAGTTTGATGAGCCTTATTCATTAGAGGGATATATCGGGAAGTTTAAGCATTTCAAAGAACATTCAAAGTAGAATCCTAATTTCAAGCGTGACTGGAAGGGTAGGGAGAATGCTAAAGTAAAATGGCCCAAGAAAAGAGGAAGATCTGAGGATGTAGGTGAGTGTTAGGTCCCTATAATACTAATCTCGCCCCTTATTTTTATTTTTATTGTAGCTCCCTTAAAGTTATTTTTGTGCCCATGTAGTCCCCATATTGTTATTATTGTGCCCCATATGATCCCACTAGTGTTATTGTTGTGTCCTTACATTATTATTTTTATGTAGGCTCTGATTATAATGTGAACCCTTAGACTCCTATATATAGAAAGGAGGTTTATGTGATTAAATGATTTTTCCCCCTCGAAGAGGCTATTTTTCAAGTCGTTTATCTCTCTTTTCTTCTATTTTGTGAGTTGGTTGCATAACATTTGGTATCAGAGCTTTGGATTCTAGGGTTTTTCTTCTTCAACAGGCCATCTCGGAATTTTCACTATATTTTTTTCTCTATGAGGCTCCATAAGCTGAAATATTTACCACATGGAACCTAAATCTTGGTGAACTTTACAAATTTCAGATCTTGGTTCACTATATTTTCATAGATATGATCCAAGGAATTTAGGGTTTTTGCATGCTCTAAAATTCAGTGTCAAATAGATTACCTAGGGAAAATCATCATAACTTTTTTTTCAAGCATCAGAATTAAATTATGTAAAAAGTGACTGAAATTACATGAACTGTAGTTTTCCTTGTAGAAATTTCAGAGCCAAAGGTTAAAAAAGTGACACATGGCACTCTGTACAAGCTCTTTCTAATGAACTAGTCTATAATCAAGTCATCGTGGGAGATTGGGTATAAATTTATCTTGAAGAATCCAAAATTTTTCTGACTTCATACATTGGAAAGAAGATTCAGAGGGCTACCACAGGTCCAAATTTCAGATCTTGGAGATCCGAAATCACATAGATACAATAGTTTCAATATCGAGCTCCTAAATATCTAGAAAAACGTGTGTATTTTTTAATTTTGCATAAATTTTGTTTGAAGAAACTTTTTGAAGTGACTTAAAGGGTATATTGAAGCATAAATATAAGTATTCGATCCTAAAATTCCTCCCAAAAAAAATAATTCTACACCTATTAAGCCCTTATAAATCTCTACTATGATGCGTGGAGAGGAAGAAGTGCAACATGATATATCAAAATTACGAGACCAAGTGCAAAAAAAATTGCTCTCGCAAAGAGTAACCAAAAATGAAATGGAAGCTAAGATGGATGGTTTGAAGAATGGTTTAAAATAAGACATGGATGGTTTCAAGAATGGTTTAAAATCAAACATGTATGGTTTGAAGAATGGCGTGGAAGCTAAGATCGATAGTATAGAAGAAAAAATATTGAAAGGCAACATGGAAGACTTGAAGAATGGTCTAAAAGCAGACATGGAAGGTTTGAAAAAGTTGCTACAAGAAATGATTCCTAATGGAGAAAAGGTAGTAGATGAAATTCATGATGAGAACAAAAGAAATGTTAATCATCATTTATTAGACTCTAATGTTGGATTGAAGACCCACAATATTCCAAATATTGATATAAGGATGTTTGATGGCAAGGATCCGGTAACATGGATACTACAGATGGAGAAAATTTTTGATCTTAATAATGTGAAAAACACACAAAAGGTACGCATTGAAACTTTATATTTAGAACCAAATCAGTTTGTATGGTATCGATGGCTTTTTTCTCTTAAACCACTTGTCACTTGGTCAATTTTTATGGAGGAAATGATAGCACATTATGAGGATACAAAAAGAAACACATTCTTTAGCCAATTGATAATTCTCAAACAAAAGGGTTCAATGGTGGAAAATAGTGAGGACTTTAAAAAATTGAATATAATGGTAAATTATATTCCAAAGGGGCATATGATTGATGTCTTCATAGGGACTCTAAAGGATAACATCCAACATGAGGGTCACCTTTGGGAACCTGATTCATTGGACAAGGAATTCAGTTTGGAAAGAAAAATTGAAAGCAAAATTATGGCAACAAGGAAGCCTACCACTCACAACTATAAAGATGGAAGTGTTGTTGCTCCTAGCCTTCCATAACCTACAAGGTTGAAACTACAACAATTGGAAGAAAAAAGAGCAAAAGGGCTTTGTTACAGTTGTGATAACAAATACACTAAAGGTCATAAGTGTGCTAAGAATAAATTATTTTACATAGATTGTGAAGAGGAAGAAAAGAAACAAGAAAATTCAAAAGAAGAGGATATACACCAAGAACCCACCTTAGAGAAAGAAGAAATGAATCTGACCATATATTGTAATGCATTGGTAGGAATTACCACTCCTCAAACTCTCAAGATATAAGGACATATAAAGAACAAAAATGTAATAGTGTTGATTGATTCAGGTAGTACCCATAATTTTATTCATTGTAAGATAGCCAAGAAATTGAATTTCTTCCTATATCTAGCACCAGACTGTCAAGTGATGGTTGCAAATGGAGGAACTATAAATTTCTCTGGAAAGTGCCATAATATCAAGCTAACCATGGGGGGATATGTATTGAATATACCAATGCTTTCATTTCCAATGGGTGGTTTTTATGTCGTACTAGGAGCTCAATGGTTAGAATCTTTGGGTACAATAGCTTTTAATTTTCAAGAAATTTTCAAGAAATTTTTTTGGGAAGGAAAGGAAGTTGAATTCAGGGGTATCACAAGGAAACCAGGAAAGATAATCAGCTCTAATGGAATGACAAATTTTCTAAATAAGGAACAATGAGGTGTAATTTCACAATTATTCTCACTAGAGTTTCAAACATCAAAATCATATATTTCTCCAGATCTCCAAAAATTCTTCGAAAATCATTCCAAGGTATTTGAGACTCCCAAAGGAATCACAACCATTCGTGATCATGATCATGCTATTCATTTGATTCCAGAAATTTTTCCTCCAAACATCAGGCCTTACAGATGTCCCTATGCCTAAAAGAGTAAATTTGAACGTATGATTGCAGAAATTCTAGAGGCAGGTATAATTCGACCTAGTCAAAGTTCTTTCTCTGCTCTAGTAGTATTGGTGCACAAGAAGGACGGATCATGGCGCATGTTTCTGGATTATAGGGAGCTCAACAAGATCACTATTAAAGATAACTTTCCCATTATTTTCATTGATGAATTATTGGATGAATTACATAGAGAAATTTACTTCACCAAGTTGGATATTTTTTCAGGATATCATCAAATTAGAATGAAGATTGAAGACATTCTGAAAACAGCATTTAGAACTCATGCGGGTCATTATGAATTTTTGGTCATGTTGTTTGGCCTTACCAATGCACCTTCTACATTTCAAGGGTTGATGAATTCCATTTTCAAACCCTTACTTAGAAAATTTTTGTTAGTATCTTTTGATGATATACTAATCTACAGCAAGTCTTAGAAGGATCGTGTTCAACATGTTGATAGGGTGCTCAAAGTATTGGAGGAAAAAACAATTATATGAAAAAACCTCCAAATGTTTCTTTAGAGTACAGGAGGTGGAATATCTGGGTCATATTATATCTCATGAGGGTGTTAAGGTAGACCCTAAAAAAATTAAAGCCATTAAGGAATGTAAAATCCCCACAACCATAAAGAATTTGCAAGGATTTCTCGAGTTAACAAGGTATTATCGCAAGTTTACTAATAATTATGGGATAATAGCAGCACCTCTAACAACATTACTAAATAAAGATGAATTTTCTTGGACTCCAGAAGCAACTAAGGCCTTTGAACATATTAAAGAGGCAATGTGCCGAGAATCGGTCTTAACTACACCATACTTCACAAAAACCTTTGATGTGGAATTTGATGCCTCAGGAAATGGAATTGGTGTTGTTTTAATGAAAGAAGGAAGACCCATTTATTTTGAAGGTCATCCAATCAAAGGAAAGTATTTACATAAACCTATTTATGAGAAGGAAATATTGGCAATACTACATGCACTAAATCAATGCCAACCTTACCTAATGGGAAGACACTTCAAGGTAAAAACAAATCATGATAGTCTTAAATACTATTTTTAACAAATATTATCTTCATAAGAGCAACAAAAATGGGTCAAAAATATGTTGGGTTTTGACTTTGAAATCATCTACAAAAAAGGGAAACTAAATGTTGTTTCAGATGCACTCTCAAGAAAGGATGCGGATGTTGAAGCATTGCTTTGTGCCATTTCTGTTATCCAACCAAATTGGATACTAGAATCAAGGGAGGAATGGAAGAATGACGAAGAAGTGTGGACACTCATTAAAAAGTTGCAGCAAGATCCCAATACATATGATGCATTTATCTGGAAAAATCATTCATTATGGTACAAATAATGCTTATATCTTTTTAAGAATTCCCAACTAAAACAAAATATTCTTTTGGAATTGCACACCTCTCCCTTAGGAGGACACTTATTATTTTTAAAAACTTACCACAGGGTCAAGAAGGATTTTTTTTGGGATGGCCTTAAATATGATATTCAAAATTCTGTGGCGGAATGCTTGGTCTGCCAACAAAATGAAGTTGAGACAATTAAGACCTTGTGTTTGCTACAACCTTTATCCATTCCAAGTCAACGTTTGGAGGAAGTTTCAACGGATTTTATCATAGTTTTACCAAATTCCAAAGGAAAGAGTGTCATCATGGTGGTAGTTGATAGACTTACCAAGTATGCACACTTTTTTGCTTTATCTCGTCCATTTAAAACCAGTACAGTTGCTACTGTGTTTATGGAAACAATTCAAAATCTACAAGGAAATCCAAAGATTATTATAAGCGATAGAGATCCCATTTTCACTGGAAATTTTTAGATGAAATTATTTTCTTGTCTAGTTACTGAATGATCTCATAGCTCATCTTATCATCCTCAATATTATGGTAAAACTAAGATAGTGAAAAAAAAATTGGAAGTATATATTCATTGCTTTGTATCTGATAAACAAACACAATGGGTCAAGTGGTTACCTCTAGCTTAATGGTGGTATAACACTTCCAAACTGCAACAAAAATGACCCCATTTATGGCACTTTGTGGATATCATCCATCGTCCATCACATCATATTTAAGAGAAAACTCTAAGGTTAAAGTAGTGGAAGATCACATCGAGCAACAACAAAAATTTCTCCAACTCTTAAAGGATAACCTAACTTTGGCACAAAATCAAATGAAGCAATAGGCAGATCAGCATCACAATGAAAGATGTTTTGATGTAGGAAACTGGGTATTTTTTACAACTAAAACCATACAAACAAATGTCCATCAAACAAGATAAGAAGGATAATAAATTATCACCAAAGTATTATGGTCATTACAAGGTGTTTCCAAAGATTGGTACTATGGCATACAAATTGGAGCTTCATGCATCTTCCTGAGTGCACCCAGTTTTCAATGTTTCATGCTTAAAGAAGGTTATAGGTGACAAGCTCCCAATTCAAACATTATTTCCAGAACTTGATGAGGAAGGAAAAATCATATTGGAACCTGAAAAAGTCACGGAAACAAGAACTCGACAGCTATGAAATCGATCAATTTCAAAGTATATCATCAAGTGGAAGAACTTACCCACTGAAGATTCCACATGGGAGGATGATAATTTTATACATAAGCATACAGAACTACTCAAACATTGAGGACAACACTTTTTTGAAGGAGAGGGGCATGTTTGGTACCTATAATACTAGTGTATCCCCTTATTTTTATTATTAGTGTAGCCCCCTTATTGTTATTTATGTGCCCATGTAGTCCCCATATTGTTATTATTGTGCCCCATAGAAGCCCACTATTGTTATTGTTGTGTCCTTACTTTATTATTTTTATGTAGGCTCCTATCATATTGTGACCCCTTAGACTCCTATTTATAGAAAGGAGTTTTTGTAATTTGAATCATCCAAGAATTGTTCATTTATGTGATGTAAAGGAGATTTCCCCCTCGAAGAGACTATTTTTCAAGTCATTGATCTCTCTTTTCTTCTATTTTGTGAGTTGGTTACATAATCGTGAGAAGGAAAATATGGCTCCTCATAAGAATCCCAATGCAACGGAGAAAGGACATGGGTCTCACCCTATGGAGCAGTAGAATAAGGGCAGTGGTAGAAATCCATTGAAGTGTTGGATTTTTGGTAGATATCAACGCAAGAAGGATTGTATATTTTATTAGTGCGGCAGACTGTTGGGTTTGTGTTATGTTCTTTACATGACTAGTCATGCGCAGGGGGGTTACAAGGGGGGCAATAGCCCCCCTTGTATGTTGTGTTGGGCGCAATGTACGAGGAGGCCACAGGGGGGGTGGTAACCCCCCCGGAAAAAATAAATAAATAAATAAAAATAAATAAATAAAATAAATAAATAAATTAAATTAAATTAAATTAAAATTAAAAATTAAAAAAAATTAAAAAAATTGGTCCTTATTCCAATGGGCGGACCCACCCATGGTTTTGTGCATGGGTTTACACATGGTTTTGGGGCATGATGGTTTTTGGCCCCTGGTATTTTGTAGATCCAGTCAAGGGAACTTCAGTTATGTTCTAATCCAGGGTTAATGGATTGGGGTTTATGTATGCTTCGGCATATATATATATATATATATATATATATATATATATATATATATATATGTGTGTGTGTGTGTGTGTGTGTGTGTGTGTGTGTGTGTGTGTGTGTGTGTGTGTGTGTGTGTGTGTGTGTGTGTGTGTGTGTGTGTGTGTTGTAACACTAAAAGGAATATAATGAAAAATCAAGTCGGTTGTCCCAATTTGGGATCCAGAGGAATATCTTTGTGTTTATCTATTTTATGTTTTATGCTCTTTCTACTGTTTATTTTTTGTCTTTAAGATTTGTTTGTAGATAATTTTTGTACAAGGTTAAAACCTACATTTGGCATCGGAGTCCGCTTCAAGGGGATGCTTTCGCCGCCGAGGGTTTTTTCGCATGAGGTGTGCTGTTCGCGGGGAGATCCGCGGTTCAAATTCTTGTGGTGAAAGAAGATGGCGAGCGGCGGAAAGATAGAGAACGAGAAATTTAATGGTCAGAGTTTTGAGTTGTGGAAGCTCAAGATGGAGGATCTGCTGGTGGATAAAGATCAGTGGATCGCGGTAGATCCAGGTACTAAACCAACGGCAATGTCAGATGAAGACTGAAAGAAACTGGATCGGAAGGCTAAGAGCACAATACGGTTGTGTGTCTCAGATTCAGTATTGTTGAATGTATCTGGGGAAGCTACGGCGAAGACCTTGTGGGAAAAACTTGGGACTTTGTACCAATCTAAGTCTCTGGTGAATAAGTTGTTCCTGCGGAAAAAGCTGTATAACCCGAGGATGAAGGATGGAGACTCGGTGACAGAGCATCTGAACGCCTTCAATACTATGGTAAGTCAGCTGTCATCTGTTGATATTAAAATCTCAGATGAAGATAAGTGCATCAGTTTGTTGTGTTCTCTACCAGACTCGTGGGACAGTCTGGTTATTGCAATAGGTAGTAATACAACTACCTTGAATTTTGATGACATTGTCTCAGCCTTGCTGTCGGAGGAAATGAGACGGAGAAATATGGAGGGTCAGAATGGAGATGCCTTATCTGTACGAGGAAGGTCCCAGAACAGAAACAAGAATAAGGTTTCGAGGGGGAGATCTAAATCTAGAGGGAGATCTAAATCTCCTGGAAAGTTTGTAAAGGTGTGCTGGAAATGCGGAAAGGAAGGGCACTACAAAAAGGACTGCAGATCTAAAGCTCCCGAGAAAGGAAAGGGATCTGATGATGCTCCTTCTGCAGAGGCAAAAACCACCTCGGATGAAGGTGGGGATGTGTATTTGGCTTCTTCTTCAAATACACATGTAGATCATGATTCATGGTTGATTGACTCAGGTGCATCCTTTCACTTCACTCCCCATAGGGAGTGGTTCTGTGAGTATGAGAAATATGATGGCGGTGATGTCTTCTTAGGTGATTATAGGAAGGCCAAAATCGTAGGACATAGAAAATTCAAGCTAAAACTGCAAGGTGGAAGGATTAGAACACTTCTTGGTATTCTACACATTTTTGCATTGGCCATAAATCTGATTTTTGTAAGCAATATGGATGATGCAGGTGTAAAAATAGTGTTTGAGAAAGATACCTGAAAGATGGTTCGGGGAGCACTAGTATTAATGCAAGGAGTTCACATTGGAACTCTGTACAAGCTTCAGGGCAGCACTGTTATTGATGGGTACAATAGTTATGTGGTTCCCGAAAGTGGAGCAGAAAGCCTAGCGGTCTTTGGAGAAAAGACCAAGCTATGGAATCAAAGGCTTGGACATATTGGAGAGAAAAGCCTTCGGATACTGCATGGAAATGGTATGGTAGAAGGTATGTCCAATAGCTCTCTAGATTTTAATTTCTGTGAACATTGTGTGTATGGGAAGCAGAATCGGGTGAGTTTTCCTTCTGGTGTGAAGAGGGTGAACAAGATATTAGAGCTTGTGCACAGTGATGTGTTTGGACCTGTGTCGGTACCATCACTAGGTAAGTCTGTGTGCTATGTTTCATTCATAGATGACTTCTCAAGGAATACATGGATATATTTCTTGAGGAAGAAATCTGAAGTATTTAACAGATTTAAAGAATTTAAGGCTCTGGTGGAAAACCAAACAGAGAAGAAGATAAAGGTGCTAAGGACAGATAATGGTGGGGAGTACTGCAAGAAGGAATTTGAAGAGTTCTGTAAGAAGTGTGGTATAGCACGGCAGAAGACTACTCCATACACACCTCAGCAAAACAGAGTTGCAGAAAGAATGAATAGAATGCTGATGGAAAAGGCAAGAAGCATGCTCATTAGTACCAGGTTAGGAAAAGAATTCTGGGCAGAGGCAGTGCAGACTGCATGTTACTTAGTTAACATATCACCTTCATCAGCGCTGGAGGATAAGACTCCACATGAGGTATGGACTGGTAAGAAACCCTCTCTTTCACATCTAAAGGTATTTGGATGTGATGCATATGTACATGTTCCAAAGGAGAAAAGGAGCAAGTTGGGTAATAAATTTGAAAGGTGCATCTTTATTGGGTATAAGGATGGTTTAAAGGGTTACAAGCATTGGAACCCGGAAACAAGGAAGGTTGTGTACAGCCGAGATGTGGTGTTTAGAGAGGTGAAAGATATTGTTAAACATGAAGTCCTACCAAAGGAACCTAAGAAGATAGAGTTTGAGCTAAAGGAGGATGAATCAGACTCCACAACAGAAGAAGACTCAGAAGAGGAACAGCCACAAACTCCAGCTGTGAGAAGATCAATTTGGGAAAGGAGACAACCAGAAAGATATAGTCCATCTGCTTTCCGTTCAAATTTTTCTTTAACTATAACTAATGATGATCCCAAAAATGTTAGGGAGGAAATAGATTCAAAGGATGGAAAACTCTGGAAGGAGGCCATGGTTGATGAAATGGAATCCTTGCACAAAAATGAGGCATGGGATATGGTGGAGTTGCCAGCTGGAAGAAAGCCCATCGAGAGAAAATGGGTGTTTAAGAAGAAGATGAATGTAGAAGGCAAGGTGGAGAAATAAAAAGCTCGGTTGGTAGAAAAAGGTTATTTCCAGGTGCTGGGAATTGATTTTGGTGATATTTTTTCTCCTGTTGCCAAAGTTACATCTATTAGATTACTTTTATATGTTGCTGCTGCATTTGATTTTGAGGTAGAACAGATGGATGTGAAGACAGCATTTCTTCACGGGGATATGGAAGAGGAGATCTACATGAAACAACCTGAAGGCTTTATGGTGAAGGGGAAGAAATAACTTGTATGCAGGCTAAAGAAGTCTCTGTATGGGTTAAAACAGTCACCAAGGATGTGGTATCAGAAATTTGATACCTATATACGGGGACTTGGCTTCACCAGAAGCAAGGAGGATCATTGTGTTTATTTTAATTTAATTGGTGACCCTATTATTTATTTGGTCTTGTATGTGGATGATATGTTGTTGATTGTAAATGAAAAAAATATTATCCAAGATTTGAAGACCTAGTTGTTCTCCAAATTCGACATGAAGGATCTTGGTGCTGCAAACTATATTTTGGGCATGGAAATTAAGAGATATTGGGCAAAAAGGAAGCTCTAGTTAAACCAGAGGAAGTATGTCAAGACTATATTGCAGAGGTTCAATATGCAAGATATTAAATCGATGAATGTTCTGATTCCTGTAGGTACAAATCTGTCTGCTGAATAGTGTCCCAAGACACAAGAAGAAGAGGAGGATATGTCCCTTATTCCATATGCAAGTGCAGTGGGTAGCCTAATGTATGCAATGGTCTGTACTAGATCAGACATTGCACATGCAGTGGGACTATTGAGCAGGTTTATTTCAAACCCAGGGAAGGAGCATTGGACAGCAATGAAGCGGGTTTTCAGATATTTGCGTGGCACTAGTGATTATGGCTTGTGCTACCAGGGAAGACTAGGATTGGAAAGAGTGTTGGACATTCGTGGTTTTGTTGATTCTGACTGGGCTGGAGATCTGGACCAAAGAAGATCTACAAGTGGGTATGTGTTCACTGTTTAGCCTATTTGGAGGTGCAATCAGTTGGATGAGTAAAATACAGTCTTTATTGGTTCTTTCAACTACAGAGGCAAAATACATGGCAGCCACTCATGCAAGCAAGGAAGCAATTTGGTTGCAGAGATTGTGTTCAAGTATGGGGTTGGTGCAGCAAGCTATAAGGATAGACTGTGATAGCCAAAGTGCAATTTTCTTGGCTAAGAACCCTGCTTATCATTCAAAGAAAAAGCACACTGATGTTCAATATCACTTTGTGAGATATATGGTTGAGGCTAAAAGGGTGTTACTGGTAAAGGTGGACACTTTAAAGAATGTTGCAGATGCATTGAAAAATTTTGTGAGCACTCAGAATTTCTCTTGGTGTAGAGAGACAATGGGCGTTGCAAAGCTGGGCTAATGACTCAGCTCTCTTGTGGCCCCCTGCAGAAAAAAAAAACAACAAGTGGGAGAATGTTGGGTTTGTGTTATATTCTTTCCACGACTAGTCATGCGCAGGGGGGTAACAGGGGGGGCGATATCCCCCCCTGTACATTGTGTTGGGCACAATGTATGGGGGGGTCACAAGTGGGGTGGTATCCCCCTTGTCAGGGTCTGGGGCAGCACCCCGGAAAAAGAAAAAAAATTGGTCCTTATTTTCTAGTGGGCGGACCCGCCCATGGTTTTGTGCATGGGTTTGCACATGGTTTTGGGGCATGATGGTTTTCGGCCCCTGGTATTTTGTAGATCCGGTCAAGGGAACTACGGTTATGTTCTAATCCATGGTTAATGGATTGGGGTTTATGTATGCTTCGGAATGTATATATATGTATTGTAACACTAAAAGGAATATAATGAAAAATCAAGCTGGTCGTCCCGATTTGGGATCCAGGGGAAAATATCTGTGCTTATCTGTTTTATGTTTTATGCTCTCGCTACTATTTATTTTCTATTTTTAAGATTCGTTTGCAGATAATTTTTGTACAGGGTTAAAACCTACACAAACCTCAGATATATAGTGCTCAGGAAGCACAAAAAATTGGGGAAGTAAGTCAAATAATTCCTCAAATTTATGCAGCAGTTGATAACAGGCAAGTAGACCACCAAGCGTCCATTATCAAGATGGAAGGTAATCTTTGTGATCAAGTTGTTTCTATGTTGATTGATCCAGGATAAAATTATATATATATATTAGTCCTTACTTGGTGGATTAGTTCCATTTGAATAAGGAAGTGCACAGAGAATATTGGTTGGTGCCGTTGGTTATAGGGACCAAGAGAATATTTCACCATTGGGTGAATTCTTGTGCATTTGAGCTTAATGGCATGCCTACATCAGCAAACCTGATTTTGCTTCCTTTGGGTGCATATAGCATGCTTTTGGGCATGGAATGGTTGTTTATTCATAGGATGAAGGTAGATTACTATGAGAAGGCCATTAAGTACCTAGATGATGATGGAGAAATGATATTTTTAAAAGGAAAGAAGAATCCTACATCAATGAGAATGGTTATAGCCAAGCAATTTAAGCACAGTGGCATGAAAGGTTGTTTATTGTTTGCAGTTCATGTTTCCAGTGAAAAAGGGTTGGATGGTGGGGATGGTAAAGTCTTGAGGAGGTATCCTATCTTATAGCAGTTTTAGGATGTGTTTCCTACAGATATTTCAGAGCTTACCCCTCATAGGGAGGTGGATTTTTCTGTTGTGTTGATTCCTAGACCAACACCATCATCTAAGGCACCTTACAGGATGATTACTCCCGAGTTGGTGGAATTGAAGTTGCGTCTTAAAGAGATGATTGATAAGGGATACATAAGTTCAAGTGTATCTCCTTATGGTGCACCAGTGTTGTATGTAAAGAAGAATAACGATACTCTCATATTGTGCATCGACTACAAGAAGTTGAAAAAGGTGACTATCAAGAAAAGGTACCCATTTCCTCGGATTGACAATTTGTTTGATAAACTAAAGGGAGCAGAAATATTTTCAAATATTGATCTAAGATCATGATATCATTGAGTGTGCATAAAATAAGAAGGCATCTATAAGACTGCATTTCATACAAGGTATGGGCTTTGAGTTTGTGGTGGTTCCTTTCGGTCTTACCAATGCTCTACCCACCTTCATGTGTGCGATGAAAAATGTGTTATGCCCTTACCTATATAAGTTTGTGATAGTATTTTTTGATGATATATTGGTATATTCAAAGAATGAAGAAGAGCATGTGGAGCACCTAGCAACAGTGTTAAGATTGTTGAGAGAGAATAATTTGTATGCCAAGCTCAGCAAGTGTAGTTTCTTTCAAAATCAGGTTCATTACTTGGGACATGTTGTTTCCAAGGAGTGGATAACAATGGATCCGAAAAATATAAAGGCTATATTGGAGTGGATAGCTCCGATGAGTGTGAATGAGGTCAAATCATTAATGGGACTAGCAGGTTATTACAAGAGGTTTATTAGCAATTTCTCCAGGATTGGCTATCCTATCACATATTTCTAGAGGAAAGGAAAGAAGTTTGAATGGAATGTTGAATGTGCAGTCAACTTTGATCAGTTGAAGTAATTTCTTAGCAATGCTCTTGTTTTGAGAATTGCATATCTTGATAAGGACTTTGTGGTTTGTACAAATTCCTGCAAGGAAGGACTTGGTGGATTCTTGATGCAGGAAGGGAAGGTGGTTTACTATGAATCACGAAATTTGAATGAGCATAAGCATAATTATGTGACTCATGATCTTGATTTTGAAGCTATCATTCATGCATTGAATATGTCGTGACATTATCTCCTTGGAAAGAAATTCATTTTTATGATTGATCATAGTGGACTGAGGTGCTTGTTTGACCAAACCAATTTGAACGCAAGGAAAGCTAGATGGTTGGATACTCTCAATGAGTTTGACTTTGCAATCAGGTATATAAAATTTAAGGATAAGCGAGTTGCGGATTCTCTCAGTAGGAGAGTACAAGTGAATCATATTTAATCTATGAGCTCTTATGGGACGTATTTGAGAGAGTGTATCTTACATGCAGGGCAGAATGATGAGAGGTACTAGCAGTTGAAGTACAGATTGAAACAGCAAGGTGAGAGTGATAACGATGATGAATATCACCTCACAGCAGATGGCTTGATTAGATTTAGGAGCAGGATCAATGTACCTAATAGTAGTGAATTGAAGAATCATATTTTGAGATAGTTTCATGTCAAGCCATATTTAGGCCACCTAGGATACCAGAAGACATTGAAAACTATTAAGAAGTTCTATTATTGGCCTAACCTAAATAAAGAGGTGGTTGAGTTTGTTTCTAAGTGATTGGCTTGTCAACAGGTGAAAGTTGAATGCAAGCATCCACCTTGTAGCTGATTCTGATTCTGAAATGGAAATGGGAGGTAATTTCCATGGATTGTGTTACAGGATTTCCAAGGCAATCAAGGAATCATGACTCCATGTTCAAATATTGAGCAAGGTAGCTCACTTCATTATAGTAAAGTCTATTAATTCAGCTAGTGAAGTTGCTCAAATATTCATTAAGGATATAGTGAGGTTGCATGGAGTCCCTAAGAGGATTAAATCAGACATAGATGCCAACTTCACTTCCAAGTTTTGGAAGGAATTATTTATATGCTTAGGGACAGAGCTAGCCTTCATTACAACATATCATTCACAGAAAGATGGGAAGATAGAGATAATCAAAAATATCCTTGAGGATATGTTGAGGATGTATGTCATGCATCAACAGAGGAGGTGGGAGGAGTATCTTCCATTGGTGGAGTTTTCTTATAATAATGGGTATCCATAATCCTTGATGATGAGTCCATTTGAGGCTTTGCATGGGATGATTTGTAATACTCCTATCAGCTCGAATGATTTGGTGAGTAGGATGTTGATTGGACCAAATATGTTGAAAGATATGGAGCAAGAGATGTAGGTTATCAAGAATAATTTGAAGGTAGCATGGGACATTCAAAAGGGTAATACAAATCAACACAGAATATTCAAGGAGTTTTATGTTGGAGAGCATGTGTACTTGTGTATCAAGCCCAATAATAGATCCTTGGAGATTGGATCATGTGCCAAGATGGCACCTCAGTATTGTGGGCCTTTTGAGATCCTTGAGAGTATTGGACCGGTGGCATACAAACTTGCTTTGCCTCTATCAATGAAAATCCATGATGTTTTTCATGTTTCTCTACTTAGAAGATATATACAGGAGATTGATCATGTGATTCATTGGTCTGTATTGCAGGAGGAACCAAAAGGAGAGTTCCAGCCAGAGCCTTAATGCATCCTATAGTGGAAGAATCTCATGCTCCATAACCTAGAAATAGAACAATTTAAAGTGAAATGGAATCACTTTGGGTGCGATGAAGCTACATGGGAGATGGTTGATCAGATGTGGGAATTATATCCTTCTTTATTTGTTGGTTGAATAAAATGTGCTTAGGCATATATATATCGTCAATATTGCATCAAGTTGTGTTTATAAATCTCTAATAAGTAGTATGTTTGTCATGATTTCAGTAGTTTTGTTTGTCATAAGTCATAAGAGCACCAAGGAAGGTGTTCCCCCAAGGGGGAGGGGTTTATACCAACCTCGGGTTAAGTTTTCGTGTAAATAAATGGCCATTGTAAAATTAAAAATAAAACCAAGGTCATGGGACACAAATTCCAAGATGAATGAGGGAGAAAACATTACATTGGATTCGCTTATGGTTAATTATTTATTATTGGCTATGTAAATTGGAAAGAGGTAGAAGGAAAAAATGGAAAATTATTTATTACAAACTAGCAAGGAACATTTGGAAAAGATGCAAAAGAAATAAAGGAAAATGAAATAAATTCCATGCAAGGGAAAATGAGGAAAAAGAAAAGGACAATAAAAGAAATGAGAGAGAGGACATTCATTCATTCACTTTTGGGAAAAAGCAAGAGAGAGCATTAAAATAAAGGAGAAGAGAAGAGCACTTAATCATAAGCAAGAGACAAGAAATGACTGCAAGGAGCACAAGAGGAATTCGAGGGCAGCAAAGAAGAATATTTGGACAACAGCAAGCAAAGACGAAAAATAGTTTTGCATTTGTAGGTAATAGTGTGCATGTTGTTTATCTTGCTAAGATTTGAATGCATGGCCCGTGCATTGGTGTGTTGGTCATTTTTGCTATCATTGGCATGGGATTTTCCTGGATTTACAATCATGTATAACCTTGCCTTATGCCATTTACTGGATAGCCATGATGTATTGGGCTCCCTGTTTGGTTGAGCTTTGTATTTCTAGTAGATTTTGGATACAGGTTGAGGTGGTCTTAGAAAAATCCCAAGGGTTTAGGGTGGATATGGTTTTCTCCAAGAAGATCTTGACAGGTGGGTGGAGACAGGAAAATTCCTTTGGTTATGGTGAATAAATTCTCAGGTATCTAATCTTGTATTGTTTTTGGTGATTTCTGGACCGGTTTGGGTGAAATCACTGTGGATTGAGGGTGGAGGTGGTTTTTCTTTGGATTCCATGTTTGTTTATGTTTTGGTTTATCCCATGTGATCCCACATTCATGATTCGAATATGGCATGGGGGTGAATAGCTGAAAGAAAGATTTGGTTCAACCCAATTTATGGTTGGTTGGTACATGGAAGTCTCTGACTTGGTTGGTATTATGCATACGTTAATATGTGTTATTATTTAATGATATCAATGAACATAAGTTTTGTCTTAATGTGTGATTATGTGACTAGTTTTTCATGGATTTAGTTTGGTTAAACGTTGGTTACATGCATGTTATATTTCCTAATATATAATGTTCTCTTGTTATTGATCTTAATCATGATTGATAGACTCATAAATGTTTTATATGGATTCATGAGCTAACTTGTGATATTGCAACTAGTATGAGAGGGCAGCGAGCCTTCTTGATGATCCTCTGATGAAACTAATGAAATAATGAATAAATTATGTATTCAAACCTACAAGTACATTGGTCACAGCATGTTTGTAAATATGAATGACTTGTATCAGATGAGCTTGAGCAAGAACAGAGCTTGGAAACAAATCATGAGGACATACGAACCTTGTTGACAAAGTTTTTGGAAATTCTAGGCAGTTGGCATGTAGGCTAGCCTTAAAAAACTTGGAACAGGTTTGTGGCCACATGCACATATAAAGGAAATTTTAGCCACAACCACAGGAAGGATGGGTTATGTTTGTGGTTGGAGCCCTTTTTTCGCACTGGAAGGCCTAGATGCGTGTGGATGGGTTGTAAGCTAGGTTGAAGGGTGGTTTGTGCTCAGGGAAAGTGATCACCAAGGATTTTAGGCTGATGGAAGTGTGACTATGTTTCTCTGGGTGTTGTTGTAAGTTTGGACATGTGGACCCCATATCCATAACTAAATCTTGGAATTTGGGTCATGCATAGTAACTCAACTCACATTTACCCTGGTAAGCATGTAAAATTGGTTGAATGTGGGGTGATGAGTTACAATTACCATTGAATAAAAGCTCAAAATTATCAAGCAAACCAATTATCAAGTGAAGCCTCCTATTTATAGACTAAGAGAAAAAGGTGGGACTATGTTATCACGCATACCTTAACATAGATGAACAATCCAAAGTGTATTATGACCTCCACAAACCACCACAAGTCAGATTTAGAGTTTAAGTCGAGAGGATGAGACTTAATGCATTGGAAAACCTTGGTACGCTCTCTCACACACTTTGATTTCAATGGAAAAGAAATTTTGTGTGTTTATTGTTGTTAATGCAATGGATCAAATGGGATAATTTTGGAGGCTAGTTTGGATGCCTTCCTCACCAAATGAAGATATGTTTTGAGTCTAGAGGCACATCACCCTACCAAGAAATGGGGCCTATCTGAATTAGGGTGGATTTTAGAGATAGTATGTTGCGGCGGTTTAGTGTGAAGTAGACCCTTTGTTCCTTTAGGATATTGTAGTAGGTGGGAATTGGACCAATATTCAAAGGAAATTTGGAATGATGGAGAGCCATGATCACTAGAACCATTTTCTCGTTTATGAGGTCATAGTATTTTTCAATTTATGAGAAGGAATGAGGGTCTTTTGGTTAACAAGAAAACTTCCATCTTCGATATATAGGGCAAAGTGCTTTCTTAAAATCGAAATCAAAACAATGAGCATGCAAAAAATATAGAAATAGTGAATCGATATAATATACAACCCCATTAATCATTGAAATTGAAAGATATTTTTGTAAATATATATAGAAGAATAAATCATTTATAAAAGGAATTATTGATGGGTTATAATGAGCCTCATTACGATCTATTTATATGCACTAATTAGTCATGAGGTGAAGGGGTATGTGCCCTTTGAATTTTCGTTCAAATAATTACATTATTATTACATATTATATTTTTATTATTATGTTTATATCATTGCCACCCTCATAATGAATTCATTGTCCTCAAAGCATAGTAAATAGGATTCTCTCTAGATAAGCACATCTCTTTGGTGGAATGAAGTTTTTTTTTTATGAGTTTGAATTTATCCATGCTTGGGTGTTGGTGAGGTTCATTTTTATTATTTTTGTAATAGCCCGAGGTTGATTTTCCATGTAAATAAATCGCAACAAGGTCATGGGACACATATTCCAAGTTGAATAGTGGGTAAACATTACAGTGGGCATCACTTGTGGTTTATTAATGGCTATGAAAATTGGCAAAGGCAAAGAGGAAATAAATTGAAATTTAATTAAGGAAATAAAGGATAACAAGAGAAAAGGGAGATGAAGAGACACAAATATGCATGCAAGGAAAATTAGAGAGGAAATGAAGGAAAATGAAGAAAAAAAGGAAAAAAAAAAAAAGGGAAGAGACTAGACATAAATAATGAAAAGGCATCAGAGAAATAGTTCACAGCTTTTGTCAGTTTAGCTTTTTATCACTTTTAGAAATTGAACTCTAGGAGAAGAGAGAGGAAGCACTTGGACAAGAAAAAAATCAAAGGAAAGCAAGGGAGCGCAAGGAAAATCTTGGAGCAATAGCTACAATAGGTGTATATTGTAGGTAAAATGTTGCATGTGTGATTACCTTTTTTATATTTGGATGCATGGTACATGCATGTGGTTATTTGGTTATTTTTTTGTAATTCACATGGGGTTTTCCTATATTGACAGTGGTTACATCCATGCCTTTCCATTTCCTAGATAGCCATGATGTAGTGGGTTCTCCATTTGATTAATATTTGCATGGTCGGTAGACTTGGAGGGCCTGGTTGAGGCGGTCTAAGGAAAATTCCCAAGGGTCAATGGTGGAGATGGGATTTCTCCTTGAACTCTTGATGGATGGGTGGAGAAAGGAAAATTCCTATGGAGCTGGTGAAGGAAGTCGGAGGCATCCAAGCTTGTTTTGATGTTAGTGATTTCTAAACTGGTTTAGGTGAAATCACTATGGTTGAGGGTTGAGGTGGTTTGGCCTTTGGAATACATGTTTAGTTATATTTTGGTTTAACCCATATGATCCCACACTCATGCTTGGAATATGGCATTGGGGTGATTGGCTAAAAGAGATATTTGGTTCAGCCCAATCTATGGTCGAGTGGTACGTGGAAGTCCCTAACCTGGTTGGCTTTTGCACATATTAATATGAGCTACTTTATTATTGTGATTGATGAGCACATTTACTAATCATTATTTTGATTTTGTGGTTGAATTTTCATGGATTCTATTCTGGTTATATGATGTGCTCTTACTACGGATCTTTTTCATGATTTGATAAGCTATTGAATGATTTATGAATGCATGGGCTAACAAGTGTTGTTGCATCTAGCTTGAGAGGGAATTGAGCCTTTGATCTGAATGGAATATGTTAGTGTTGTTGTGTTAATTACTCATTCAGTTTATACATTCAATTTCTTATGTGTGCTTAAGGTTTCATCGTTTCTTGTGAATTATCAAGTCTCATGTGTGTTTTTCATGTCAATTTAGTGAGAAATTTAACATAAAAACAAGATCTGAACAACAGAAAAATAAGTACAGAACACCACCAAACATAACATTAACACAGGTATTTGATGAAGGAGTTCACCCCTCTTGGGCTACATCTCCTTGGTCCAATTTCCATGGCTTGGGCCTCTATATTATGCTCAAATTTTCAAATTGACATGTTTACAATGCTCTTTTTCTCTTGTAACATGTTCAATGAGTCCGGAATGGCTCCAAATGGTCAGCTAGCCTCTTTTTGAGCCTAAACTAGTAGAAAATTGCAAAATTTATGGCCTCTTCAATTTTTCCGACTATCTCAGGCCCTAAACTAGCTAACTGTAACTAGAACAGGAATTTTCCCTGAATTTGAAGATCCGCTAATTAACCAGCAATTAGTGCTAAGTGGATTTCAAGCGCTAGTTAAGTGCGGTTATGCACTAACTACATGCTTAAATTAATCCGCATTTAACTTTTGATTAGTGCATATTAATTTGGATTAAGCGTTAATAATCGTGTTTTAAAATATTAAACTCTGTATTATTCGTTGGAGCTCTGCCGGTGGTCCTATGGACCAGGGTTGGCCCCATTTTACCCCCGCCATATAACAAATGTTAATTTAAATATAAGCAGAGGCCATAGATAGCTAAGAACTATCCGATAGGTGAGCTAGTAACGCGTTGTATTGTGTGGCGAGAGGTCGCGAGGTCGAACTCCGGTGCCTCCGCCCAAAATTTGACCAAAATATTTACACCATAATAAAACTTGGGGGGAGGGCATGTGGAGGCCCCAGGCTGCCCCACGTCACCCCAAATATGAATCAGTGCCATGCTGCCACTTGGAAGCTTTCCATTCGCCAAAGAATTTCCAATCAAAATGACCTGCACATTCAGCATGGCATGTCAGTCGTACGGACTACTGACTGGGCATTTAACTGTCATTTTTTTTAAATTTACCTGTTTAGCACAGCTGACAAATTCATTTCCGGGAGCATACAACAACCATTTTTCGTGAAACAAAGTGTGTCATATTCATAACGGTGAGAACTATGCGGTCGTTTCGGTTTTGAGCCAATATGAGAACTTTTATTTTTTAGCATAAAGCTGAGCCCCTTATCATTCCTCCCCACTGGAATATTTTGGACCCCAAAAGATCATATTCAGTTGTTGAACTGGTGAGCGTACAGTTCCCTCACCTTCCCAATTTCAATACATTTGGCCTTTGAAATATTTGTTCCTTTAAGCCCCACTCGAAGATAGTCAACACTTCCTCTTGTCGATGTCCTTGTCCTCCTGTTAAGTATGGTGTCTTGCTATAGCTCAACAAAGAAAAATAGAGAAAAAATATTCAATATATGGCAGTTGAACATTCTCTCCTTGATCTTAAATCAAAGGAGGCTCATACAATCACAAATTTTCAACATTAACAATTGAATAAATTTTCATGTATGAAGGAAAATCAGGCGTGAAGGCATTATTACCAATATTTTACAGAATTTTGAAAGGACCATAACGGATTGGTTTCAGCTTTATACCTTATCCTTGAAGCCTTTCCTTGCTAATGTGAAACCAAACTTCGTCACCAAATTGAAACTTATGATTCACTCGATGTTTGTCATGCCTTGCCTTGTACTTGCCTTGACTTTTCTCTAGTTGCTCTTGCAATGTTTGATGAATCAACTGAATTTTCTCAATTAATTTATTTACTTTATCTATGGCATTTTGTCCATGGATAGATACATGTTTCCCAAAGAAGAAATCCAATGGCGACTTTGGCAAGTAACCAAGACATGCCTCAAATGGAGATGTTTGAGTAGAAGAATGTTTTGCACAGTTGTAAGCATGTTGAATGTAATGCAACTGTTCATCCCACAACTTCGGATGTTTGTTGCAATATCCTCTAAGAAGATGAATGATTGTTCTATTAACCACCTCGGTTTTACCATCTGTTTGCGAATGAAATGTTGTACTCTTCTTCAACTTAGTGTCCATCAAGTCCCACAAACTTTACCAAAAATTCCCAACAAATCGAGAATCTTGATCACTTACAATAGATGTAGGCAACCCATAATGAACCCAAACATTTTGAAAGAAAAGATGAGTTATTTTTTCATCTATAACTTCCTTTTTATGGCATCAAAATACACATTTTTCTAAACCGATCCACAACTACATACAAATAATCATGACCTCTTTTCAATAAAGGAAGACCTCCTACAAAATCCATAGAGATACTCTCCCATGGAGGTGAAGGAACCGGAAGTGGTATGTACAATCCTAACTTCCTATTACTAATCTTACTAACTACATATAAAGAAAAACCTTTAATAAAATGTGACACACTTTCAAGCATACGAGGCCAATAAAAATACCTCTGAAGATTTTCCATTTTTTTGCTTACACCAAAATGTCCTGCAATAAGAGAAGTGTGTGCTTCCCTTATGACATTCTCTCTCTCACCCTATGGAAAACAAAGCTTTCCCAAATGATACAACAAGTTATTATGAACATGATAATATAATTCCTCAACTTGGCGACCTTGACTCAAGTTTTCATAAACATATTGAAAGGCATTGTCAACAGCATATTGTTCAATGTAACTTTCATGTAAAACAAAAGTATTCTTGAGTAAAGTAGCTGCATTTATAATAGGCCTAGAAATAATATCAACAACCTTGTTGTATATACATTTCTTATACCTGATAACCAAATGGAATTGTTGCAAGAATCCCATCCATCGGAAGTGCCTTGACTGCTGCAATTTGGTTTGTGATTGCAAGTATTGCAACGGTCGGTTATCGGTGTGAATGATGGTTTCCTTTCCCATCAAATAATGTTTTCATTTCTTCACACTTTGTACCAATGCATACATATCCTTGTCATATGTAGGATAATTTATCATTGCACCATTAAAAATTTCTGAATGGAATGAAATAGGCTTACCATGTTGTAAGAGGATTGCGCCCATGGCATAGTCACTTGCATCTGTCTAAATCTCAAAGGGTTGTCTCAAGTCTGTTAATGCTAATATTGAAGCTGAGCTAATATTTTTCTTCAAAGCATCAAATGTTTTTTTTTTTTTTTTATTTCATCCCCACTGGAAGACTTTCTTAACACTTGTCAATGCATGTAATGGAGTTTCAATAGAGAAAAAATTAGCAATGAACTTCCTCCAATACTGTGTTGCCCCTAGAAAAATTCTTACCTGCATGACTGACTTGGGTGTAGGCCAATTCACAATGACCTCAACTTTGGATGGGTCTATCTTCAGCTCACCTCCTCCAACAATATGTCCCAAATACACTAAATAAGTTTTTCCAAATTCACATTTCGACATTTTCAAAAAAAATTGCTCTTTTCTCAAGACATCAAGCACCTTGTTCCCATGCATGACATGTTCTTCTCGTGATTTGTTGAATATCAAAATATCATATAACTAGAGAATGGAAAACTCATCTATAAATGGTCTTAATACATCATTCATAACTCTCATGAAATTAGTTGGAGCATTGCAAAGACCAAAATGCATAACAAGCCACTCAAACAATCCTTGTTTAGTTTTAAATGTGGTCTTCCATATGTCCTCTTCAGCTATACTAACTTGATGATAAACACTTCTTAAATCTAACTTATTGAAATACTTTGCATACCTCAATTGATCAAGAAAATCATCAATCCTTGGGAGAAAATAATGATTCTTTATCGTGATTTTGTTGAGTGCACGAAAATATACACACATGCACCATGTTCCATCCTTCTTGGGTACCAAGACAATCGATGAACCACATGGAGAGGTAGATGGACGAATGATACCTTTGTTCAACAATTCTTGGATTTTATTCTTGATTTTTGCACTTTCCATTATCGACATGCGATACATGCCAATGTTAGGGTATGGAACATCCTGCTACAGCTGTATCTCATGTTGGATTCCCCTCTTGGGAGGTAATCCCTTTGGCTCTTGAAACATCTCGCCATGATGACTTACCACATCAAACAAATCAGACTTTAATCTATCATCACAACCTTCAAAAGATTCAAAATCCTTATCATTCTTTTGTTTTATCATAAGAAGCACAAATTTTTTGCTTGAGTTTATTAGTCTCTTCATTTTCCCAGCATTAACAAAAGAGAGGTTTAGCTTTTTGTGATGAGCTCTCACAATATATTCCACCCCATATTTGAACAAGTGGTACTTGTTCTCATGGCGATATAATAGTTATTTCCTGTCATAGAGATATGGGCTACCCAAAACAATTCCAAATATGTCAAGCGGTACAACATCTAACTCAACTTCATAAATAAAATTTGTTGTAATTGCAAACTAGAAAATGCATTTTCTTGTAACCTATAAGTTTGTATCTTTGGTCATCCAACCCAATGGGTATGACTTATGATGAGGTAAGGTTTCAAGATTCAGCTTCTTGACTAAGTCTTCAGAGATTAAGTTCTCTTGAGACCCAATATCAAATAGTGTGTCAATTTTTGTATGTTTTGAGATCACTCTTACATGAAACAGCTCTATTCCTATATCTTCACTTGGAGAATTATTGTGAAAATTTGAGGAACTAGTACTTGGTATGGCTTTGTTTCCCTTTGTGACCATGGCTGAAATTTTAGTCTCGTCTCCTAAATCAGATTCAAGATCATGTTGTGTGGTAGCAGTTGTCTTTTGTTTCCCTTTATTGTTGAATTTCTTAGGCCTCAATTTTGGATGAAGTTTCCAACAGTGGGCTTCATCGTGACCCTCTTTGGAACAATGAGTACATGTGGTTTTCTCCCCTTATTTCTTAATGGATTCATTCTTCTTTTGTTTACCCTTGAAACCCTTTCCTTTTTCACCACCCTTGAATGGTTTCATTTTACCCTCATCTTGTACATTTTTCCCTCTTAACTCAAGGTGTGTAGCTTGCACACAGACCTCATCTAAACTAGTGGGATTAAACATGAGGATGGAATGTTTTAGGTAACTATGCTATCCACCTACGTACTTCAGAAAATTTTCTTAGCTATGCAAATCAACTCCTAACAAAAGAGCTCTTCTCCTAAAATCATGAGTATAATCTTTCACACTTTGACCTTTCAATTGTCTAAAAATTTTCCAACTCATAATAGCTTTTTGCATGTAAGCTAGAGGATAGAATTTCATTTTAATGGCAGCAATAAAATTTGACCAAGACATTGAGATCTTACAGTTTTTCTTAATCTCCTCTTATGTCTTTGCTTCCCACCATACAAGTGTTGAACCCTTCATTCTCAAGGAATCCAATTGAATCTTTATGTCATTTTCTCGAAGGTTCTGAATTCTACAATAAACCTCTAATTGATGAATCCAATTATCCAGCTTCTCTGCATTCACTTCACCATTATACATTGGAATCTAAAATTTAACATCAAGTTTAAGAAAAGGTGATTTGCCAGTTCCTTTTGAAGTATGTGTATGAACAGATGGAAGAGTTGTGGTAGTGAAATATGATGATGAGGAAGGTGAAGATGGTGGTGAGGATGATGGTGGAGTGGATGGTGGCTTCTTACCATCTCCATGGCCTCCTCCTCCTGGAGAACCATCTCATGTTGGAGGCCTTTAACTCTCTCCTTGCATCCTTACATTCCTTTCCTCATAGAGGACTTTAACCATCTCAGTCATATCAAAGAATGTCTTCTTGAATGCTCTCTCATATTTTGTCGTGATAGGTTCTCCTTCATGAGACATTCTCACTGCAGACTCAACTTCAACTTGAGCATGTGCTGGTGTTGAAGACTTTGGAAACCTTTCCCTTCTTCCTCTTCACCCAACTGCAGGGCTCTCAACCAGCTTCCCTCCTCCTCTTTTGAGTTTTAACCTTGTAAGCATGACACAAACTTGCAAACAATTATATCCCTTCTTGCACAAAAAAAACTAAATAACTTGAGCTTTGATACCAAAAATTATATGAATGGGGTATGTTAGTGTTTTTGTGCTAATTACTCATTCATATTATAAATTCAATGTTTTATGTGTGCTTAATGGTTCAAGGTTTCTTGCAAATTATCAAGTCTCATGTGTGTTTTTCATGTCAATTTAGTGAGAAATTTAACATAAAAACAAGAGCTAAACAACAAAAAAATAAGTAAAGAACATCACCAAACATAACATTAACATAGGTATTTGATGAAGGAGTTCACCTCTCCTGGGCTACATCTCCTTGGTCCAACTTCCATGGCTTGGGCATCTATATTATGCTCAAATTTTCAAATTGACATGTTTAACGTGCTCGTTTTCTCCTGTAACCTACTCCAATGAGTCTAGAATAGATCTAAATGGTCAGCTAGCCTCTTTCTGAGCCTGAATTGGTCGAAAATTGCAAAAGTTATGGCCTCTTCAATTTCCACCGCTATCTCAGGCCCTAAACTAGCTAACTGTAACTAGAACTAGCAATTTCCCCGAATCTATAGGTCTGCCAATTAACCCACAATTAGTGTTAAGTTGAGTTTAAGCGCTAGTTAAGCGCGGTTAAGCGCTAACTGCGCGCTTAACTTAATCTGCATTTAAATTTGGATTATCACATATTAATCTGGATTAAGCGTTAATAATTGTGGTTTAAAACTTTAAAATTTTCATTATTCGTTGGAGCTCCGCCGGTGGTCCTGGGCGGTGGTCTTATGGATCGGATCTGGCCCCACTTTACCCCCGCCATATAACAAAGGTTAATTCAAATATAAGCGAAGGTCATAGATAGTTAAGAACTATCTAATAGGTGAGCTGGTAACGTGTTGTGTTGTGTGGCGGGAGGTCGCAGGGTTGAACCCTCGCACCTCTGCCCGGAATTTGACCAAAACATTTTACACCATAATACAACTTTGGGGGGGGGGGGGCGCACGTGGTGACCCCAGGCTACACCACATCACCCCAAATACGAACCAGTTCCATGCTACCACTTGGTAGCTTACCATTCACCGAAGGAATTTCCAATCAAAATGACCTGCACAATTAGCATGGCACGTCAGCGGTACAGACTACTGACTGGGCATTTTACTGCCATTTTTTTTTTAATTTATATGTTTAGAAAAGAGTATAGAAGTCATTTCTGGGAGCATGTGGCAACCATTTTTCGTGAAACGAATTGCATTAGATTCAAAACGGTGAGTAATACGCGGTCATTCAGGTTCCGAGCCAATCTGAGAACTTTAATTTTTGAGCATAAAACTGAGCCCCTAATCAGCCTTCTTAATTGTTCTTTGATGAATTTAAGAATATTATGATCAGATAAGAATTCATGACCTATATATACTATGTTTACTACATGTTTGATGAAATCTCTATTTTTGTTTGGCATGTTTTGAGTAAGATCTAGCCCTCATGTTGATTGTTTAGAATTTTTATCATCTTAGATCTAATTCTGAAAAGTTTTGGGAAATTATGGGTAGTGGATTTTAGGCTAGCCCTAAAAAAGTGGCACAGGTATCGCAACCACTATCACAGAATCGATATATTTTGGTCATAACCGCATGCAGGAAGGCTTGTGGGTGTGGTTGGAGCCTTCCAACCACATGCACAGTTTGTAAAGGGTGTGGTTGAGATGTAAATCTTGTGAAAAGAAGTTACAACTCATGGATTGATCGCCAGGGGTGGTTGTCAGAATCCTAAGTGATCTAGTGTCCCTAAGGGGTGGAAATTTGTGGTCCGGTTAGTAGGCCCCACTTCCATAACTGGAAATTTGAGGTTGGGTCATGTCATAGTAATATTAAACTTATGTTGACCATGGAGAGTTTTTAAAATCGGGTAAATTTGGGGTGGAGTGTTACAGTTTGCATCATAGTCTGAAGTCTTTTGGGCTTATTGTTTAACATGAAAATATTATGCTTCCTAGAAATATATTTCCCTTGATTCCATTTTTGTATGCTTGATTGAGTTTCTTGGCCCCTTTGTATTAATTTTAATTGATTATTTGTGAGAGTGGTGTTTATTTTTTGTAGCATCAAGAGGTATTTCCAAATTCCTAAGTACATGTTAGGTCCCTATATTACTAGTGTAGCCCCTTATTGTTGGTAGTGTAGCCCCCTTATTGTTGTTTTTGTATCCCTATAGCCACCATATTGTTATTATTGTGCCCCATAAACCCCACTATTGTTATTTTTGTGCCCTTACATTATTATTTTTAGGTCGACTAGGATTGTATTGTGACCCCATGGACTCCTATATATAGAAAGGAGGTTTTCTTATTTGAATAATCCAAGAATTTTTCATTTATGTAATGTAAAGGAGGTTTCCCCCTCGAAGTTTCTTATTTCTAAGGTGTTGATCTCTCCTTTCTTCTATTTTTGGAGCTAGTTTCATAACATTTGGTATAAGAGCTTTGGATTATAGGGTTTCGCTGCTCCAAACAAGTCATGGTGGCATTTGCGCTACTAATTTTTTTCTATGGTAGGTCAGAAGCTGAATTTTCTACCACATGAAGCTGAAATCCTGAAGAACGTCGTGTAAAAATTTCAGATCTTGGTTCGCAATATTTTCGGAGATATGATCTGTGGAAGTTAGGGTTTTTTCAAGCTCCTGAATTTAATCTCAAAGAGGTGACCGTGGGAAGATCGTCATAACTCTCTCTTTGAGCATCAAATTTGAATTCTGTAAGAAGTGTCCAAAATTCCACGAATTATAGTTCATGTTTATGAATTTAAGGGCCGAAGGAGGAAAAATTGACACGTGGCACGCCGTACAAGTTCGCTCTACTGAACTAGTCCATAATTAGGTCATTGAGATTGGGCATAACTTTGGCTTGAAGAATCCAAATCAGGTCATACCTGTGGCATTAGAAAGAAGATTCAGAGGGCTAATACAAGATTGAAGATGAAATATCAGGGATCTGAAATTACATAGATATGTCAGTTTCAATATCGAGCTCCTCAAAATCAAGAAAAAGGTGTGTATTTTTTTTTCGAATTGCATAAGTATTGTTTGAAAAATCAATTTGAAGTGATTCCAAGGGAATATTGAAGCATATATATCAGTATTGGGTTCTAAAACTCCCCCTAAAAAGAATTCAACACCCATTAAGCCCTTAGAATACTCTATTATGACTCATGAAGATTAATAAGTGCAACATGTTATATCAAAATTACAAGAGCAAGTGCACCAAATTTTGCTCTCGCAAAGAGCAACAAAAAATGAAATGGAAGTTTTGAAGAAAGGAATGGAAGCTAAGATGGATGATTTGAAGAAAGGCAAGGAAGCTAATATGAATGTTTTGAAGAAAGGCGTGGAAACTAAGATGGATGGTTTGAAGAATGGCATGGAAGCTAATATGGATGGCATGGAAGCTAAGATGAATGACATGGATGCTAAGATCGATGAAAAAATGAAAGACAACATGGAAGACATGAAGAATGATATAAAATCAAACATGGAAGGTTTGAAGGAAATTTTGACAAATTTGATACAAGAAATGATTCCTAATGGCGAAAAAATAGCAGTGGAAACTCATGATGAGAACAAAATAAATGTTAATCATGATTTCATAAACTCTAATGTTGGATTGAAGACCCACCATATTCTAAAGATCGATATGAGGAAGTTCAATGGAAAGGACCCCGTAACATGGATACTGCACATGGCGCAATATTTTGATCTCAATAATGTGCAAAACACACAAAAGGTATGCATTGCAACTTTATATTTAGAAAAAAATACATTTCTATGGTATCGATGGCTTTTCTCCTATAAAAAAAATTACTTGGTAAATTTTTACAAAGGAAATGATAGCACATTATGAGGATACAAAGAGCAACACCTTATTTAGCCAATTGATAAATTTAAAAAAAAAGGGTTCAATGATGAAGCACATTGAGGACTTCCAAAAATTGAATATAAGGGCATCTGATATTCCAGAGGAACACAGGATTGATGTCCTCATAGGGACTTGAAAGGATAACATCCAACATGAGGTTCGCGTTTGGGAACCTGATTCATTGTAGAAGGCATTCAGGTTGGCAAGAAAAATTGAATGTAAAATTATGGCGACAAGGAATCCTACCACTCACATCTATAAATATGGAAGTATTTCTACTCCTAGACTTCCACAACCTACAAGGTTGACACCACAACAATTGGAAGAAAAAAGAGAAAAAGGACTTTGCTACAGTTGTGATAGAAAATACACTAGAGATCATAAGTGTGCTGAAAAGAAATTATTTTACATAGATTGTGAAGAGAAGGAAGAAAATGAACAAGAAACTTCAAAAGAAGAGGATATACACCAGGAACCGAACCTAAAGAAAGAATAAATGAGTCCAACCATATCATGCAATGCATTGGCAAGAATTACCACTCCTCAAACTCTCAAGATAGAAGGACATATCAAGAAGAAAAAGGTGATAGTGTTGATTGATTCGGGTAGTACCCCTCATTTTATTCATTGTAAGGTAGCCAAGGACTTGAATTTCTTCATATACCCAGCACCAGAGTGTCAAGTGATGGTTGCAAATGGAGTAACTATAAATTTCTCTGGAAAATGCTATAATATCAAGCTAACCATGGGGGAATATGTATTGAATAGTCTAATGTTTTCCATTCGAATGGGAGGTGTTGATGTTGTACTAGGAGTACAATGGTTACAATCTTTGGGGATGGTATCTTTTAATTTTCAAGGACTTTTCTTGAAAAAAAATTCAGAAGGAAAGGAAGTTGAATTACGGGGTATCGCAGGGAAGCCGAGAAAGATAATAAGCTCTAATGTCATGACAAAGATTCTAAAGAAAGAAAAATGAGGCATAATTGCACAAATATTCTCACTAGAAGTTCCAAAATCAAAATCATCTATTTCTCTAGATCTCCAAAAATTCTTGGACAATCATTCCAAGGTGTTTGAAACTACCAAAGGAGTCCCACTTATACATGGTCATGATCATGTTATTCATTTGATTCCAAGAAGTGTTCCTCCAAACATCAGGCATTACAGATATCCTTATGTCCAAAAGAACAAAATTCAAAGTATGATTACAGAAATGTTAGAGGTCGGTATAATTCAACCTAGTCAAAGTTCTTTCTATGCTCCAGTAGTATTGGTGCACAAGAAGGATCGATCATGGCGCATGTGTCCAAATTATAGGGAGCTCAATAAGCTCACTATTAAAGATAAATTTCCCATTCCTATGATTGATGAATTATTGGATGAATTACATGGAGCAATTTATTTTACCAACTTGGATCTTCATTCAGGATATCATCAAATTGGAATGAAGACTGGAGATATTCTGAAAACAGCATTTCCAACTCATGAGGGTCATTATGAATTTTTGGTCATGCCTTTTGGCCTTACCAATGCACCTTCTACATTTCAAGGGTTGATGAATTCCATTTTCAAAACCTTCCTTAGAAAATTTGTGTTAGTATTTTTTGATGATATACTAATCTACAGCGGGTCTTGGAAGGATCACGTTCAACATGTTGACAGGGTGCTCAAACTATTGGAGGAGAAACAAATATATGCGAAAACCTCCAAATGTTTCTTTAGAGGACAAGAGGTGGAATATCTGGGTCATATTATATCTCACGAGGGTGTTAAGGTAGACCCTAACAAAATTAAATACATTAAGGAAGGGAAGGTCCCCACAACCATAAAGCAGTTGTGAGGATTCCTTGGGTTAACAGGGTATTATCACAAGTTTGTAAATAATTGTGGGAGAATGGCAGCACCTATAACATCATTATTGAAGAAAGATGCATTCTCATGGACTCTTGAAGAAACTAAGGCCTTTGAACATCTTAAAGAGGCAATGTTCCTACCACCAATCTTAGCTACTCCAGACTTCACAAAAACATTTATTGTGGAATGTGATGCCTCGGGAAATGGAATCGGTGTTGTTTTAATCAGAATCGTTGCTTTTGAAATTCATGCAATCAAAGGAAAGTATTTACAAAAAGCTATCTATGAGAAGGAAATGTTTACAAAACTACATGCACTAAATAAATGGAGACCTTACCTAATGGGTAGAAACTTCAAGGTAAAAACTGATCATGATAGTCTTAAATACTTTTTGGAACAAATACTATCTTCAGAAGAACAGAAAAAATGGGTCACAAAGATGTTCGCTTATGAATTTGAAATCATCTACAAAAAGGGGAAGCTAAATGTTGTTGCAGATGCACTCTCAAGAAAGGATTAAAAGGTGGAAGCATTGCTTTGTTCCATTTCTATTATCCAACCAGGTTGGATAACCGAAGCAAGGGATGAATGGAAGAATGAAGAAGAAGTGTGGACACTCATTCAAAAGGTGGAGCAAGATCCTATTACATCTAATACATTTAGTTGGAAAAATGATTCCTTATGGTACAAAGATCGCTTATATATTTGTAATAATTCCCAACTAAAACAAAACATTATTTTGGAATTGCACACATCTCCCTTAGAAGGACACTCGGGATTTTTGAAAACTTATCACAGGGTGAAGAAAGAATTTTTTTGGGATGGCCTTAAATCTGATATTCAAAATTTTGTGGTGAAATGTGGGGTTTTCCCGCAAAATAAAGTTGAGACAATTAAGACCTCGGGTCTTCTACAGCCTTTATCCATTCTAGGTCAACGTTGGGAGGAGGTTTCAATGGATTTTATCATAGGTTTACCTAAGTCCGAAGGAAAGAGTGTCATCATGGTGGTAATTGATAGACTTACCAAGTATGCACACATTTGTGGATTATCTCATCCATTTAAAGAAAGTATAGTTGCTACTGTATTTATTGAAACAATTCAAAAGCTACATGGAAACCCAAAGATTATTGTAAGCAACATAGATCCCATTTTTACTGGATATTTTTGGACAGAACTATTTTCTTGTTTGGGTAATCAACTAGCTCATAGCTCATCTTATCATCCTTAATCTGATGGGAAAACTGAGATAGTGAACAAATGTTTGGAAGGATATCTTCTTTGTTTTGTATCTGATAAATAAACACAATGGGTCAAGTGGTTACCTCTGGTTGAATGGTGGTATAACACTTCCTTCCATATTGTAGCAAAATGACCACATTTATGGCACTTTATGGATATCATCCACCGTCCATCACATCATCTTTAAGGGAAAATTCTAAGGTTCAAGCAGTGGAATATCACATTGAGCATCAACAACAAGTTCTCCAACTCTTAAAGGATGACCTAAATTTGGCACAAAATCAAATGAAACAACAGGCAGATCAAAATTGCAGCGAGAGAAGTTTTGAGGTAGGAAACTGGGTATTTTTATGGCTACAACCATACAAACAAGTGTCCCTCAAGCAAGCTAAGAAGGATAATAAATTATCGTCAAAGTAATATGGTCCTTACAAGGTGTTGCAGAATATTGATACAATGGCATACAAATTGGAGCTTCCTAATTCGTCTCGAGTGCACCCAGTTTTCCATGTTTCATGCTTAAAGAAGGTTATACGTGACAAACTTCCAGTTCAGACAATATTGCTAGAATTTGATGAGGAAGGAAAAATCATAGTGGAACCTGAAGCAGTCACGGAAACAAGAACTCGACAGCTACGAAATCGATCAATTTCAGAGTATCTCATCAAGTGGAAGAACTTACCAGTTGAATATTCGACATGGGAGGAAGAGAATTTTATACAAAAGCATCCAGAGCTACTCAAGCATTGAGGACAACACTTTTTTGAAGGAGAGGGGCATGTTAGGTCCCTATATTACTAGTGTAACCCCTTATTGTTGTTAGTGTAGCCCCCTTATTGTTATTGTTGTACCCCTGTAGCCCCCAGATTGTTATTATTGTGCCCCATAAACCCCACTATTGTTATTGTTGTGCCCTTACACTATTATTTTTAGGTCGGCTAGGATTATATTGTGACCCCATGGACTCCTATATAGAGAAATGAGGTTTTTTCATTTGAATCATCCAAGAATTGTTCATTTATGTAATGTAAAGGAGGTTTCCCCCTCGAAGTGGCTTATTTCTAAGGCGTTGATCTCTCTTTTATTCTATTTTTGGAGATGGTTTCATAATAGTATAACTAGAAGAATTAAGAAGAAATAATTAAAATTATATATATTTGGAGTATCATGTAGGCCCAAGAAGACAAGTCAGCCAAGCTCATTAAAGGGTGTGACCCCTAGGTTAATTTACCCCTATTTGACTAGTATATATAAATGATGTGACATCTCATTTTCTCCACCAAGAAAGAAATTTTCTTCTTCATCTTCCTTAGGTCTCTTGTATAGTCGCACATGTCGAGAAAAGAAGGCCGAGTTAATTGTTTGACCAAGTTGTTTCTCTTTCTGTTTGACCAAGTTTGACTCGAGTTGACTGAATTTTTTTAGGCTGAATTTGACCAGAGTTAACTAAGTTGAAGGAGGGTTTCACATGAACATGAATTTAACAGTAATTGATTGCAAGAGTCATCAGGCCAAAATTTTACCACAAGAAATGCAAGGTTGAAACTTGACCGCAGGCGGACTTTTTTACCAGCATTGACTTCTGAGCATTTTGGCTGGTTTTTCCAATGTTGACATATTGCTACTTTGATCAGTTTTTGATTGGTATTTGATTTGTATTTGACACATATTTCCAAACAAATTTTTGATATGTAAACCTTGTCGAAGAATAATTTCTCCTAAGAAAATTTGTTTGGTTTTCTCCCAAGGTTGGGTTTCCCAGGGTAAGGTTGGATATATTTATTTGATCTTTATTGTTTCCACTAAATTTATCGTTGATGTTTTTTTAAGTGTAATTTCTCAATGATATCAGTGGCATAAGGATATTATGTGAAGAATCATTAGGTAGTAATAATATAATATAAAATAGTATTCTATTGTGTTCTTGTAGAAACTCAACATGGTTTCAGACCCTTCATGTTGAAAGAGCAGTCATTGAATTCAACCTAAGAGACAAGTGTTCAGCATCTTGACAATATCTTTGATCTCTTACTAAATGATCCCAAGTCTCACAATGGAAGACATTTTGAAGAATGTATTTGTCTCCTCTCTCTCAGGAATTATTAAAAATATCATTGATTTTTAGTTGGTGGAAAATGGTGCTTCTAAGCACATGACATATTTCCAATATTCTCTCACTGATTTGATGGAGAAATATTCAGCATTGCAGGTGAAACTTGGAGATAATATCAAGTATAAAGTGAAATGATTTGGGTCAACTTCGTTTCAGCTGGAGTCTAGAGATTCACTATACATGAGAGATGTTGTGTATGTACTAGGATTGAAGAATAATATTTTCTCTATCTCAGCACTAGAAGATAGACTCGAGTATCGTGGAGAATTTATGGATGGTACGGTTCTTATATGGCCTAAGGGCTCAAGCATGGACTCATTATAAGTAATTGGTGTTCGAGAGGAAGGTCTATACAAATTGATAAGACAGCCAACCTGGGAATTGGTACATAACAATATGAGTTTGTGTTAGTTATGGTGTTTGATGGAAAATTCTCTCTTGCGAACAGAAGTGAATCCCCTAGATCTAGTGGCTTGATCTAGAAGCAACAGAAGAAAAATGTTTGTTCTTTCCTTAGAGAAATTAGAATATGGAGGAAGGACTTTCCTTGAATCCAACACAAGTTCTCCTCTTCTCCCTGCTTGTGAACTTTAGCTCTAACTTCAAAAATTATAAATGGGAACTGCAAAAAAACTATAACAAGCACAAGTACTACAAGATATACATAGCATAAACTAATATCTCTAATAAATAAGTCAAGAAGGCATTGAAATACATATGCATCAAATAAACATAAGCATAGGGAAACAAATCATTTTGTATTGGTGAAATGTAGGAGAACATTACAACCCTTTTACAGATCTTGATAATGTATAAGCCTCCCACCAAACTTGTCCTTCCTTAGCCACAAAGAAAGCCTTCAATCACAACTCAAGGATGGTAATGGATCCTTAGGTAAAAAGCAGTAGCCATTAGAGGAAATTTCAACCTAAAAGTGCCTATGAAATTTCTATGTACTTTCCATATCATAATAATTAAACCAATCAAAATTCTTTAAATTTAAAAAGAGGTACATGTAAATATTTTGGAGGGAAAAGAAGAAAATTTATTTTTTTAATTGTATTTTTGGCTTATACCCTTATAGGTTTACTCAAATTTCAAGTGTAGGCATTCATTAGATACAAAATGAAATTCCAAATCCAACAAGTACCTGCTATTCATACTTTTGAGAAGAGCCACATTGCTAAAAATTGAATATACATTAAAAAAAATGTGTTCAACATGATTTTTTAATGTATCTTCATTTTTTATCAATTTGGATCTTCTCATTAACATGCATAATGGGTACTCATTGGATGTGGAATTTTATTCTGCATCCAACTACTGCATACACTTGAAATTTGAGTAAACCTATAAGGAGATAAGCCAAAAATTCAATTTAGAAAAGTATTTTTCTTTTTTTCCCTCCAAAATTCATAACTTTGATTTTATTGTTTTAACTATTGTTTACTATTTTTCCTTAGAAGACCACATTTATGTAGAAATTTGATAGAAATTGTAACTACTCAAGAAATCAAACTAAAACCAGGAGAGACAAATTCTACTCAACTAATTTGCGAAATGGAAATCACAATTTATAACAACATGCATAGAAATGTAACAAGAAAAACCACAAGTACATAGTGATTTCTAGGGGAACCCAACTGGGAAAAACCCCTCTGCTACTTTGCATTAATTCAGAAGAAAAGAGAAACAATTAGAATGTATTGCTTTTTAATCTAAAGCACACTCTGCACTGCAATCATGTTCTCATACTTCGTGACTTGCTCTGGCCAACAGTTACCCAATTCAAGACCATATTCCCTTGTGTAATCTTGGAGGAGTTATCCCCTAAAAAATAAGAGAAATTGCATAGTTCCTTGAGATATAGCTTGACAAATTGATCACCTGATCAGTACAAAATCATTATACACTCAACATTATACAATTATAAATACAAACATGCCTTTTCCTCCACCTCAACTTGGAAATTCGAATTCCATGCATGATTGTGTCTAGTTTTAGTTGATTGACTAGTTAACTAAGAGATCAATGAGTTAAAAATAGTATTAACTACTCAACTAACCTTCAATTGACTCAACTAATGACTTGATCTCATTTAACTAAGTTCAACTAACAATAAATCAACTATATTTCCAAATATTAGAAATCACTACATGCAAAACTCTACTTCTAGCCTACAACTCGAATTTACTAAGTAAACTAGTAGACAAGGCCATGCCACACAAGTTAACTGCCTCCAATTTTTCCTTTTGATGTGGAAATTTGGTTTACTCAATTTGAATAAGGCTAAAGTAAAATTGATCATTTCTCGCTACACTTTCTAACACTCCCTCTTAGCAATAAATGGATTTTTCACCACCCTTATACAGCACCTGTGGATGTACTGTAGCACTGCCTATCACTGTTGTTTCTACTAATGTAAAAACTACAACTAATAAGCATCCAAAAAAACACATTGAGTCAATTGTGTCTCTGCAACTGTATACTGAAAAAACTACACTGATGTTGATTATGCATTGTGCCTCCCACACTGCTATCAACACCGCTCTGTGCTCCTCAGCATCTGACTGTACCAATTCACATTGATCCTTTTGCTACTGAATATTGTGGGACCCTGTAACAAGGTAATGATCCATGATGAGGACACCTAATGGGCCCTGCCCAAATCTCAGCGACTCTAGTACTAAGGCTATACATCGCCCCACCTCACTCCTGGAGGTATAGCTGCAATTTCTCCCTTTTCCCACTTATCTCGAACTCTCCTTCTACTGGAGTTCTTTGACTTCTCCTCATCATCATCACCTTGTTGTTCAGCCTAACTTTCAAATAGTTGACGCTCCATCTTGAGAACTATATCTTACTCCCTCTCAACTACCACATCTCTAATCTCTACCTTGCTCCTCAAGGTTTCACATGCATCTTCCTCTAATGTGTAGAGGCTCTCAATCCTGACACAATTCTGCTTGATCTAACCTGAATCAAAATTCTTGAAGTAGGCCTTCCCATTGCAGAATATTACCTCAAGACATGTCTTCAATCCTCAATTTTTTCATCAGACCAAGTTTTATGGCTTCATTGTTATTTTTGAATAGCTCAGTGAGGTTCTTCCACATAAAAAAAGGGAGTCTCCTTTCCATTTAATTTTGATACTATGTGGTCTCTCTCACCCTCAAGGATGATCCTCCTGGCCCTAGCAACATCCTTCTTCCACTCAGCTAATTTTTGTGCAATAGATTTTGGGGTTTCACAATGTCAGTTTTAACATATTCTAACACACCATTATCATCAAGCACTGGTTCCATTTGGTCCTTCTAGGCTATGAAATTCGATCTACTCTCTAGGGCATACTCCAATCTTAATTCGTTGAAAGACATTCTCCTGAATCTAAAAAAATGTTTCTACATTGAAGCTGCAAATTTGAAATTCCTGAGGACAAAATTCAAAATATTGGTTCTAATGTGATTTTAGGGCTCTGATACCATCATATCATGTAGAAATTTGATAGAAATTTCAACTGCTCAAGAAATCGAACTGAAATCAGGAGACACAAATTCTACTCTACTAATTTGCAGAATGGAAATAACAATATGAAAACAACATACATGAACATGAAACAAGAAAAACCACAAGTACATGGTGATTTATAGGGGAACCCAAGTGGTAAAAACCCCTTCACTACTTTGCATTAATTCAAATGAAAAGAGAAACAATTACAATGTCTTTCTTTTGAATCTAAAGCACACCCTGCACTACGATCTTGTTCTCCTTCTTACTGAATTTCTCTAGCCAACACTTATACAATTCAAGCCTCAACCAAGCCCCTATTTCCTTGTGCAATCCTAGAGGAATTATCCCCTAAAAAATAGTAGAAATCCCCTATTTCCTTGCACAATAGCTTGAGGAATTGATCACCTACTGAGTGAAAAATAATTGTACACTCAATAGTATAAAATTATAAATACAAACATGCATTTTCCTCCACCTCAACTAGGCAATTAGAATTCCATGCATGATTGTGTCTATTTTTAGTTTATTGACTAGTTAACTAAGAGATTAGTGAGTTAAAAACAGTCTTAACTACTCAAATGACCTTCAACTAACTCAACTAATAACTAGAGCTCGATTAACTGGGTTCAACTAACAATAACTCAACTAGATTGCTAAATCTTAGTAATCAGTACATGCACAACTCTACGTCTAGCCTATAACTCGAATTTGTTGAGTAAACTAGTAGACAAGGCCATGTCACACAAGTTAACTTCCTCCAAGTTGTCCTAATGATGTGGAAATTCAATTTACTCAATTTGACTAAGGCTAAAGTCAATTTGACCTTTTTTGCTACACTTTATAACACTCCCTCTTAGCAAGAATAGGATGTTTCACCACCCTTATTCAGCACATGTGGATTGTATTGTAGCACTACCTCTCACTTTTTTTGTTTCTACTGCGACTACAATTGAGAATCATCCAAAAAAAAACATCGAATCAATTGTGTCTCTGAAACTGTCTATTGGGAAAATTGCATTGATGTTGATCCTTCATTGTGCCTCCTACACCGTTATCAACATTTCTTTGTGTTCCTAAGCATATGACTGCACCAACTCACATTGATCCTTATGCTACTGAATTTTGTAGGACCATATAGCAAGGTAATGATCCATGAGGAGGACACCTCATGGACCCTACCCAAATCTCTGCAACTCTAGGACTAAGGCTCTACATCACCCCACCTCACTCCTAGAGGTATAGCTTCAATTGATCCCTCCTCCCACTTAGCTTGAACTCTCCTTCAAATGGAGGTCTCTAACTAGTCCTCATCATCATCATCATGTTGATCATCCTAACTGCCAACTGGTTGAGGCTCCATCTTGAGAGCTCTATCTTACTTCCTCTTAACCACTGCATATCTAGTCTTTGCCTTGCTCCTTAAGGTTTCACATGCATCTTCCTCTAATGTGTATAGGCTTTTGATCATGACACCAATATGATTGATCTGACCTAAGGCAAAATGATTGAGGTAGGCCTTCCCATTGCTGAAGACTACCTCATTCCCTTTGTCTTCAATCAACATTTTTTTCATCAAACTAAGTTTTCTAGAATCATTGTTATTTTCGAATAGCTTAGTGAGGGTCTTCCACATAGCAAAAGGAGTCTCCTTGCCATGTAATTTTGAGACTATGTGGTCTCTCATACCCTCCAAGATGATCCTCCTAGCTCTAGCAACATCCTTCTTCCATTGGGATAATTTTGTGCATCATACTGCTTGGGTTTCACAATGTCAATTTTAACATATTATAACACACCATTATCAGCAAGTTTCGCTTCCATTCAGTCCTTCCAGGCTATGAAATTAGAGCTACCCTCCAGGGCATACTCCAATCTCAGTCCGTTGAAATACGTTCTCCCGAATCTGAAGAAAATATGCTACATTGACGCTACAAATTCAAAATTCATGAGGCATAAATTCGAAATATTGGTTCTAATGTGATTTCAGGGCTCTGATACCATGTAGAAATTTCATAGAAATTGCAAATGCTCAAGAAATCGAAGTGAAATCAGGAGACACAAATTCTACTCTACTAATTTGTGGAATGGAAATCACAAATTAGAACAACATGCATAGGCATGCAACAAGAAAAACCACAAGTACATTGTGATTTCTAGGGGAACCCAACTAGGAAAAACCCCTCCAATACTTTGCATTAATTCAGATGAAAATAGAAACAATTATAATGTATTGCTTCTAAATATGAAGCACACCCTGCACTACAATCATTTTCTCCTACTTCCTTACTTTCTAGAGAAAACACTTAGCCAAATTAAGCCTTAGCCAAGCCCTTATTTTTTTATGCAATCCTGGAAGAATTGTCCCCTAAAAAATAGGAGAATTTCCCTATTTCCTTACGCAATAGCTTGAGGAAATGATCACCTGCTCAGTGCAAAATCATTGTACACTCAACAGTATACAATTATAAATATAAACATGCATTTTCCTCCACCTCAACTAGGAAGTTCAAATTCCATGCATGACTATGTCTATTTTTAGTTGATTCACTAGTTGATTGAGAGATCAGTGAGTTAATAACAGCCTTAACTACTCAACTCACCTTCAACTGACTCAACTAATTACTAGAGCTCAGTTAGCTAAGTTTAACTAACAATAATTCAACATTATTTGTAAATGTTAGCAATCACTACATGCACAACTTTACTTCTAGCCTATAACTCGAATTTACTGAGTAAACTAGTAGGCAAGGCCATGGCACGCAAGTTAATTGTCTCCAAGTTGTCCTGTTGATGTGGAAATTCAATTTACTCAATTTGACTAAGGCTAAAGTCAAAATGAGCCTTTTTTGCTACACTTCCTAACATTTTAGGCTAAAATTTCCTCTAATGATCAAGGCATAGCTAAGAGTCTCCAAAAGGAAACCTAGACTCTATGGGAGGTAGTGAATTTATAGGGTAAATAGGGTAGTTTTGGTTTTACCAATATAGGACTTAGACCCACATATGAGGGAGGATAAGCTCTAGGGATAAGAGATAATACCTCTAGGATAGGAGTTAGAGAGCTCAATCAATAGTAAATGGTTAAAACCACCTTAGAAGCTTTTGGAAAGAGAATATTTGTAATTATTTTTTATTTTCCCCAAAATTCTAGAGCCATCACACCTACAGCAAAGGAAACATGTGTTGGTCAATGTTGGTGCTCAATTATGCAACATGCAACTAGTGCAGGTGGTTAGAAGGAAGGGTGTGTGGGGAGAAAACTAGGTTTTTAAGTTGATTAACCCATAATTCTTGGACTTTTTCGAGAGATAATGCTTAAGGCTTTGCAAAGGGATGATTGCAAGGTGTAAAGGATGTTGATTGATCCAGTTTCCAGGTCATTCGAGCAGATGTGAGAAAATGACCTGTAACAGTTTGCCCCCATAAAGTACAAAGTTAGAAGAAGTGGATGAGGACTGAAGTGCTTTACTTTGTGACAAATTCAGATCAAGAAAAGGTTGGTTGAGATCATCATTTGTTACAATGCAGAATCATCATGCTATCATTGTTGAGGTAGGAATACCCATACTCAACCTATAACCCAATATTACATGTAAAATGATCAAAAGTCTCATCCACTAGTGACGAATGATGGACCCATGCTAGGATGACTTTTTGAATGATAATAGCCATCACATTTTGTGATTTGGTATGAATCTTGGAAGCGAAGCCCGTATGAATGAAACTAGATATGGGGCCTTCTACCTCGTCACTCGATTGTATGAGTCTAACCATGTGAATAAATGAACTGGAGTTGAACATGGTAGACACCATAGGATTATCATCCAATGATGTAAGTCATTAAAAGATGCGAGAGGAACCACTCATAATGATAATGTCCCTGAAGGTACCACAAAAAAATCTATTCGGTGTGAATAAATGAACTGATTCAAACACCACATAGAATCTTTTAGTCGAAGGCCAATGATGAGAACATGTCGCTGAAAGCGAGGAAACCTGTCATTGAGATATGAAAGCTCCAAGGCACTAAAGGCGGTTTCTAAGTCAACTTCCTGGATAATGTGTTGATGTTGACAAGAAGTGCCCCTTTGTAGGAGGGCCTTGATGTATCCCCCATCAATGACACAAAATGGGTATCAATATTTGAAACAGAATGTGGTGATGTAAAATTGGTTCAGGAGAGGCAGACATGAGATAAGGCTTATGGTCTTGTAGCAGATGTCAACTAATGGTGGACTTTCTCTTGAACATATCAGTGACACTGAATGGAGTTGGAAGCATTGACTAAAATACCCATGATGAAGGTGTGATCAATAGTGAAGCAAGCGGATTTCCCAAACTAAATAATTCATAGAGATGAAGTGAAATAGTTTCATGTTCAAGAGTGAATCGTTGCCATTAATAGGTTTGATTCCCTATTTTCCCAATTTCCCAACCATTTCTCGCTAGTACCACTTTATTTTTTGACAAGATTAAGGAGGATAACATATGCCTGATCTCTAAGTTCATCTTTCGAATGAATCCTTCTGAGTATTTTTAACGAACCCTAAGGAGTGGTTCGATCTCATCATGCTTGACGAGTCCATCATTGTTTAATAGTTTTACGAGTCCAATAAAGGAAAAACTCGACTCCTTTTTCATGTTTAGAGAGTTTGAAAAAAAGGCGAAAAAGAAAACTATAAGATGTTCCTTTTCATAAACTTAGTCTCTTGGGCCCGAAAAGGCATAAAATAATCCCCAGGAGAACCTTTTAGTCATGTTCAACTAAAGTATTATTTTTTCATAAATAGTTTATCCCAATTTGGAAAAGGGTTAAACTTATACTGGGTATACATTTTTTCATTTACTTTAATGAGTTCGAAAAGACAAGTGCTCGATAATATTTTCACATTTTGGTAGTTTGAAAAGAGATTAAAGAGGACTCCTCCTAGAGGGAAGAGTGGTATAAAGGGTAGCAACTGGTTCTAGTCATGAAGGAACTGCTCAAAACACGTAGAGGTCAATAGGAAAACTAATAATACCACTCATTGCAACGGTTCCTCGGGAAAGGGTAAAACACCAAGTGAAAGAAAATAATTTGCCAAGCAGATGGTGATGATGGAATGACAAAACCAAGGCTCATCTGGCATAAATAGGTTGATAACAATGGAAATCACGAAGGATAAAGTGTGAGTGGTTTCATTTTTACACAATATTGAAATATAGAAAAACTATGCTTGAGATCGGTTTCATTTTTACACAAGCTTGAAACATGAGAAAAACTATGCTTGAGCGTGGTTTCCTTTTTACACTAGCTTGAAACAAAGGAAAACTATGCTTGAGATAAGTTTTCATGCCCCCAACATAATGGCATAATTCTAGGAACATGCCCCCCAAGCTTCATTCTATGCACCTAAGTAGGCTATTGGTTACTAATAAGCGGATTCAATGTGTTATCCTTGATAACAACTAAGTTTGTCTAGGTTGGTCTTAGTTAAGTTAGGTTAGGTCATTAGGATGAAATAAGGTCATGAAATTCATTAAATTCATTACATTTCAAATATTGTACATAGTTTAAGGGGTCTAAATGGTCATTGGTCATGCAATAGATGTCTTATCAAGGTAAATTTCAAAAAAATCTGATTGCATGGGTAATAAAGGTAATTTTGTGACACTTGGAAAAAATTTCTGGATTCTGCAGCATATTCTATGTAAAATAGTCTGATTTCGCTACGGAAGTGCCTAACAGTTCTGTAGCGAATTTTCCCTCCCAAGAACTTAAAACGCTACGAACTTTGTTTTTTCTGCTAACGGTGGGATAAGCGGTATCTCGTCATAATTTCAGTGGTCAATGCACACTTGGTCATCATGGTACTATTCATTTATGTGTCATCATATGTCATGTGCATGCGTGGTAATCATTATTCCTTACATCATTTCGTTTTTCCCACTCATTTCCTCTTTCCTAATTTAGCCCAATCCCTAATTCGAAAAGCAACACCTTGTCTTCATCCTTGTAAGTTGTTTAAACACTTTGTCAGCAGTCTTTAGTCTTGATTTTTTTCCAGTAGCTATCTTAGGATAGGTGTTACCTGTGTCAAGGAAGGTGCTTATTGTCTCAAACAGATCTGCATGTGTCAAACTAGAAGTTGAGCAGCGTTGTGTTTGAAGGTATGGCTTCACATAAAAATCCAAACAAGGATGGCACTATGGTCAGATATGAGCCCATGGATATGAGGCTAAATGCAGAAGACCCCTTCTTTTCACAAGCTTTTGCAAATGTAAGTTGCATGTGATTCTGCCATAAATTGCAAGGGTGTCATGCACATGTGTCTAAAGATTTTGTTGTAAACTTCACTGGTACAGGTTTGAAGGTGGGCATTCTAAATTTTATTGTGTCTCCTGATACAATTGCACAGATAACCGAGATTCCAAGATCCAGAGAGGAGTGGTTGAAAGCAACAAAGTTTAAGCTTCAAAACTGTGATGAATTTCTAAAGGAGGGGCACATAGGAATAGACATGAACTCAGGAATCTCCAGGAATTGCCTCAAGGAAAAAAATTCAAAACTGTTGATGGTGATTCAGAAATAATTTACTTGTGAAGGTAGATTTCACATTATCTATCAATACCACATCAGATTGTTGCTTCATTTCACAGGTAAATAGCCTCTAGATTTATCATTTTTTTTGTTTAGGAGTTTAGGCAAAATGGCTGATAAGGTTCAAGCTAAACCTAAAATCAGTGATACTTCTATTTTTCACCATGGTTTGATTAAATTGTTAGTTATGGAGTAGTTAAATAAGTTAAACAATGATTGGTCCACTTTTCTGTTCTTGAGTGGGTATGAGGTGGATGTCCTCACTCCTAGAAAAACACCTAGATCAAAGGAAAATACTCCAAGGAAAGATAAAGAATCTAGGGATGAAACAGAGGTTGAACATGAGGTGGAAGTGCAGACATAGGTGCAACCCATGGTGGAGCCTATGGAGGTAGAAAATGATCAATTGCAGGAGACAATAGTGCCTAAATAAACCCCTTCCAGCAGTAAAGTCAAAACTGCTACAAGAACCCATAGAAGGATCACTAGAAGTCAGACAGAGGGGAAAGGAAAGCTAGATGATATCTTACAGGAAATTGACATTGAGGAATCTCCTGTTGTGAAGCCTGTAGAAGTTAAAGGAGCAAAAGCCAAGAAAAATGGTCTTAAAGCTAAGAAGCTAGACTTTTCCAAAGAAGACTCGGGTTTTTCTTTTAAACCTAGGAAGCCACTCACTAGATCACAATTTTCAAAGAGAGACAAATTTGAGAAGCTTCATAAGGAACCAGAAAAGGAGAAAAGCCAGCAAGAGAAGAAATAATAAAGTTATCTCCAATGGAGGCAGAGATGAGCAAGGCAAGGATAGGCAAGGAAAAAGTTCAAGAAAAGTCTGAAATGGAGCTTTTAAAAGAACAACTTAAGGAAGCTAGAGAAGAGATTTTGGAAACTACGCTGGAGTTAGCATACTTTAAACAAGAGAGGAAAGAGCTCACAGATGTCAAAAAAGAAGTGAGCAAACATATAGATTTTTATGATGAGGTTGCAGAGGGGTCAAGGAAGATGTTGAAGAGGACATTGCCTCTGCACAGAATGATTAAAAATCTCTTCAAGAGGAACAGGTGGTTTCAATCAGAAAGAAGGAAGTTACAAAGCCAAGTCAGAGAATTGGAAATACAAATGGAGATGGTGCAAGCAGAGTTGAAGAAAAAGGGTTTAAAGATGATTGTGATGGAAGATGACCCTGCTGCTCCTTAAAAGATGGTAAGGCACACCTTTTTTGGCCACTTTTTTTCTTATGATATTATATCAAGTCATTTACAGGGTTGCAGACATGTTTTTACAGTTAAGGATAAAAATTGAAAAATCTGGTGGAATTAGACAAGTTCATAGAGAGCTCCAGGCTTGAAGCCGAGTTTTCACTACGAACTTGTTGTAGAATTTTTTGAGGTAAAACTTTTCAAAAAATATCATGTCAAGGGTAAATGAAGGCATGTGTTTACCTTATTATACCCAATGAAGACCCTCTCATAGATAGAAAATTCAAAAAAGTTGCAGAAGGTGGTGTTATGAGAATGTTATGAAAACTACGCTACGAACTTGCCTAAATACTCTGTTTTTTCCAGCGTGCTAAATTTTTGGTCTTTTTGAGGCATTTAATACATTTCAGGAAGAATATGATTCATCAAAAGATATTTTGGAGTGTCATTGGAACATCTGTTGATGAAGACAACTCAGTAATACACTTCATAAGGTTGGCATGGATGACAACACATCACTTTTTCCACCTCACCAATGGACAGCTCATCATCAAATTCAATATAGCAGGACCTGAAATCCAGTATGACAGTTTTCCACATGAACATCATTGTTTGCCACCTAAACAAGGTTGTTTGGTTCGATATCCATCATTAGCATGGGTTATTAAAGTTCTTGTTGATGGAGTTAATAGAGATAGAGTCCTTTTTACTACAAACTCTTTCAAACAGAATTATATCTATTTTTTCTCAATGTAATGAATTCCTTTTTGGATTAGATCTCTAGATCAGGGTTGAGAGTCTAGCCTAGGTGGCAGACCTATGTAAAAGGAACTTCACTCTATAAATAGGGGAGTTTTAGAGTTAGAGAGGATTGATGGATGTAATGACCAGAGCTACTATGTAATTTGTTTTCACTCAGTTAATAGACAGTTACACCAATGTTTTGTTTAGACCTAATATTCTGATTGAGCTTTTATGTGTTTGTGTCCTTTATCTTTAGAATGTTAATTCAGCGTGCTCATACATAATTACTTGGAATTCATAAAATATTATGCTCCAACTTCCTTTTTGTATTATGTTTGTTGTTAGAGTTATTTTGTAAAATTTCATGTGCCTCAGTTTCCATGAATGATACTTTTGTGTAACTGAATTTCCATGTTGAATCCATGCCCAATGGTAGCCATCACTCAACTTCCACCTGCAAAAAATTATCAAAAATACATATAAGAATTAGCCATCTTCCTTATAAGCTTGTTTATTTAATATCTTACCTTTTCTTGAGAGATCTCTCTCTGGTTGGAAGGGCTAACTTCCAACCCCAAGTGATTTGAAATAGTTACATCAAATTGATTTTTGAACAACCCATTTAGTCCCGGTTTGGTGATAACAGAATGAAGGTTCATTTACAACATCAAGTGAAAGACTCAACTTGACATTTACAAGATCTAATCAAAGACTCGAATCGGCGGGAGATCTATTTCATTTTTTAATGAGCTTGACACAAGACACGGAACTCTGCTCTGGCACCTTGTTTCATTTTTTAACGAGCTTGACACAAGTAAAGGAACTCTGCTCATAAGATCAGATCATGACCTCCGAGAGGTTCTCATCAGATGGGAGAACAATTCTCTGGAAGGGATCCATATTAATGGATCCAATGGAAAGATCAGGCTCCAATGCCCCCAATAAATGATTCACCATATCACCTATTGGATCCAGGTCAAAATAAGTTGAGAAAATAATGAAATTCTCTTCTTCAACAGTAGGTACGAGCATGGGATAGGTTGCCACATAATTAGCCTGTGGTGGAGGAGATACCACTTGCATATTTGGAACATTTAGGGAAGTCGGATGATGACTACCATAACATCAATACATACAGTTTTACCTTCCAAGGTAATAGGCAACTAAGGAAGGATCCCTAAATGTTGATTGGTTCTTCTCTTAAAATCCAAAAAATTTGGAGCAGCAGACACGAGCTGAGGGGAACCAAAATATTGCCAAGAAGTCAAGGATAGAATGTTAATAGAGGCACCCTAATCAATAACAGTGAGATGTATTCTCTTATCACAAGCCTTCACCATGATTTGAAAGGGCATGTAAGAAGGGAGATGAGGCTCTATCAATTGATTCCAAACAAAGGCAATGGCCTCATTAGTTGGAGGGGGTTTAGTGACAACAAGAGAAATTACCCCTTATTCGGTGGAATCAAAAGAAACAAGAAGAATCTAAGCAGTATAAACCTCACTCTCTATGGGAAACGTGCAATCGATTGAAGGTGGAATCGAGTCAACCATTTTCTCAACCAATGGTTGGTTGGGAACGGACTCATGGGGTTCACATTGAAAGAGAGTGGGATTGACTGAAGATGGACTTGATTCAATCACTTCATCAACTAATGGAGGATTATGGGAAAGCTTTCAGTAACCATTAGGAAGTTTTTGTTGAGAAGCAGTAAGGGTTTCCAACAATTTGGAGGCTTTATCCAAACAAGGGCAAAGGTGAATTAGATGATTACCTTCACATAACTTAGAGGGAAACTTAACTTTACCCTTATTTTTAGAAACCTTATTATCGATTGTTGATGGTTGGTCACCACCATTGTCTCCAGAGGCTAACGACAAGGGTTGGGATGAGCTTGTGGACCACCTTCTAACACCAATGGAATACTAGAACAATATCTTAGAATGTGATCACCCTTACATAACATGCAAGGGAAATTAACTTTATGGAGCTTTGAAGGTTTCTCAACATAAAATTCATTGGATCAAATCAAAACTTAGAGAAAGGCATAAAAAAATAAATTTATTCATCCTACAAGAACCATCGTAGTCTAAACACAAGAACCTGTGCAATGCATCGCGCTTACAGATAAATTCAAGTGCGCTGGGTCGCTCTATCTCAGATCAAAAAGTGAATTGGGGCTAATTTTGTTCAAAAAGACAAACAAAAACCCTACCAATATTATAATTATGTTTTCCTAAAACTAACTACTATGTAAACAAGTCAATTCAAGTCAGATGGAAAGTTATAAAGTGAATAGGAAAAGGAAACCACTATAGGAACATCTTGTCCCCTAGTATAGTTTCCAAGTTGTTTGATGGAAAATTCTCTCCTGCAAACAGAAGTGAATCCCATAGATCTAGTGGCTTGATCTATAAAAAATAGAAGAAAAATACTTGTGCTTTCCTTAGAGAAATTACAATATGGAGGAAGGACTTACCTTCAATCCAACACAAGTTCTCCTCTCCTCCCTGCTTCTGAACTTTAGCTCCATCTCCCAACGCTATAAGTGGGAAATGCAAAAAAACGATAAGAATCATGAGGACTACAAGATATACATAGCATAAAATAATATCTTTAATCAATGAGTCGAGAAGGATTGAAATACATATGCATCAAATAAACATAAGTATAGGGAAACAAAACATTTTGTATTAATGAAATGTAAGAGAAGATTACAACCCTTTTGCAAATCTTGACAATGTAAAAGTCTTCCACCAAACTTGTCCTTCCTTAGCCACAAATAAAGGCTTCAATCACAACTCAAGGATGGTAATGGATCCTTAAATAAAAATCAGCAGCATCAGGGCATAGCTAAGAGTCTCCAAAATTTAACCCTGACTCTATGGGAGGCAGTGAATTTATAGGGTAAATAGGGTAGTTTGGGTTTTACCAATCTAGGAATTATATCCATATATGAGGGAGGATAAGCTTTAGGGATAAGAGATAAGACCTATAGGATTGGAGTTTGAGATAGCAATCAATAGTATGGTTAAAACCACCTTAGAAACTTCTAAAAAGAGAAGATTCGTGATTATTTTTTTATTTTTCCCAAAATTCTTGAACCATCGCACTTGTATCAAAGGCAACATGTGTTGTTAATTGAAGGTGCTCAGTTATGCAACATGAAACCAATGCAGGTGGCTAGAAAGTAGGATGCACTAGGGCCAAAACTAGGTTTTTAAGCTGATTAACCCATAATTCTTGGATTTTTTGGAGAGACGATGCTTAATTCATTACAAAGGGATCATTGCAAGGTGTCAAGGATGTTGATTGATCTAGTTTCCAGGTCATTCGAGCAAATGTGACAAAATGACCTGTAACATATGGCATCAAATATTTGTTCATCTGCATTATGAGGCTTTACCTACATTGAGACATATGGTTATAGGTCTTTTGGAGCTCCATGTATGACATGATGGTGTTTGCAGGGGATGTGCACTTGGAAAAAATACCAAGGGATATTTTCCAAGCAATGATAATAGGTCCAACGGGATCATGGATCTAGTGTATTCAAATGTATGTGGACCAATGACAACATCTTCCTTTGGTAGCTACTTGTAATACATACATTCATTGATGATTTATCTCAAAAGACTTGAATCTATTTTATGAATACCAAGGATGAGGTTTTCAGCAAGTTCCATGAGTTCCGGGTTCAAGTGGAAAACTTGACAAGAAGGAAGATCAAATTTTTGAGGTTTGTTAATGGGGGAGAGTATACTTCCAGGGGATTTAATGGTTTCCACATGGAAGCGTGGATCAAGAGGGAGTGGATAGTTCCTTACAATCCTCAACAAAATGGAGTTTCGGAAAGGAAGAATGGGACTATTGAAGAAGAAATGAAGGTGATGATTCATGATCAAGATCTACCCATGTTCTTACGTGTGAAGATAGCCAACACAACTATTTGTGTTTAGATTCGAAGTCCTCATTTTCTTATTGAGGAAAAGACTCATGAGGAGGAATTCAAACGAGTGAACCGAGAGGCCAATCATTTAAGGATATTTGGTTTTCCAGTATATGTTCATGTGCACAAAAGAAGAGGAAGAAACCAGAACCTTTTAGGAAGAAGTGTACTTTTGCGAGCTAGAGCAAGAATTCGAAGGCCTACAGGATTTGAATTCTAGAACAACACAAGATTGAGCTTAGTCGGGATGTTATTTTTTATGAGGAGGTAGCTATTATAGCATCATTTTTCACCCTCATGTGATTCATGATTGTCTTTTTGGCCTTGGTCACCCATTCCCACAAACTTGAATAAAAGTTCATAAAAAACAGTGTTTAAAATCCCATACGCGGGTATGCCCAGACTTTTTTGTGTGTATACGTGAGTCCATATATACTTTTCCACGTATGCCATTAAAATCATTAAAAATATATATATAAATCCCTATTTTTTAGGTTGGTTTGATGGTTATTCCCGTAATTCAACCACCCCAGCCCGTGGCCAACTGTTTCCAACAGATTGAAACTACTTTGAGGGAGTATAAAATCCCCTCACATGTATGGCCTAAGGGAGAGAGAAATTTATAGACATTATACTCTGTTGGAGCCCCAATTCAAGTCTGATTTCTCGTGCCTCCTGCACTTCCCAGATTTTTACAGGAAACCCTTGTTTCCTGGAGATGTTCATCAGTTTACATGTCATCTCGTGTGCACAAGTCTTGAAAGTATCCTAGCGAGGCAAGGGCGGGATGGATCTGGACGACGGTCTGTTCAAAGATCGTGGAAGGATCCAGGTGATCTCTCCACCTTACTATTATTGTACATGTTGTTCGTAATGAAGAAGAACCACCTTGTTCCTGAATTCACGTGTTAATATATGCTTGTATATGTGAAAAGATTATTAATTAAGAATTTATTATTGTTTATATGATGTTTTACATGGATTACACTGACATTTAGGAGAAATATATGTTGTACAACTAGATTTCCATGCATGTTCCTTCGTGATTTCCAGGTTGAAGAGGAAGAAGGGTTGTTGGGGGTTTGGACCCCGCGAGATGTGCATCAAACGTAGGATCTACGGGTGAGTTCTACAATCGATGTTATCTAGTTTTCAGTGTATAAGTGTGGTTGTGTGAGTCCTTCTTGAATAGCGTGCCCTGATCTGTGGAGGTTTTGACCCAACGACCTCTAGGGAGTTATTTCCCGAAATAGAACTGGCGACTTCGTTGGGGATCGCATTCTTGTGATTCCCCTGTTGGGTGGTTTCAGCTGTTTTAAAGGTTTCCAACAGTTTTAATCATTATTTCCAGTCCAGTTAGCTTTTTCTCAGTCAGACAAAAGACCTGGTTCTTTAGCCAGGCTTGATCAATTTTTATTTTTCATTATTTACCTTTCCATACGCGAGTTTGCCTGTACACAGTCGCGTATACACGCAGTTTTTGTTAAAGGGAGTCGCGTATACGCGGGTTTCCTTTGACACAGTCGCATATGCACGCTTGTTGCAAAACTGATAAGTAGCGTATGCCTGGGAAAATTTTGAAATTTTTGATTTCTTGACTTTTTGGTCTTGTCTGCCTATGGAAACCTGTCTCTGCAGTGCCCTTATAGTCTCTGGATTGTGTTGATAGTGGTTATTGGTCTTTTTCTCTCTTGTTTGGTTGAAGACTAGCTTATTTGGAAAATCTTGTTTTTTAGTGCTTGCATTTCTGGTTCGAGTACCAAGATCTCTTTCTGGAGATTCTTGGTTGTTCTTCTTTATCAGGATAGAGAGCTTCTGCTCATATGCTCTTTCCTCACTTTATGTTTTTCTTTGCACTTTAATTTTTGCCTACTGTTTGGTTAGTTTTCTTGATTTCATTTGACTAGGTCTTGTTGCAATTTTTGAAGAGTCATTTTTGGTTCTTTGAAGTTGTGTTTGCTGCAAGTTTGTGTTATTCTTCTAGGCTGAGTTACTGAGTTTCTTGTCTTCCTTTTGCTCGTATAAATCTTGCTACTAGTTGGCACTATAAGATTTAGAGCATTCTTGTTGGAGTTTTTGCTTGAAATTCGGAGATTGTTTGGCTTGGTGATTGGATAGTTTTCTTGGTCTCTTTGAAGTCTTATTTTATAAAATTCAAAAATCTCAAAAACATTTTGTTTTGCCATTGCTTTTGTTTTGCATTTTTGTTTTGGTTTCTTTTCGTCTTTTGAAGCCTTGTTGAGATTTCTTACCTTCGGTTTCTGACTTGATTTGGGAAGGGAATTTTCATTGGTTTCTTTCTCTTATTCCAAGCATATTGTGGTGTCTTTATACTGGGAGTTTCTGATTTAGGAACTAGCCTTGTGGACAACAAGAAAAGTGATAGGACTGAAGGATTTTTCGAAATTTCTCTTTGCTTTGACAGATTTTGCATCTTAGAATTGGCATGCTCTTAGTAATTTGCATTAGGTGCATTTGAACATTTGTAGTCTTTTTCATAGTTTTTGCGAGTGTGAGTTTGATATCTGAAAAGAAAAAAATATAGTCTTGTAGAACCCGTGTAGAAATTTCTTTTCATCGAAAGGCAATTACTGCATCTGCATGTAGTTTGGTTTTCATTAATTTCTTTTATGCGTCATAAAACATCACGAGTTTCATTTCCATATTCCCTTGACTTAATATAACAGCCAACTAAAATAAGCGCAATAATTTAAAAACAACTAGCAATTTTTTTTTAAGTGTCATACATCAACTAGCTAGGTTGTAGGGCCTTGGATTAGGTGAGTGGAGAGTTAACTCTCCAACGCCGCTCAAACTAAAACATAGAAGTTTATTAAATGAGTGAAATCCAACACCGTTAGGTGGACCGGGAAAGCTCTCCTCCAGAGAGTCAAGCACGAGGGGAAGTGAAGGTTGAGACGAGAGATACCCCCTCTCTGATTTACTGGATCTTGCCTTAAGACCGTTCCGCCCGGCTGCTGACACGGATTGGTGCCCATAGTTGCCATTCCTAGGTTCCACACAGGTGACTGTGGGGGGGAATACCCGTGGTACCTGAGGCAGACGTCGTATCACTTCCAGCAGTACTTCTGGAGGGTGCCCCGGCGAAGCTTGGGTACTTGCACCGACAAAGGCTGTTGTTAGGAGGTCAGCGTAACTATTTATGTTACCTTCGCTAGTAGGCCTGAGCTGTAATTATCCCAGACTACTTTCGGGAGGTCCAATTTTTCGCTTTCTCATATTTTGGTGTCTGGTCCTAATCACCCGAAGCGGAAATACCTGAAAGCTGCTTGTTTGGGTTGTATCTTAGGGATTTTTTGTAGTGAGTGCTCTTTGCTCATAGCTTGCCTAGCTTTATACTTTTTTGAGTCTAATTAATCTGTTAAAGTGACTGATCAAGTGCCTCGTCGATCGAGGAGAGTTCGGGGGTTATCTCCCGAAACTGTAGAGCCTTCTTCGAGAAGGCGTAGGAGTAATATAGAAGGTGAATATCACTCGGTGGTAACTGACGCAGTGGAGATAGATCCTCCACAAGGGCTTGAAGGTTTTGTAGTTGGTTCCAGTGTTGGTTCCGAGAGGAGCGCTCCACTCACCTCGAGAGTCTTATTTCCGCAGGAAGAAGTAGAAGTAGAGGAAGTATCTCAGCTTTCTGAGTCACTTCCATCTCCTCTTCCTCCTGATTATTCGTTTGTTGTTGAGTACATCAGACCTGAGTCAGAAAGACCAGAAATTCCTTATCCATCTTATTCATACCTTTCGATGGCCATGACTGGGAACGCGGCTTTAGCTGTGAGTGCTGCAAGCATTCAGACTCCTGCTTCAGTTGAAGGAGGAGGCAGAATTGCTATATCTTCGATTGCTTCTAGTACTGTTGTGTTTGGCTCTGGTTTCACCCAAGAACATCCTTCTCAATCTGGTCCCTTTTGTTTTGGAATTCCCACTAGTGGGATTCCTTCATTTTCCTTTTCCGTTGCTACAACTGCGCCTGCACCCATGTCTTCCATGGCTAGTGGGTCAGCTTCTTTTCAAGGATTCCCCTTCAGAAGTGGGCATATTCCTAGTTTGAATCCTTCCTTAGGGTCTTTTCCTTTTACTTCTCAGACTCAGAGTTTTAACCCTTAGTATGGAGGTCAGAGTTCAACTACCTTTACAGGTTGGAACCCTGTATTTATAGCAGTGGGGGCAGGGAATCAGTTCTTCGCTGGTCAACAAGGGAATGCTTCTTTCCCTTCGTCGAGTGCTTATCAGACTTTTTCCCCTCTTTCTAATGCTTGGAACCCATATCAGGGGCTTTCCTCTTCATTCATTACTTTGGGGGGGGGGAACTGATCCGGTATTTGGTAACTCTACGTTGGGAGGGGGTCCTTCTCCAAATGCTGGGTCTTATGGCCCAACATTTTCTACGAGTTCTTTCTGGAAACCTGGTGCCTCATCAAATCCAGGTTATTCTTTTCATAATGTTGGTAATTCATCCCACCAAGGATGGAATCCTCAGGCTCCTCCTCATTTACCTTTTCTGGCAACGTTAAACTTGCCAGATTTGTCAAAATTGACGAATGATCCGATCCGATATAGTCCGTGTTGGCCTCCGGTTCCTACCAAATTAGCTTAAGACATTCCAAAGTTTGAAGGCAAGAATGGAGAGGACCCGGCTGATCATATCACCACTTTCCATTTATGGTGTTCATCTAGCTCCCTGATCGAGGATTCGATTAGGTTGAGATTGTTTCAACGCACCTTAACTGGAAATGCTCCCAAGTGGTATATTGAGTTAGCTGGGGGAAGTTTTGGTACTTTTGGAGATCTGGCTACTATATTTTTAAATCATTTCCAGTTGTCTGTCCGTTATGATGCTGGGAGTGAACTCCTAGCTAATTTGGGTTATGTACCACGAACCCAATATTTCTCCGATCATATCTCTGAACGGCAGAGAAGGAAGAGGCTTATCAAAGCTTATATTCGTGGCACCTTTTGGAATGGTTTTTGAAATCCTCGTGCTCGGGACATTTCGATGATGTATCCTTTCAGTATTTTCCCGAGGAGCTTGCCATTTTTAGGCCTGGCCAGCCTGAATTGATATATTCTCGTCCGGTGTCCTTCTGTAAATATTTGCCTAATGCCTTCACTCCAAATTAGGACATTCAGTACCAAACCTGCCCTCATGGTGACGGACTTATTGGGTCGATCAACAGGAAAGGCCTAACCCTGCCATAGTCAATTGCAACAGTTGTTCACATAATCCTTTCTTCAGTCGTGTTGTGGTCTCACCATATATCGCCTTCTCAATCGTTGTCAATAAATTCCGTTCAGACTTCCGACCCCGAAGGAAATCAACAATCCGAAGGGAAGAAGAAGGGACGGAATAATAATAAGAAAAAGGGAAAGAATGGGAAGGGTAATGCAAATAAATCCAACGAGCATGTTGGTGAGGGTCCAAAGGATAAAAATAAAGTGAAGTTTCCATGCAAGTTATGTGCTGGAGACCATCTTACTCACCTTTGCCCTAAAATTCAGGATGCACAGTGCTTGTTAGCTCAGCAGGGTTCTTCTAGTTCCCAGGCAGTGTTGACAAACCCTTTTCCCCAAGGGCAACAGCTAGTTGTTGGCGCAAATCAAAATACTGGGGCTTCCTCTGGGGGCACCCAGGAAGGGGAAACTCTGTCAAACATATACATGATGAGTGCTCACGTGGATATCGCCACGAGATCCCGTGATTATGGCGAAGATAAGTCTTCGAAAGCCATGGGTGCCCTCGATGGTACTGAGCGGCTTCATATTATGAGGCCTACTGTTGAGCCTATACCTCGGATGCCAAAAACATCTACTAAGCGTACGACGATTAATCCGAATTCCAGGGCTGCCCAGAACTACTCTATTGTGGAAGATCTGGCGCAGAGTCCTTGTGCCATGTCGGCTCTTGAGGTGCTCCAGTCTTGTCTAGCTCAGTGCAGTGCTCTGCTCATTGCTATTGGGGCTATTGATCCAAAAAACTCTCTTGTGATTACATTCGATATGACTAATTTTAAAAAGAGACTCCCCCATCATATGGCTTTTCATATCAAATCGTCGTTTCGGAAATTCAATATCTTTCGAACGGTCGTTCATGAGGGCGCTTCCACATGTGTGATGTCTCTCGCATGTTGGAAGGGAATTGGATCTCCCACAGCTGTTCCATCTGCTACTCTTCTGACTGCGTTTGATGGTCATTCTCACAGACCACATGGTATTGTCCCTGCTTTTCCCATCTGTGTTGGGGGAAAAACTGTAAATATAGAGGATGAGATAGTTGATGCAAGCTTGGACTACAACCTTCTGTTGGGGCGAAACTGGATTTATGAGATGGATGCCATTGCATCCTAATTATTTCGGATTATTTGTTTCCCTCACGAAGGGAGGATTGTTACAGTGGATCAACTGGACTGTTCTCTTGTAGACCCGAATGCATCTACTGACTCAACGATTCCAAAAGTGGATAATGCCAAGCCGCCTGTTGAGAATTTAGGGGTTGGAATGTATTCTTCTTTGATGGGTACTTTCGATATTCCACCTCCTACCGTTCATATAAATGCAATTTCATCCTCCAGGGCTCCTATTCGAAGAGAGTTCTTCAGAACTCATTATTTTTTGGATCCTTGGACCTTGCCTTCCCCTACCTCCACATTAGCGGAAGGTCAAGTGGGTGGAATGGCATTTCTGATGTCTACAGCTGAGATTACTTATCAATCTATTGTTGATTCTCCAGAGTCCATTCCAGCTCCTCTTTCTCCGGAAGAGTTGGATGGTGATGTGGCTCCGGCTTGGACACTTAGTTATTCTTCCGCCCAGGATTGCCTTGATACCACTCTTCCATCTGAAGAGGCCATCCTGGAAGCTATGACTGGTATAGATAGACTGTGGGATGATTTGCATCATCGGTCTTACTTTTTACCTGATTTGAGCGAAGTTGAATCAATTTTTCCAAGTCCTTTGTCTCCTGGTCCTGTTCGCCCAGTCCTGAACCCTTTAGCACCAACACAGGTATATGCTGAAGGGAACATGGTTGTGATTTCTCCAACTATCCCGGTGAACATTTCCAGGGATCCCAATGTTATAGAGAATGTCTTCATCGGAGCTTAATGCTCCCCTGAAGAGATTCAAATTTACACCGATCTCTTTAAAGAGTTTAGGGATGTGTTCGCTTGGTCTTATGAGGAAATGCCTGGTATAGATCCATCTATTGTCCAGCATGAGATCAAGACTTACAAAAATGCTAAGCCTGTGAGGCAAAAACTTCATCCGGTGAATCCTAGGAAGGCTGCAGCTATCAAAGCCGAGGTGGAGAAGATGCTCAAGGCAGGATTTATTTTCCCTGTTCCTTTGACAGAGTGGGTTTCAAATCCTGTTCCCGTAGATAAAAAAACAAGGAACAATTCGAGTTTGCATTGATTTCAGAGACCTTAATAAAGCATGTCCAAAAGATAATTACCCCACACCATTTATAGATCAGATTATCGATGAGTGTGCCGGTAATGAGATTTTTTTCCTTCATGGACGGTTTCTCTGGATATAATCAAATTACTATCTGTCCTGAAGATCAGCATAAGACTGCCTTTATTTGTCCCTGGGGTACTTTTGCTTACAAGAAGATGCCTTTTGGTCTTAAAAATGTTGGGGCTACGTTTCAGCGGGCCATGTCATATGCCTTCCATGACATAAAACATATTATCGAGGAATATTTGGATGATTTAGCTGCTCGTTCTCAAAAGAGAATTGATCATCCTGCTCACAACCGTCAAGTATTTGAACGATGCCGTTTCTACAAGATTAGGTTGAATCCAAACAAGTGTGTTTTCGCGGTTACATCCGGTCAGTTATTGGGATTCATTGTGTCTTCGGAAGGGATTAGGGTAGATCCCTTCAAGGTTGAAGCAATACTTCGGTTGCCTCCCCCGTCGTCTATTCGTCAACTTCAAAGTCTACAAGAAAAAGCTAATTTTCTTCGGAGATTTATCGTAAAGTATGCTGAAGTTACCAAAGTATTTATCAGATTGTTGAAGAAAGGAGTTCCATTTTTTTGGGATGACTTCGCTCAGCGCTCATTCGATGCTTTGAAAAAAGCATTGACCTCTGCTCCTTTATTGAGTCCACCTGATTATAGCAGGGATTTCCTTTTGTATCTTGCAGCAGCAGAATCTACCATTGGTATGGTTCTGGTTCAGGAGGACGATGCTCTGGCAGAGCATGTTATATACTATCTTAGTCGAGGCTTGGTAAGACCTGAACTCCGGTATACTCTGATAGAGAAGCTAGCTTTAGCAGTTGTTCATGCTGTACAGCGACTTAGACATTACATTCTTCTACGAAAAACTTATGTTTTGGCAGCAGCCAATCCATTTCAATTTTTTCTCAGTAGGCGAGTGATTGGGGGCAAATACAATAGATGGATTGTGATCTTGCAGGAATTTGATCTTGAGTTTATGTCTGCCAAGTCCAAGAAATCATTAGTTTTCGCGGAATTAATCTCTGAGTTTCCTTGTGGAGAAGAGATAGTCTATGATGAATCCTTCCCGGATGAACATTTGTTTCTTATCTCTCCACAAGATCCTTGGTATGGAGATATCATTGTGTATCTTCAGACTGCGAAGTTTCCCTCTACTTTTTCGAAAGATGAGCGCCGTAAGTTGCGTCACTTGGCTAAAAATTACTTGATTATTGGTGATGGCACTTCATCGTTTGTGTCATCTGATCCTAGACGTTGCTTAACTCTCGAACAAGTTGAGGTTGTCAATGATTGCCGTCAGCGGGAGCTTGTGGTGTTTATTTATCCGGGCTTGCTGGCGCCTGCATCTTGCGTGTCGATATTTTTGGCCTTCATTTTCAAAGATTGTATGGAGTTTGGCCAAATTGTCATTCATAACAAAGTTCATACTCGAAAATGCGCTCATCCGAGCCTCCGCGCCACTATTACCGCTGGCCCCTTTACAAAGTGGGGTATTGATTATACTACTTAAATCCGCCTTCTGGATAAAGGCCGAGTACATTATTAAAAGCAAGAGACTGGCTTTATTGGCGGTCGCAGGGCTATGCCTACTTTTGGGAATGATGGTGAGACAGCAACTCTTTTTCTTTTCAACCAGGTTATTGCTCGTTTTGGTATTCCTAGAGAGATTGTCACTGATCATGGCAGTCATTTTCAGAATACCATGATGGCTGAGTTGGCTCTAAAATTAGGTTTCCGGCAAGAGCATTCCTCTCCGTATTATCCTCAGGCCAATGGGTAAGTGGAAGCCGTGAATAAATACTTGAAGACAATTCTTCAAAGGATAGTTAATAAAGCTCGATCCAACTGGCATATCATGCTGTATCCTGCACTTTGGGCATACAGGATGTCAGTGAAAACTAAAACTGGCTTTACTCCGTTTCAACTAGTTTACGGGTTGGAATCCATATTTCCCATTGAATGTGAGATTCCTTCTCTTAAGTTAGTTGTTGAGCTTCTTCCTGACACTTCTAGTCTTGAAGAACGTCTCCTTCATCTAGAGCATCTTGATGAGCAGCGTCGGGATGCCGCCACAATGAATGAGGCGCATAAGAAACGAGTCAAATTTCAATACGATAAGGCGGTCAAACCTAGGGTTTTCTCAAAAGGCGACCTCATCTTGGTTTATGCCCAAGAGAAGGATGCCCTGGGCACAGGAAAGTTTAAGGCTATGTGGTATGGCCCCTTCATCGTTAAAAAATTCCTTAAAGAAGGAGCATATACCTTGGTTTATTTTGAAGGAAACGAGTTTCCAGAGCCCAGAAATGGGCTCTATTTGAAAAAGTACTATGCCTAGGCTTCGGCCTGGCATCTTACTTTTGTATATAGTTTGTTTTGTTTTGTACATATCTGGTTTTTTGGTCTTTGATGTGATGGTGATGTTTTTGATCTGCTTTGGCAAGTTGTGTCGAATTTCATGAGTCATTATGGTTTCGCTGATGGTGCTAGTAGACACACCCAGAACTTGGCTTCCGCGGCTTGGGTGCTTTATCTTCCATCCGATCAGTTGTTAGTATCAAGAGGAGTCTACATTGGTCGTGCTTCCAATAATATAGCATAATACACTGCAGTTATTTATCTAATCTCGGAGGAAATATCTTTGGGTGTTGATTCGTTGGTAGTTTTCTGGGACTCCCAACTGGTGGTGTTGCAGTTGAACAATATTTATCGAGTTCGAGATCCATTTTTACTCCGGTTGTTTTGGAGGTTACGTTTGTTACAAATATCATTTCAATTTTTAACATTCATTCATATTCCCCGAGCAGACAATTGGATGGCAGACTCATTAGCTAATCAAGCAATTGATTGGCATATTAATCATTCAATACATTAAATTTAATCATCAAATACATCATGCATTTTTATACATTTGTCACATCACATCAAAAATCGTTGTATATATATATCATCAGTGTTCAAAAAACTATACAAAATTTGGATCCATAAGTCATACAAAAATTAGGGCTTATGCCCGATCATGTTCAATATCAAAAAATATACAGTCATCTGGTAATCATATCTATTTACTCCTGTGGTCCTTGCCCAAAATTCGTGTTCCTATAGAACACGATTGCAGTAGCGACTCGGCGAAATAATCGCACCCAGTCACGTGGTACGCCCACTCCCGTCTCTGGATGGCTTCAGGTAGATCTTCCACTGTAGCCATAGGCACTTGGCGAGTTAACCCCTCCAAGTTCCTCTGTACAACATGGAGGGTCCTATCTGGGTCTACAGTATCTGCCTCGCCTCTGCGGCGCTTATGCCGTGGGTAGCCCTCAGGACGGACTAGTCCAACATCTGTATCATGGTCATCATAATATTGTAAGTCATTTTGAATCCAATCAAAAACATGGTTCGTTTTTTTCACATATATTGAAAAATCCAAAAAAAAAAACATATAATTAAAAAATTGCAATCTTACCAATTGTACCCCATGTCGCGCCAGGTGGAAGGACGAGGTCTGGATCACCACGGAAATCCATCCCGACGTAGGGGTAGTCCTCCACTGCTATGACTTGTTCCATCCACCATTGGAAGAACTCGTCATCCCAAGTGGTTCGGGGAACTTCACTTCCCCCCAGTCTCTTCATCAAGTCAGCCCATCAGGCGATTCTTGGGTCTCTTGGGCTGTGGATTGAGGAGATCACTCTAGGTCGGAGACCAGGAATCTTCTCAAAGAAGAATGTCATCGTACAATCGATATCCGGGAAATGTTTTGTTTTTTTGCTTTTCTGTGATGGAGTCGCCATTCTCACGTTCACACAGAGTCGTGCACCAATCATAGGTGAACCAGGCATTCTTCATCGGCCATGCCTGACCGTTGCCCTGGATGCTCCATGCAAGGAAGCAACTCTGATCTCACCAATGGTAGCAACAGAGACCATGTGTGTTCTCTCCTCAAATCTTTTTTCTACAATTTGAGTCCTTACTTTTCTTGGACCCCTTCACATGCAGACGGGGACGTAGTCATCCACCGAAGCCCCTCCCAAGCCATTGGCGAAACACGCAGCCACCTTCCCATCCGGGAGAGCCCAGTAATGAAATAGATATCTTCCATCTCGATGTGTATGGGCATTTGATCTATTATGAAGCGATCTTCCTCCGATTCCCAATAATTTACTAGCATTTCGAGCAACCGGACATTACTCTTCATATTTGGCATTTTGAAAAATTTGAGCAATCCACAATTTCGGAGGACATTGAGCGACTGTTGATCTTGCATTACTTCATTGTCAATTGCACTGTGCTCACGTTCCCTCCAAGATATAGTCATCCTGAGAAAAATCATTAATTTGTTCATTAGACACGCTTTTTTACATTTCGGGTTGCGCATACGCGACTTACCCTGTACACAGTCGCGTATATACGCGGCTTGGTCAATATGAACCCGCGTATGCGCAGAGCCGTAATTTAAAACAAATAATTCTACGGTGAAATTTCCAAATTTTAACACTTTGAATGGAAAAATTGATGACAATGATGGATTAAGAGCTTACCTGACTAGTTTGGTGAAGTTTGACGGCCGATTGCTCCTGTCTTGACGAAAGAGGTTTTTTCTCCAGAGCTCTTTTTCCCAAATCAGCAAGTAACAATGAACCAAATATGAGGTAACATGTGTATTTATGCCCAGAATTTGAAAATTTTTTGCAAAATTTTGTTAAGCTTATTTTTTCAATCTATCTTAAGCTGCATAACCCGAATGCTTGGAAGTGCCCAGATTGGTATATTTTCAGGTACATTTTGATGAAGTTGAGATTTTTCCGGTTTTTTATCCATGACTGCTGACCCGTCATGGCAGGTATATGATCTTCACTGGCATATAGGTTAGGAAATTCACTTTTCCGTTGCATTTTTCATACTAGCCTCCATTCTGATCACTTGCCCTAGGGTCGATCCCATCAGGTCATGAGTATTTCACCCATTTCACTCGCCGATTATTTAATCATGACTTGGTGGTAGAGCCTTCATTTACATGGGCCTCCTAGTTAGTTCCTCGCTATCACTTGTTGCCCATGCTGCGTTTTATGTAGGCTTGGGAGTCCTCTTTAGTCCCGCCATGACTTATGTGCTGAAGCTTCATTCTTCTTCTTCTTCACTATCATTTTTTATGGCTATTACCCTCGAGGCTCCCTGGTGTTGTTGAGTTGTATTACTGCATTGCATACTGGCTACTTGTTTATCCTGACCTTTAGCCGGCTTCATTTGGACTCGATGTTTAAGCCATCTTTTGACCTTGATTGTCTGCACAAGTTAACCATTGCATGCACTTAGCTATCGCGACTTGACCCATGGATAGAACATTCCTTTGAGTATCACTTACCAGTTTCCGCCTCCTTGCATTGAGCATAGGATCGTTCCTATCCCAGGAACTAGTGCATATGTTTCTTGATACTCGTTCTATCCATTGTACGATAGCATTCTTTTATTCTTTTTCAGGCTTATTATATGAAAAAGACAAAAAAATCAAATATAACAAAAAGAGCGGAAACGGGATGTTACTTCGTAATTTGATGGCAGTACAGTGTCAGTTTGTCGCCCTTGAACAAAGCACATACATTTATATATTTCCTTCATTTGGGATGGTTTTAGTTTTGACCTAGGTTCAGCTTTTGCCTAGTTTCATTGGTCAGTCCTCCCCCGGTTGGTTATCTCTTCCAATCATATGGAGAGTTTGTTTTTGCCTCCTGCATAACAAACTTATACATTGTCATTTTTTCACTGCCATGGTCATCACGACTCGTGCTTTTGTTCAAGGGAAATCTAACCAGAGTCGGCCATTCTACGATGTCTCTTGACTCATTATTCAGTCGGCCTTCCCGGTTTTGTCAGTATCTTGTTCTATCACATCAGATGTTTTGGTCTTCTGCTCGTGCTGGTTTGAGAAGGTCTCCATTGACTTCTTACTGGCGGGTTTGTCTCTCATTGACTACGACATATTGCTCTGAGAGTAAACCTAGAGCCGCACCCTGGCCCTATTTCCATCATTGATAGGTGACCTTGTGCTCAGCATTTGATCATCATTATGGGTCTTTGACTAAGTGGTTTTCCTTGTGTTCGACGTCAGCATACATTATCACACTTAGGATTCGTGCAGTACCTTGATTTCCATTTGACCCTATCGGTAGATATCTCGCGTCTGTGTCAGCTTTCATTATTGGTTGGTTCATAGGGTTTCTTCTGTGCGCTAGCTTCATCTTGTGCATGTCGGAAACGTACTTCGGTTTGGTTCCGTCACTCTGCGTCGTTCGATTCCTTCCAAATCTTGGCCTGCGGGTTACACTCGCGTTGGACTGATGTGGGATGCCTTAATGCCTTCCTTCCAGCAGATCTTTTCCCATCGACTCCGACTCATTGCTCTGGGAATAAGGTCTAGAGTCTTTTGTCAGTACCTTAGGGTTTGCAGTCATCAGTGGCAGACTCTTCGCTATCGACAGTGGGGATTCATCATTGCCTCCTTATTGGTAGATTCTTCCAAGTGCTCGACTTCAACTCATTCATTCGCCCCTGTTAGATTTCACTGGGGCACCTTGACACTCATTTTCATTATTGGTGGGTTGTCTCGCGTTGGTTAACGGTATACATTATTGACCGGTAATTCAACGATTTCTCATATGGTCGACTTCAGCTCATTTTTTCCCATTGTGTAGAATTGTGTCATCGAGATCGGTGAAGACCTCGAGTTGCATCAGCATCTTTCAGTTCACTTTTGACAGTCCATTCAGTTTCTGCCAGTGATGTCGTCCACCCTTATATGTTGCAGTTCAGTACAGCAGCATCCTATATGTTGGCTCTCGAGTTGCGTGATTGTACCATGTGTTCCACCCCTTATGATTTGGTACCTGGAGATTCAGTTACTTTTGTGATCAGACATCCATTTTCAGTATTATTGATCAGTTTGATATATGTGATACTTGGACATTGATTCCGACTTATACTTCTGGGCCGTGCTCAGAGGATTCATTGTGTACTTTCAGTTCAACTATACTTGTATACATTCTGGATCTATTCTGTACTTTCTATATGGATATATTTTTTACTGAGCATGGGTATGCCCGCCTCAGACATGAGCTGACTCTCTGTTTTCTTTCATTGGTTTTTGGCAGGCTGAAATCTGGTGAAGTCCTCTCTTGTCCTTACGAAGTTCTTTCTATGTGCATAATGCATTTCGACCATCATGTACCCCCTCTGACCTCATATATTAGGGGGCATCTGTTATAGCATCATTTTTCACCCTCATGTGATTCATGATTGTCTTTTTGGCCTTGGGCACCCATTCCCACAGACTTGAATAAAAGTTCATAAAAAATAGTGTTTAAAATCCCATATGCGGGTATGCCCAGACTTTTCCGCGTGTATACGTGAGTCCATATATACTTTTCCGCGTATGCCATTAAAATCATTAAAAATATATATATATATAAATCCCTATTTTTGAGGCTGGGTTGATGGTTATTCCCATAATTCAACCACCCCAGCCCGTGGCCAACTGTTTCCAACAGATTGAAACTACTTTGAGGGAGTATAAAAGCCCCTCACATGTATGGCCTAAGGGAGAGAGAAATTTATAGACATTATACTCTGTTGGAGCCCCAATTCAAGTCTGATTTCCTGTGCCTCCTGCACTTCCCAGATTTTTACAGGAAACCCTTGTTTCCTAGAGATGTTCATCAGTTTACATGTCATCTCGTGTGCACAAGTCTTGAAAGTATCCTAGCGAGGCAAGGGTGGGATGGATCCGGACGACGGTCTGTTCGAAGATCGTGGAAGGATTCAGGTGATCTCTCCACCTTACTATTATTGTACATGTTGTTCGTAATGAAGAAGAACCATCTTGTTCCCGAATTCACGTGTTAATATCTGCTTGCATATGTGAAAAGATTATTAATTAAGCATTTATTATTGTTTATATGATGTTTCACATGGATTACACTGACATTTAGGAGAAATATATGCTGTACAACTAGATTTCCGTGCATGTTCCTTCGTGATTTCCAGGTTGAAGAGGAAGAAGGGTTGCTGGGGGTTTGGACCCCGCGGGATCTACATCAAACGTAGGATCTACGGGTGAGTTCTACAATCGATGTTATCTAGTTTTCAGTGTATAAGTGTGGTTGTGTGAGTCCTTCTTGAATAGCGTGCCCTGATCTGTAGAGGTTTTGATCCAACGACCTCTAGGGAGTTATTTCCCGAAACAGTAGCCTTCAGGAATTCTAGAGAGTCCCACGTGGATATTGATAATGAGGAGCAAGATGTTGAATGGTGTTGTCATTGATTCCAACGCACATTTTTTAACACACTTAATATTTGTATGGATTACATCATATTAGAAGCTCCAATGGAAGGACAGATGGAAACCCTAGCTCTAGGGTTTGCATTCCCTAGGTGATGGACATACCCTGCACTTGTTGGAGGTTTTTGAAAAAGAAAATCATTGAATTTTCCTTGGAGATCCTCATCATTTTATTTTCCCCGTCAAGTGGATTTCGATGGTATGTGGCATGCCCCAAGAGCACTCACGGTTCGAGAGATGTGCTTGATCGAAGTTGAAGCCCCAACCTGTGGTCCAACACCCAAGAGCTTGATCATGTGGCATAGCATTCTCCATGGCCAAAAGCCCCAATATAGTTGATGACATGGTAACATATAAATTTTCAGGAGATCAAGGAATTTTTATTAGAAGGATAAAACTAAGTTTTGGGGGTCAAAGTCAATTGAGAAATTAAAAATTCATATATAAAATTTAAGGACCAAATATAAAAATAATTCTATTTAATTAATAGAGAGAAGGAAGATAATGTTGTTTAATCATTACAATGGGCCAAAATGTGGAAGAAAAGTCAAATTGTCTAATTTGGAAGGTTTTTGGCCCCATCCTTTTTAGAATTTAAAATTATTTTTTTATCTAATGTATGCATGTCACCTCCTCTTCTAAAGGTCGCTTTCAACTATATAAAGATGGCATGTTCTCCTTCAAAGGCATTATGCACACGTCAATCTTTCTTCTAAAAAAGCATTTGTGGTTCTGAGGTTTCCTAAGGTTTTGACATAAAGGTTGTGGTTGGTATTTTTGCGTTATGGTTGGTATTCGTTGGGTGATCTATGGCAGGCAGAGATCAAAGATTTTGTGCTAGATTCCTCTATGGTTTCTTTTGTCAAAATATTCTTTTGGAGTAATCATTTTTCTTTGAAGTTTATTTTCTTCATTTCTATTTTCTTAGGCACATGAGATTAAGCTAGTGACACTTTTTGCAATGTTTCGTCATAGTCATAATTTGAGTTGTATGATACATTGATTTCATCATCTGGTTTATGGAGTTCTACTTGTTTCTCATTCACTATTCAATAGTAGTGTAATAATATTTCTTCACTTCTATGCCTTGGAGTCTAACTTTTTCCACACTTACAATAATTGTTTTCTTTCTTTTTCTTCTACTTTGATTAGTGATTTTTAGTGGTGTTGTACTCTCCTATTGTATTGTAATTAGCTGTCTTTTGAAAATCCAAAAGCTACCTCACATTGAGTATTGAGCTTTCTTTCAATTATCTTTGTCATGCATTTAGCTTCGACCAAGTTCATAGGTCTTGAAAATCTTAGCTCGCTATGAATAATGGGTTTTATTAATTAAATATACAATTTTAGCATTTGATGCTTTGTAAGTTCTAAGAATCTGATAGCTAGCATTTATTATCCATGGCTATATTAATTAATTGTTCCTATTTGTTGTAAATAAGCAAACTAGTAAAGTTGTCAGCACCTTCATCATCACGAAATCTTTTTAAAATATCTTTTGTGAACATTTTGCAATTAACATGTAAACCACTTATTTTCTGTGACCATGAGTTGAACCAATCATAAGCATCACCTACTAAGTATAGAGAAGTTATTGATTTTTTCTAGTTCATTAGCAGGTGGGTCCATAGTGAAAATATCTTCCATTATTAACTAACATGATAGTTTTGTCTTTCATCTAACCCATCATATTTAGATATGTCAATTTTGATTTTCTTTAGACAACCTATGTTACTTTGATATCTCTAGTAAGTAGAATTAAATGAGTTTGAACTTAGTGGTTGTCTTTCATTGGCTAAAGGATATGCATAAACACATCTATTGTTTTGATTAGTTGTCAATTCTTTCATTTTGCTAATTAAATATGCTCACTATTTCATTGTTGTCATCATTCCTCATTCTTAATGGGATTTTCCATCATTTCTTGGACGGTTCTATTAACCTGTAAATTTTATCTCCCTGTTTTTGTTAATTTATTGATTTTATCCCTTAATTCTTCATGTACTTCTCCAAACTCTTTTTTACCTTCCCCTAATTCTTTGTCCATTCTCAACATTATTAAGAAATCATATTATGTTGTTGACTTCATCTTTAACTCTTTCATACCTTCCCCTATTTCTTTGTGCACTCTCAACATCATTAAGACATCATATTATGTTGTTGACTTCATCTTTAACTCTTTTTTACCTTCCCCTAATTCTTTGTCCATTCTCAACATTATTAAGACATCATATTATGTTGTTGACTTCATCTTTACATTGAAAAACTTTAGTGCAACTCATCCTTGGTAACCATCTTGGAGTTGGTTTTTTTTCCTTTTTGGACTCCATTTTTTTATATATAAAATTATTTTTGGAGAAGTATTTTTTGTCGAGAATGTTCAGATAAAAACTATATAAAGGATTTTTAATCCGTCTAGTGTCTCGGGTGGACACTCCACCCATCCTAGAACCAAAAAACAAAATGATATCAAACGAATGATGAGGAGTCTTTAATAGAGAAGAATACAAGGTAGCTGTTAGGAAATTATTAATAATTAATCAAGATAGTTGTTATGAAAAAATAATTAAGTCTTTAATAGAGAAGAATACAAGGTAGCTGTTAGGAAATTATTAATAATTAATCAAGATAGTTGTTATGAAAAAATAATTAAGTGACCAAGTCAAATGCTTGAATAAAAGACTAAGCCCGTGCGCGCGCTCACATATATATATATATATATATATGAGGCACTAAAGATTATGGTGAAAGGAGCAAGAGAATCAAGTTCCTTCCAAGAATGACTATAATACTGGAGTCTTTCTCGTAAGGAAATGAGAAGAATCAAAGTTTCTCCTTTGACTACCATGGATATTAATTGCAGATAAATCATGCCTGTTATGGACCATTTCTGTCCTTCACCAGTGGCACCCAAGTCCAGTTATTCTGTTGTAAAACACAACACAATTTATATGTTCACATAACTGGTTTGTGTTTTACTCTTGTAAGTTTCAGACAGACACGTCTGCCAAGACTTGCACATGACATTAGACACTGACTTCAAATACTTCAAAATCCTCTAACTTGGGCCTGAAAAAGCTTACATAGATCTGACAAGAAATCTACATGGTCGCAGACTTGTTAATGGCTTCCATAACTTCCACCTTAAAACTTAGATCCTAGGTACTAAAATGCAAATTATGCAATAGATGTTCCTGCAGGAAGATAATAACTAAGAGTAATGCAAATAATCATTGGAATATAAACAAATGCATCGCTATTAACACAAGCTAATTTACAAACTGAGATTTCTAAGAAAATCAAATATGTGCCTACGTGAAAAAATTATTTCCCGTTCCCTTTTGTCCTATGGTACACACTATGCAGTCTCAGTTCAAACGATCTCGCACTATATATAGATTTTGTGAATTGATCTGTGCTATGAGCACAATTTATAAAATGCATTCCTAGAAGAACACGATAATCGAAAATAAATATTTCCCAGAAGAATACCATTTAATGCCCATCAATTTTGATTATAGAATGTTATGCTTAGAAACCTCTCAATCTTTTTTAAGTAGATTGAATTTCTCTGAATGCTAGTCATTGTTATTCATCAACATGAATGTTTAATATGCTTGTGAAAAACTGGAAAAACAAATTTAATATTATTATATTAATACATTTGAGCGTTAACCTGGGAGATTTTCTGCCAATGCCAGTACTGACATCAAACAATTCTCCAAAACGTTGACCACAAAAAAATGTTTGTAGAAAGTATCTAAAGAGTCAAGACAGATTTGTTTCCCCATGCCCAGTGGGCAATGCAGGATAGGACTCAAATTTTGCAATGAATGTGAGTTAACTACCAAAAATTGTCCCCAAAGAAAATTATACAAATTTCAAGAGCCTAAGGTGGATGCGTTTCAAGAGAAACACATATTGGTGGTATTGTAATCTTATCTATGCACTCACATTCTCAATAGAAGCTGTCTTGTCAATTCTCTTCAGTATACCTGCAATAACCTACACAGTAGAAAACAAGTTGACATAAGATTAACATTTAATCCAAAGTATTGCGAATATGTCTTTGGCATTAGTCAAAATAGCATAATTACCTTGCCAGGACCCAACTCATAACTATTCTTCAGCCCCTTCCCAAGGAGAGTCTTCACTGTAGTTTCCCATTGGACTGGAGATGTCACCTGCAAATATCTAATAGCTACTATTAGTTTGTATTTGTACTCGAAAAGATGCACCCTGAACATTATATTTTACTATGCCAATTCTTCATAATTATATAGCAACTGACAGTCTATCAGCCAATCATGCATATATACATGATACACAAGAATAAACATTGTTAGAAGGTCTGGACTTTCGCATCTAACATGTACAGAAAAAGCTTACACACACACATACATATATTTGCATTGAGACAAACCTGATGCACTCTATAGCCCAGGTGGAAGAGAAGTGTCCCATCCATGGGGGTGGGTGGGTAAACCGTAACACTTATACGTTGAGGTCTGACATGTATTCTAGAAGAAACAATAATTGGCCATCTGAACCCCAGAGATTTTAAGCACTGAGAGGTTTAAAACCTGTTTTTCTGGATCCCTCTCATGTTTAATAGATACGGGTTTGAGGTATCTTTTTATACCACATCAAAAATCACTGAATATCACACTTTGACGTGAATTTTTCTTGAACATCATATAGTATATTCATAGATGTAATTTAAGAAGTTACGAGTATGCATAATTCCACAAAACTCAAACCATAACAAATAATTGTTTAATTTGTGTGCATCAACTACAACATCAAATAAAATGACAAGAATTACTGCAGTAGAGGCAATACATTAGTATAGCTTGAACAAGTTTAAATTAGCACACTTTCTACATCAATGCTCGGTGTACTTTAAGCAAATCAAGCAATGATTGGTACAGATTCCACCTGACGGGCTAGAATCTTCTTTATTGTGGCAGGATCTGAATGTGGTTGAGCATCAACATTTGATATGACTGGAATTCTTGGGGTCCTAATCTCTGTTGCCGCTAAGGCTGCTTCCAACCTTGAAACAGCTGGCTCCATAAAGGGAGTGTGAAAAGCACCAGCAACAGCCAGTCGAACCTGTCAGTAATAAACACAACAATCACAACCTATCAGGACGAATCCAATACTTTTTTGTCAATGCTACTTGGTATTAAATGATATACAATTGCAAACATATATGGAGCATTAACATGCATGTTTTACAAACATTATGTTCACTGAAAAGGCATCCGATCTCTGACATTTCTGCTACATGTAATTTGTTATCAAGCTGGTCAAATACTTCGTAAGATAAATGCATGAAAACCTGTAATACATTTACCAAGGGAACATAAAACCCATGCAAAGACATTATGAACAAACATTTTTCTCAAAGAATGCTGATCATGGGTAAGTGCACAATTACTTATACCTGATAGAGACAAACTTACTTTAGGAGTAATTAAATAATTGCAATATGAAAAAGTCCATGGTCGTGGTAGTTAACCACTATCATAAATGGTGTCTGAAATAGCAAGCCTAGCTGAGAATTTGAAATAAGCACTTGGTTGCTTAGTCCATGATTCTATTCATAAGCACTTGGTTGCTTACATTTCTGAGCTGAGCACATCTAAAGAGATGTATGATAAGCTAGTTAGCATGTTCAGGGCTGGCAATGCTAATCAAGTTCTTTTCTTCAATAATCAATTGAAGAATATCAAGAAGGGCAAGGATGAATCCATTCAATCCTATTTTATGAGGCTCACTGAAATCAGGAACAATCTTCTAGCTATTGGAGAAGAAATAGCTGATCGAGAGATGGTTCTCATTGTGCTTGGAGGTCTCCCCCGTGATTGGTATGTATTCAATACCACTATTCTTAATAATAATGTGATTCCTGATTTTTATGAAATATTGATGAGATGCACTCAAGAGGAGACAAGAATGATGGAGAGAGATCATCCCTCTAATGGAAATGGAGGTGACCCTACTGCCTTCACCGCTCATGCAAAGAATAGGAACAATGGAGATCTGAGAAATCAAAAACATGGAAGAGCGGGGCCCAAAGGAAGGAAGGCAAGATGTTACACTTGTAACAAGTTTGGTCACTATGCAAGAGAGTGCCCTAATAGAAGGGACACTCCAAGGGATGATGACAACAACAACTCCAAGGGGAATGGAAGGAACATCAGGTTCAAAGGAAAAAGGAAGGCTCCCTCTGATCGTAATGGAAATGGGCAACCTTTAAAGAGGTCAAGAAATTCCAGGTACGATGAGTCTAATGTTGTTGATAATAAGAGAAATGAATTTATTCTTATATCTGCCCTCTCTGTTTCATCTCCTCCCGACACCCTGGATGTCTGGTTGATTGATAGTGGTGCTTCAAGGCACCTCACTGGTTATAAAGAAGCCCTCTCTGATTTGATTGAGAAGGATACAAATCTAAAAATTATCCTTGGAGATAATGCCACCTATCCCGTGAAAGGGACAGGGATTGTGACCCTTCATCTATCTCAAGGTCAAGTCCTCTGCTTACAAGATGTGTTGTACATACTTGATTTGAAGAAGAACCTTGTGTCTATTTCGGCAATGGAAGACAAAGGGTTCAAGGTGGCATTCGTTGATGGAAAGGTACGTATCTGGAAGAAGAACTTCAAGGAAGCTCTTACTATTGGTTTTAGAGTTGGTACACTCTACCAGGTTGGAGAAAGTCCATTGGGGGCTATGTCATGTGATACAACTCTTCAAACAAAGTTATGGCACCAGAGGTTTGCACACCTTCATTACAAAGCCCTTCCCGAAGCAAGGAAGGTGGTGACAAGGATGCTTGAATTTAAAGATGATCATGAAGGTATATGTCAGGGTTGTGCCAAAGGGAAGCATACGAGGGACTATTCAACTCTACTGTCACAAAGACAACTGACATCTTGCAGTGGATTCATTCTGATTTATCTGGTATGTTGCCCGTGACATCCTTGGGAGGATGTTCTTATTACACGACTTTTACAAATGACTTCTCCCGCAAGACCTAGATATATTTCTTGAAGAAAAACGAAGCATTCAAATGGTTTTGTACCTTCAAGGGCTTGGTAGAAAATCAAACCGAGAAGAGAATCAAAGTTTTGAGGACCTACAATGGGACCGAGTATGAGTCAAATGAATTCAATAACTTTTGCAGAGAAGCTGGCATTAAGAGGGAGACCACAACTGCGTATACTCCTAAGCAAAATGGTGTTGCTGAAAGAAAGAACAAGACCATTGTGGAAGTTGCCCGCAACATGCTATGTGACCAAGGTCTTCCGAAGTTTCTATGGGGAGAAGCTGTGAACACTGCTGTGTATGTTCAAAATAGATGCCCGCATTCTGCTCTAAACTCCAAAACTCCCGAAGAAGTCTTCTCTGGTAAGAAACTTGATGTTTCTCATTTTAGAGTTTTTGGTTGTCCTGTTTACTTTCATATGCCGAAAGAAAAGAGAAGCAAGTTGGATGATTCTGGAAAGAAGGGAATGTTTGTGGGCTACAGTGAAACTTCGAAGTCATATAGAATCTATGTGCCTGGTCAAAGAGAAGTGGAAATATGCCACGAGGTCACCTTCGATGAAAATGATGCCCTCAAGAAAGTGCGAAATCTTCCTAGCTCCAAGGAAGACAAAGAAGATGAAGAAGCAGGGAAGCAGGAAGAGTCGAAGGATGAACCGATGCCCGATGTTGAAGGACCTATGGATCGTATTGATCCACCTCCTTCAAATAAGAGAAGACCCTCATGGCTCAGGGATACTCTCGCAGATGCCGAGAGACATATTGCCCTAAGGGGGACATTCCTTGAAAGCAAGAAGGCGAATAGATACCAAGGGTATCTAGCAGCCATGAGTACAATTGTACAATCTGAGTCTGGATCCTTTGAAGAAGCCGTAAAGCATCAAGTTTGGAAGGATGCTATGCACGAAGAATATGAGTCCATTATGAAAAATGATGTCTGGGAAGTGGTCCCGAGACGGGAGGACAAATTTGTTGTCATCTCAAAATGGCTCTATAAGATCAAGCATGGATCTAATGGCAGTGTTGAAAAGTATAAGGCAAGATTTGTTGCCCGAGGCTTCTCTCAAAAAGAAGGCATAGATTATGATGATATATTTGCACCTGTAGCCTGCTATACCACCATCCGATCTATTATTGCCCTTGCTGCAACGCAAGGATGGAGTCTCCATCAGATGGATGTGAAGACGGCTTTTTTGCATGGTTCTATTAAGGAAGAGGTGTATGTGGAGCAACCTCTGGGGTTCAAAGTCTGAGATAGAGACACCTATGTATGCAAGTTGAAGAAAGCCCTTTATGGGTTGAAGAAAGCCCTTTATGGGTTGAAGCAAGCCCCCAGGGCTTGGTATGAGAGGATAGATAGCTACTTGATGAAGTTTGGCTTCACTCGAAGTAATGTTGATCCAAACCTTTATTTTAATGTTGATAGAGAAAGGCCTCTCATTCTAGTTCTCTATGTGGATGATCTCTTCCTGACAGGTGTTGACCCTCTCATTCATCAGTGTAAGAGGGAGTTCGCTTCCGAGTTTGAGATGAAAGACCTAGGACTGATGCACTACTTCCTAGGCTTGGAGGTCTAGCAAAGGCAAGGCAAGATTTTCCTTTCTCAAGGAAAATATGTCGTGAAGTTGCTAGAGAGATTTGGTATGGTGGACTGTAAGTCTGTGTCGACACCGATGGAACTCAACTTAAGAAGTTGTGTGCAAACGTTGTTGGGCCCGAGCTGGGAAATCCTACTGAGTATCGACAACTCGTGGGGGCCCTGATGTTCTTAGTGAACTCCTGTCCGGACGTATGTTTTGTAGTGAACACTTTAAGTCAACATATGGTTGAACCTCATCACATTCATTGGATTGGTGCCAAGCATAGTATTAAAAATTGGAACCAGTGACCGGACCGGTGGACCTAATGAACCGGGTTTCTAACCGGTACTGGTCAAGTTTAAATGAACTAGTTTTTAAAAAAAATACATTAAATAATTATTTTTTAATAAAAAAAACTATTTTTAAGATTTGCAACCATGATTCCAAGCTAATAGAGACAAAATATGCAAAGTTTTCTCATTTATATACCATGTAAAGGTGAATATATCAAAATGGCACCGAGTGCAATACATATCATCGAAAAATACATAAGCAATGAGGCTCCAAATGGCCCATAAAGTCCAAAAACAATGCTACAAGCTATGAGGCCATTGGCCTAATACAAGACTACAAGTCTAGAATATAGACTCTACAGTGTACACATGAATCATGATCAATCATCAAATTCATCACCACTACTAGACACAGGATCAACATCGGCAGCTGCATAGACATCATCTGGATTAGAGTCTGAGGATGCCTCAGCCTCATCTGCAACCTCAATACCACTACCACCAATAACAATAGAAGTGGACCTAATGGAAGAACGAGTTACTCGACCTGCATGACTAGTGCCTTCCATTGGTTGTTTGCCTTTCCTTGATGCAGCTACCAATCATGGGTCTCCGTCTGATGGCGCCACCAAATCTTCTTCAAGTTCATCCCCCGCTAATGCTGCATCAAAATCAAAACCTGCCTCAAACACTGGATCTTCAGTCTCCTCCACCCATTTTGATGTTGGATCAATATCGTCCAACACAATGTGATCTAGATCAGGTGTTTTGTTCATCAGTTGGTTCCACCTCAAGCGAAGGTTGTATTGTACAAACACAAGATCATTTAACCGTTTCTGTTTCAAATGGTTTCTCTTCTTTGTGTGTATGTGCTAAAAAACAGACCAATTGCACTCACAACCTGAAGCACTGCAAGTTTGGCTGAGGATTCTAATTGCAAACTTTTGCAATTGAGGACATTGGCCGCCAAATCACTCCCACCAATGTGCTGCAAATAAAAAGACATTAATTAGTAACATAGTTCATTTCATTACTTATTTACAAACAATTTAACTTGAAAAGAAAAACAAATTGGAATTGCTTACCTGTTTGATCCACATCTCTTGCCATTTTCGCCAAGTTCTTTCCAAAGGTACCAGCTGCCATACTAAAAAAAGTAAGTTGTTTATGTGTTTCCAACAGGTCTGCACGGATAGGGACCATGCGCTCCAAGCAATCAATCAATCCAAATCTAACCTCCCCATCCTGTTGATCTCCTAGCCGAGCTTTATAATGATACTTTGGGTTCAAAAATACCCAGCTGCATGTATAGGACGATGGAGTTGATTGTTCCATCTGTTATCAATGATCTCCCATATACGACCATATTTAGCTAACCTGTCCCTGTAAACTGCCCGTATCTGCTCCTTTGCCTGATCCATAGCCTCATAAATGTATCCCATTGCCATCTTTTCCCCATCCACCATCCTTAGCACCTTAACAAGGGGCTCAGTAATTTTTACAAGCTCTGAAGACCTTCTCCAAAAATAATTGTCAAAGACTTTCTTTTTGGTGTCTTTTCCATCTTGTCTACGAGCCCACCGAGATTCAGTCCAATCATCAGCAGAAAAACATTTTCAGCAGGTTTTTCTGTTGAGAATTGAGACATTGCAACGTGAGGAAGTGAGTTGCAAATCTCGTAATTGCAGGCCTAACAAGCTCTTTTCCCCCAGTGTTGTTCCTCATTAGGCTCAATACCCATGAGTGGTTGTAAATGTATTTTGTAATGCACTTGCCATGCTCTACAGGGTTTTTTTTCCAGTCCACTTTGCCTATGTCCTCAAGCATAAGGTCTATGCAATGTGTAGCACATGGAATCCAAAATATGGTCCTCTATTTGGACTCAAGCATCTTTCCAGCAAGAACATAGTTCGAGGCATTATCTGTGATGACCTGCACAACATTATGCTCCCCCACTTCCTGAATAATCTCATCCAAAAGCTCAAATAGAAGGGTTGCATCCTTCACCTTATCATATGCATCAACTGATCTCAAAAACATTGTTCCTTGAGGGCAAGAAACAAGGAAGTTAATGATAGTGCGGTTCTTTCCATCAGTCCATCCATCTGACATGATGGAACAACCTGTTTTGAGCCATGACTCTCTATAGTCGGCCAAATACTCATCAATGGAACAAATCTCTTTTTGCAAAAGAGATCCCCTCAAGTCATGCACAATAGGGCCTTTGAAGCCCTTTCTTGTAGCTAAAACAGAGTCTCACATAGCTTGGTAATAAGGTGAGCGAGCAGCATTAAATGGGATATCTGCATCATACCACCATCTAGCAATGTACTGATAAGAAGTTTATTGGCATTGTTTTTTCCAATGTTGATCCAAAGTGGGTTGACGACTTGGCTGGGAGGAAGTGGTTGTGGGATTAGCAGTGGATGAGGAATAACTATGGATGTTAGGTCTCTTTGTTGGTTTTGATTTTTGGCCAACGGGAGGAACATAGTGAAAGGGGTCATTGGTGGAAGGGATAGAAGTGGAGTCTTGAATATCATAATCATCATACCCACTCTGTCTCAGGGAAACTAATAGTGCCCTCTTCCTTGCAATTTCATCTTGAATGGCATTCTCCCTAGCATTAGTCTCATCAAACTTTTCAAACTTGGCAAGGTATTTGGCCCTAACAGGACCTATCACTTCATTAGGTGCATCATATGCCTTTACTTGGCCTCTTATCCCAGCCAAGTGTTGTTTCAATCTAAGAATACCCCCACCTCCAAAAGATTTTTCACAAAATTTGCATATCATCTTTCCTTCAACCACATCACAATGGGCCCATGCACTGTCCTTGGCTTTTGGAGCCATCTTGACTTGAAATAATTGAAATTTGGAAATAAATTTGCCATTTAAAAAAAATTGCAGCTAAGATAAATGGAGAACCAAGGCTAAATTTACGAAACAAAATGCACATTCAAACATACAAAATTTGATAGCATAGGACTAGAGATTTGATAGCAATAGCATAGCTAAACACATGAGAAAATAAATACATGAACAGCAATGAAATGATGGATTTTTCAAGTGAAAATCCTTACCTGGCAATGCAAACTAGCTTCCTTAGCCTCCTCTTGAAGATGCCAACTCTATTGACAACTCCAAAATAGATCCAACTGCAACTCCAAGCCTCTAAGATCACTGCTTTAGCAAACACTCAACACTCTCCAAGCTCTCAATCAAACTCACAAAAGCTGCAAATGAGATGGTGTGAGACAAATGAGAGGCTGCCCCTGCTTATAAAAGATTGGGGAGGGTGTTTTTGGAGGGAAACAACCCTCCCCTTCCCTCCAAATCAACCCTAAACCGCCATTATGTCTGTGTGTGGGTCCCAACAGGCAGTTAGCAGCTGACCGGCCGATTAAGGACGAAACTGGCCGGTTTATGGATAAACCGGTCGGTTCCGTCCTTAACCAGCCTATCAGTACCGGTTTGACCGGGATTTCCTACGAAGTGGGTGGTTAAACCGAGTTTTTTGACCGGCTTTGACTGGCCAGGGGTCTGACTGGCCGGTTTGACCAATTTCCGGTTTGACTCGGCCAGTTTTAATACTATGGTGTCAAGAATCTATTGAGATATCTTCAGGGCACAATCAACCATGGGCTGAGATACACTGTCGGGAGTTTGAGACTCCATGGATATACTGATGTCGATTGGGCTGGCAGTGTGGTGCATCGCAAGAGCACATCTGGATGTTGCTTCACCTTGGGTTTTGCTTCGATATCTTGGATGAACAAGAAGCAAAAGTCAGTGGCTTTGAGCACCGCTAAGGCCGAATACATTGTAGTGAGTATGGCCTGTTATGAAGCTGTTTGGTTGAGAAAGCTCTTCAGTGAGTTGTTCGGACATGTGCTAGATACCACCATTATCCTTTGTGATAACCAGAGTGGGATTCGTCTTTCTGAGAATCCTGTGTTCCACGATCGATTCCAGCATATTGATATTAGGTACCACTTTATCCGGGATATGGTACAGCGAGGCGCCGTAAGGCTCGATCATATAGGAACTAATGAGCAGGTCACGGATATTCTCACAAAGCCTCTGGGGAAGGTCAAGTTCCTAACCTTCCGTGAGAAGCTTGGAATCGTGGAAAGACCCTATTGTGAGGGTCCTGCTTGAGTTGGACTATGAGCTCTGGGAGCTCCAGAGGGCTTGGGATAGCTTCTTGGAGCTATAAGCACACACGGGGCTAGGCTTGCCGAACCTTGTTGTGCTTCTACCCCACCATTATGATATTGAGTTGGTTCACCTCTCTTTGATCTATGCCCCGCACACATCCTACCCATGGAGTTTCAGACTCATGGGAAGTACCTCTCATTTGGCCAATGAGGTGGGAAATGTGGATAGAGACCAATAGCAAGACCGATGGACGCATTGGAGATTGTCGTACTCTCTATGTCTAGGATGGCACGTGTCCAACACCTTGATCTGGGATCAAGTCTAATGAGGTTCCTACCTCTAAACTGACTTCGGGTTAGTATGTGACTCTTTTGAGTCAACGCTGACTTCGGGTCAGCAGAGCGTGATGTCTTTGTGACTCACTCTCCTTGTTCTATTTGTGACGAGAGCCAGCAAAGCAAGTTACGGCAAGATGACGCACGATGCTAGATGATAGTCCACGATGGTACTGATGGATGGCACAGGTGGACAAATGGAGTTCTCCCTAGCTGAGAGGAAGTGTTGATTTTGGGCAACTATGTCCAAACTCCATGTTGCACTGCTCATATGATGATGATCATATTTTTGTTGGATTCCTCTTTCGGAGAGGTGCAAGATTGATCTAAGGATCATCTTGTTTGGATGAGCAAAACATATATTTTGAATTTATTTTCCACACATGTGCAAGGTCAACCAGATTTGTAATGTAGGCTCACAAGCCTAATAGATGTGTCACACACCCTCACTGATGGATATAAATTGGAGAGACTTGGAGGTCATTTGCTCATCAACTCATCACACATTCTCTCATAGTGATCTGATTGGTTCGATAGCCTTTAGAGGCCTCTTTCCTTCACACGTGTCGAGCTAAAGCTGGGGAAAATGCAGATCTGTTTAGGGTTGTTTTGTTGACCGTTGACCGTGGTCAACCCTTGACCATTTGACCTCCAATCTTTGCTGGATATCCGATTTTTGAAGGTCGTACAATTGGGCACAAAAATCAAGGAAAAGGAGCAGTTTGACCGAAGCCCCAAATCTGCAGCATTGACTGTCCTGCGTTGACTTTTGGTTGACCAGTGTTGAATTTTGATGAGCTGTCTTTGAAGGTTGTGTGTGTGACACTTGAAGGGTTGGCTGATCTAAGAAAGACTTTGCTCGCTGATGCATCCCGTTGACTGTCGTAACGCACAATATCCTATATCCTTGCTGGACAAGAAGAATTGTAAAATCCTAAGAAACTGGATTCGTAGGGTGGGGCCCACGAATCCCGAATCCGTCGTATCGGATACGATACGTATGGATTCATACCCATTTCACAGGATTCGATCGTGTCTGTACAGGACACGTCGAATCCCGATCGTGTCCTGTACAGACACGATCGAATCCCGTACAACTGGATTAGACCAGCGAAAAAGTGCGAGGTTTAAGTTATAAAAGTAGGGTTTCGACCATTCTTTCTCACAGTTGTTTGTTTGTGAAGTGAGCAAGGAGCAAGGGTTAGCAAGGAGAAAGGTAGTTTTTTCAAAGAGATTCGAGCATCCAGTAAGTGCACTGTCCCTCTATGTTTTTGCATTTAGTTTGTTGTTAGTGTTTGCATGTGCATATGTTTTATATATTTAGTCATTTTTGTTTATTTTTTACAGTATTCATGGCTCAATCAAGGGCAGCAAGACAGGGGCAAAGAAAGGGGAAGAATGTCCCCATTGGAGATGCCCCTCTTGTCCCTATTTCATCAAGGTCTGCAAGTATTCCATCTATTGGAAGTGGGGCTGCAACAGCAGCTTCAAATGTTCAGGGAAAACAAACTCATGACCCCAAATATCCATTGTGGAAATATGTGACAAGAGTGGCAGGGCCAGGCAGCAAGGCAAAGGGAGGAGGCAATGTTTCATGGAAATGCAATTTTTGCAACTCCCATTTCACTATCACATAATTCTGTGTGAAAGCTCATTTGTTGGCTTTGCCAGGTTGTGGCATTACAGCTTGTATAGCAGTTGAATCGCCACAGAGGAAGGAATTGGAGAAAGAGTAATTTGTTGGTGCGGCAACTGTGGCATCAAAATAAAAAAATAAAACAAGAATGATGACCCCCTTCCATTCTTAAGGAAAAGCAGCAACAAGTTCCCTTTTGAGAGCTTTAGTAGGGGACAATCAGCAAATAGAAAGGCAACTGCAGTTGGTCCAATGGACAAGATTTTTCAAAAAGAGAAGAGGGAAGAGTTTGATCTCACCATTGCATTTTTTTTCTATCAGAACTTCATATCCTTTAATATTGCACGGTCACCTCTATTTATTAAGATGTGTCAAGCTCTTAGTCATGGGGCTCCACAGGGTATGTGCCTCCTGGGTCAGAGAAGCTCAGAACCACATTGTTGCCAAATGAAAAGAAAGAGGTGGACAAAATGCTTGATCCTATTAAATCAGCATGGCCAACATCTGGGGTTAGCATTGTTTCTGATGGATGGACAGATCCAGCACGCCACCCACTCATCAACTTCATGGTGTCATCCTTGAATGGTCCAGTTTTCTTGAAATCAGTGGATGCACTTGGACAGTACAAGGATGCACAATATATGGGTGAGTTATTTATTAAAATTATTGAAGATGTAGGTATCGATTCTTGTGTGCAAATCATTACAGATAATGCACATGTTTGCAAGGTTGCTGGCATGATTGTGGAAGCAAAATATCCACAAATATTTTGGACACCTTGCATTGTCCATTCATTGAACTTAGCACTGAAATCTATTGCCTCTAATGTGCTTTAGATTGGAGCCATTATTGAGGATGCACGACATATCCGCAACTTTGTACAAAACCATACAAATGCCCTCACTATCTACAAGGAGTACACCAATCTATCATTGTTGAAGATTGTGGATACACGGTTTGCCTCTTCATTCATCATGTTGAAGAGGTTGAGGGAGGTCAAGACCGCTCCTGGGGCCATGGTTATTTCAGAGTTTTCGTCTTTTTGGAGAAAGACAAATCAAGCAACCTCAAAGAAAGTGAAGGACACAGTGTTGGATGATATCTGGTGGGAGAAGGTAGATCTAGTTATTCAGATCATGGAGCCTATCATTTCCTTGCTTCAATTTGCAGATACAGACCAACCCATCTTAGGAGAGGCTTATGAGGGATGGGATTCCATGATTGAGTCAGTGAGGACCATTGTTTTACAGAGTTAGTGCCCAAAGTATGAGACATCACCAGAGGCCTTCTTCATCAGCATACAGGATATTCTTGTCAGCAGATGGGACAAGAATTGCACACCTTTACATTGTTTGGCTCACTCCTTGAACCCAAAATACTACAACCATGAGTGGCTGAATGGTGGACCTTCCCATAGATTCCCACCTCACATGGATGGTGAAATCTCACAGGGGAGGAAAGATGCATTCAGGAGGATTTTTCAGGAGAGGGCATCCCTTGATGAAGTGGAGGATGCCTTTGCAGATTTTTCCACTGGCACTGGCCGATTTGCAGGCTATGATGTGATTCGAGACAAGGGGGCTAAGAAGCCCTATTCTTGGTGGGCAACTCATGGGGCAACAAGCCCTCCTCTACAGCAGTTAGCCATGAGGCTCCTCTCTCAGGTGACTTCATCCTCTTGTTGCGAGAGTAATTGGAGCACATATGGGAATTTGTATAGTGTGAAGAAGAGCAGGCTTGAGCAGTCCATGGCAGAGACAATGGTGTATGTGCACACCAACCTTCGTCTCATCTACAGGCAAAGGGAGGATTGGTTGAAGGGAACGACAAAGATGTGGGATGTATTTCCTGATGATATGGGTCTGGACAGCAGTGTCTAGTTGGCATTGGCCAACTTGGATCTCAATACGCCAATGCTAGAGCCTGTCACATTTGATGATGGCGATACAGTAGAGGCGTCATCCTCCACACCAGCAGATGCAGAGATGATAGAGGAGGAGGATGCAGCAAAGGAGAGCAGTGGTGAGCATGATGATTAGGATGAGGACAGTGATGTTGATTATGATGATGAGGATTGATGACTCATTCAGGTTTGTAGTCTTGTAGACTTGTATATTGTAGTTGTTTTGTATTTTCTATTTATATTTGCCATTGGCAGTGTACTACCTAGAGCCTAGAGGCTAGTACTTATGTACACATTTTGATTTTGATGACTTAATGAGAAAATTACAGTATCTTACTATCTTGTCATTCTGAGTAAATTTGTAATATGCAATGTTCCACCAAGTCCCCTGGAGGTGGGAGCGAGGGAGCGCGAGAGCGGCCTATGCAAAAGCTCCCTACCAATTTTCAGGAAACGTGGGGGAATGTCGGGGTCATAAAATTTATAAAATATAAAAATATATGATATATCATTGAAAATTTAATATTTATAATGTAATTGTATTTTTGCAAGGAATGTATATACAGTCATCAAACACTTACATCATGAAAGATAAATCATAAATGATAAAATTATAAATCGATGAATGATGAATCATCTAACTGAAACAAATTTAAAACTTAAAACTTAAAACATATATCATACAATCATACATGTAAGTTTGTAACTTTTAACTGTATAATCATTAATGTAACTACTAACAATGTACAATGAAAATAAAGTTTAAGATATCATATGACATATTATATCAAGATTCAAAATAAAGTTTAAACTGAAGTTTACAACTCAAGTCTGAAACATACAACTTAAAAGAAAATAAGTTATGTTTGAAACATAAAACATAAAACATAACATATGAATATCAAATGATATCATTGTAATGATAAATGAGCATAAATGCTCAAGGTAATGCCCCACTAGTCTCTACATCCAGCTGCTGCACGAATATATCAGGATCAACCATGTCACCATCTGAATCTGAATCACTTGGATTCTCAAACATGCTAAGTGGCACACCAACTTTTAACACGAAACCATAAACTAAAACAATGTAACAAACTTTTAACACAAATAAAATTTTACCCTAAAAAACAATCGTTTATTTTAATTTATTTTTCATTTAAAAAATAGTTTTTTCAATTTCGGGCCCTTCACACCCCCTCATGCCCCCTCGACCCCTAAATTTGAGGAAACGTCCCGCCTCACGCCCCCCTTAGTTTCTTGATTTTTGGGGGTATGGGAAAACGCCACCTAGAAGTCCCCAAGACCCCGGAGCGCGAGGGGGCAAGAAATCTAGACCCCTAGGTGGAGGGGCGAGACCACATGTAACACTGGTAATATGTATGATTGACAATTGTATGATGTATCAATGTATCATGTATTATGTCATATGAGTATCTAAGATCTTAAATCTATGTTTGAATCAATGAATTTGTATGAATTTGTGTAAAAAATATCTAATTTTTAATATATATATATATCTGGACGTGTCCTGTTCCGAGGGTCACCGTGTCCCGAATCCGATTCTCGAATCTGCGTGTCCATCGAATCCCGAATCCCCGTGTCAGGTGACTTAGGTAAGATCTGATCTATATTATTGGCTTGGCTTGTCTTTTGTTGATCTATTATTGTGTTTTATCAGCATTTTACTTTCATGTTTATGTGATTGCTAAATTGGATCGGGCCTAAAAAAGATTGAAGTAAATTTGCATTAAGCATAGAACACTCCGTGTCTATCTAAATTTAACAAAGAGCCACATCTTCAAATCAAAAGATCTAAAAGTTTAGTTTTCTAGTTGAAGACCCAACTTTTAAAAGTTTAGTACCCAACTTTTAAAAGTTTAGTTTTACTTTCAAAAATTTCCATTTGTCTAAAAGATTAAAATGTTTGATGGAGAAAGCATTACATTAGCAATACAATATGGGAGCTCATTGAAGAAAGAAACCTGAACCTTGGTTCTGAAAATTAGTATACAAGTAGAAGGTGTTATGCATCCTATTTGGAAATCAGTAGGAGGGTGAAGTAGATGATTTCTCTTACTTGATAATTACTTGTGAATTTATTGTTGGCTTATTATTATTACAATTGTATTCTTTCTTTCATCAAGCAATTACCATATTCAAAAATAGAGAACAAGAGACACAGGATAAAGGATCCAAGCCAGGGCTAAAACTCCACAAGGGGGAAAACCCAGAAAGTCTTGTCTTCTTATAGAATCAGATCAAAGTGAAATATCTTTGACCCAAGACCACCAAAAGAACCAAATCAGCCCTCCTTCCAAGGTTTATCTTCCAACTTCTCAAATGCTCAGATTTGGATTCTTCTTTCAACATAATCATATCACAGTACCTCCAGTCAGGATATTCTTTCAACATGACTCAGGTATCAACCTTCTCTTAGAACAGAACACAGTGTCTATCTTTAGAACAGAACTACAGTGCTTTCTTTGTACAAGAACTTGGGTGCCTTCTTCGAACAGAACTTTGATGCCTTCTTTATAACAGAACTACAGTGCCTTCTTTTATAACTGAACTTGGGTGCATTCTTTGAACAGAACTTCGATGCCTTCTTTAGAACAGAACTACAGTGCCTTCTTTTATAACTGAACTTGGGTGCCTTGTTTGAACAGAACTTTGATGCCTTCTTTACAACAAAACTACAGTGCCTTCTTTTATAACTAAACTTGGGTGCCTACTTTGAACAGAACTTTGATGCCTTCTTTAGAACAGAACTCGGGCATCCTTCACTTAGAACTCAGGTATCCTTCCCACCATTTCATCTCAAGAAACTCGCACATATATCCTCAGAAAAACACGTAGAACTTGCTACAGAAGACGAATTGCTTGCTCCCTTTTTGGTGGATAATAAATCCCAATATATAGTTGATTGTCCATGCGAAGGTGTTGAATTTTGGTACCGGAGGACAGGTGGTTCCCTAAGGCTTTGATCTTTGGCCTAGGGAAAAGTGTCCAAAAGAATTTAATTTTTCTCCTAAAGTGACTTTATAATTTTTATAAAGTCAAATCTAATTTAAAAGTGACTTAAGTGATAAAGTTATTAAAGTCTAATTTTAAAGTGACTTTTAATAAAGTCAATGTAAAATTAGAAAGGAAAAAGTGACTTTGGAAATAAATGACTAAGTGGGTCTTTATTAAAGTGGGGTGAATTGAAAAATAGAAAGTGAGATTTAAATGAGCATTTAATCTCAGCCCTAGATCTCAATCTATTTCAGCCATTGGATTTAGGGATTCCCCAAAAGTCACTTAGGGTTAGGTTAAAGGAGGAAAAGGAGGAAAAGGTCATTTATTCTTTCATGAGCAGATTGGGAGAAGGAGAGCAAGAGAGCAAGGGAGATTTCTGGGCAGTGAGGAGAAGGAGGCAGCAGCTTGGCACACATTCCAAGGCAGCATTTCAGCAAGACAGTTCAGCAGATTTAGCACACAGCGAGGCAGATTTCTGGCACGATTTTTGAGGAAGGAGGGCCGTACAACAGATTTACATAGCAGATTTGCACAGATTTCGATGAGCAGATTTGAGGGAGGCCGTACAGCAAGTGGTTGTACAGTTGGCACGCATTTCAAGGCAGAAATCGTACAGCAGATTTTTGGACAGCTTGCACGCTTTTCTAGGCAGGCCGTACAGCAGCATTTAAGGCTGTTATTTGGCACGAAAATCGAGAAAATATGTACAGCATTTATTGATGTTCCTATTTTGCTGTTTGCACACTTTCCGAGGTGGTGGTTAAGCACGGAAAAAGAGATAAGTTGTAAAAGTCTGTTTGCTGATTTTTTTGCTGAATATTTCTCACTGTAAAAAGCATTTTCCAGAAATAAGAAGGAGCTTTCAAACTGGTTTTCCCCAAGAGTTGTAGGGGGTTTTTCCAGGGTCAAGTTGACCAAAAATATCTGTGTCAAATGTGTGAATGACTGTTTTTATGCTTGCTGATTTTTAATTCTGCATTTTCCAGCATTCTGAAAAATTTCCAGAATTTGTGTTTTCAGCAAAATTTATTTTTCTAGTTTGTTAAATGTATGGATATGGGAAAGGACATTTAACTATTTTGGAGTAATAAGGTGAAAACTGAAAACCGGGGTGGGAAACTATAAATTTCTACATGGTATCAGAGCTTGAGTGCTGAAGAGCAGTTTGGGACAGCAAGGAGGAAAATTACAGCCTGCTGATTTTTCACTCAGAAAATTCCAGCAAGCTGATTTTTCACAAACAGCAGTTTTATCTTTACTACAGCAGTGCTATTTTTCAGTTTTAGGACAGCAGGATGTCTTTGGGACTGAGGGTGGAGGATAGGTTGGATGGGCATTCCAATTACAACATTTGGAAGGAGAGAATGTAGAGTATCTTTGAGGAGGCAGAAGTCTGGGACATTATGGTGCATACCACACAGAACCCTGTAAATGTGCCTACTGATGCTACTCAGTTGGCAGCATATAATAAAAAGAACAACAAGGGTAAGAGATTGATTCTAGACGGAATCAAAGACCAGTGCATTCCTCATGTGAGAGGGAAGAGAAATGCTCATGAGATGTGGACAGCATTGGAAGGAGAGAATGTAGAGTATCTTTGAGGAGGCGGAAGTCTGGGACATAATGGTGCATACCGCACAGAACCCTGTAAATGTGCCTACTGATGCTACTCAGTTGGCAGCATATAATAAAAAGAACAACAAGGGTAAGAGATTGATTCTAGATGGAATCAAAGACCATTGCATTCCTCATGTGAGAGGAAAGAGAAATGCTCATGAGATATGGACAGCATTGTCCAATCTCTACCAGAGTACCAATGAGAACCGGAAAATGGTCCTGAAGGAGAAGCTGAAGACCATTAAGATGGGTAATGATAGTGCAACTGGATATCTCACAAAGATTACTAATGTGAGAGATGAGTTGGCAGCGATTGGAGAGGCCATTCCACCCACTGAGTTGGTGCGGATTGCAGTGAATGGCCTCTCCCGTTCATGGATGAACTTTGCTGATGGGGTTTGTGCACGTGAGACCCTTCCCACATGGGAGAGGTTTTGGGATGATTGCATTCAGACAGAGATCAGGAAAGGTCAGCTTGGGGCAGCCAAGCCAGTTGAGCAGGATGAGGATGTAGCACTGTTGGCAAGACACAAGAAAGGCAAAGGGAAGAAGCAGGCTTCCACAAGCAATGGTGGGGGCAAAGGCAAAGGTAAAGGTAAACAAGATAACACACAGAAGGACTATTCCAAGGTGAAGTGTTGGAATTGTCAGAAGATGGGACACTATGCAGTTGTGTGTCCGGAGAAGAAGAAGAAGAAGGGGAAGAACCAGAGCATGGCAGCTTCAGCAGAGGTTGAGGACTTTGCAGATCGTTTTGACCGGGAGTTTGGGTTCACTGCGTGTGAGTCCTCTAGTGAGGGATTATCTGCCATAGAGGTTCAGAGGGAGCATGCATTTCCCTCGATTAGCGGAGCATCTTCGGGTATCTGGTATGTGGACAGTGGGGCTTCACGTCACATGACAGGAGTCCGTGAGTACTTCTCAGAGCTTTCAGAGAGTGGCACCGATGTAGAGGTAGTACTCGGTGATGACAGAGTTGTTAGAGCAGTCGGTGTGGGAACATTGACATTTCAGAGGGAGTCCAAACCTCCCTTGAAGGTGTCGGATGTTCTTTATGTGCCAGGGATGAGGAAGAACCTCATATCCGTCTCAGCTTTGGAGGACAGAGGATATGAGATACTATTCAGGGGAGGACAGGTGTTGATGTATCCCAGGGGCACTCCAGCTGATTCAACTAGAGTGATAGGTGTACGCCATGCAAAGGTGTACAAGTTTGCATTCCAGCCCCTTTTGGCATTGAGCAGTAGTACCGACAGCAGAGCTAGCAGTTCTGAGTTGTGTGAGATTTGGCACCGCAGGATGGGGCACATGTATCATGGAGCCTTGAGGACTTTGCGGGAGATCACTACAGGTGTGCCAGATTTCAGTACCGATCACTTTGATACTTGCAGAGGATGTGCGATGGGCAAGTTTGCCAAATCCCCTTATCCCAGCAGTGACAGCAGAGCGACTGGGATACTTGATTTGATTCATTCCGATGTGAGCGGTCGGATGTCTCATGTTTCCTTGAGTGGATATGAGTACTATGTTTTATTCATTGATGATCACTCCAGGAGGACCTCGATTTATTTCTTGAAGACCAAGAGTGAGGTCTTCAAGCGGTTTCAGGAGTTCAGAGCTCTTGTGGAGACACAGACAGGTCGGAAGATCAAGTCCCCGAGGTCGGACAATGGGGGAGAGTACACCCTTGGAGAGTTTGTTGACTATTGTGCGGAGGCAGGCATTAGGAGGGAGCTCACTGTTCCTTACAACCCCCAGCAGAACGGGGTTGCTGAGAGGAAGAACAGATCCATCGGAGGGGCTGCCAAAGCCATGTTACATGATCAGGGGTTGCCATTGTTTTTGTGGGCAGAGGCCTGCAACACAGCTGTTTATTTGCAGAACAAGAGTCCGCATCGTGCCTTGGGGCACATGACTCCAGAGGAGGCTTTTTCTGGGAAGAAGCCTGATATTGGTCATCTTCGTATCTTTGGGTGCATCACATACTCCTACATACCCAAGGAGAAGAGGACCAAACTAGAGCCCACCGCAAAGAAGGGTATCTTTGTGGGCTACAGTGAGACCTCCAAGGCCTTTCGGATTTACATTCCTGCACAGAGGAAAGTTGTTGTCAGGCGGGATGTGAAGTTCGAAGAGGACATGGCCTTTAGGAGGTCACGGGAGTTAGACATTCTAGATCGCCCATCTTCACAGCTTGAGTCACCACAGGATCCGTGCGAGGGATCGTGTAGAGGATCCTGAGGCACATCCATGACGGCGGTTGTGGGTCCGCTGGGGAGGAGCCACCGAGTCGCAGAGGTAGGCAGGCAGCATGCAGAAAGGGGCCCACAGAAAGGGCCCACTGGGGAGTCCACCGATGGACAGTTCACACGGTACCTCAGCATCTACAGGTTCAGGTGCAGGCAGGAGGACAGCAGACAGACAGTCAGGAGTTCAGGCTCCTGATGTTGAGGAGGAGGAGTTTTATTCTCCAGCGGGAGAAGTGTGCTCAAGGAAGAGGAAGCCCAAGTGGCTTCAGGACACCTTGAGAGATGCCACATCTATTGCTGAGCCTAAGAGGCCGGTCAGAGAGAGCAGACCACCTGAGAGGTTTTGTAGCTATATGGCAATGGCTACCAGCATCCTTGACTCTGAGCCTTCTAGCTATGAGGGGGCAGCTAGCCAGCAGGTCTGGAGAGAGGCCATGCAGGAGGAGTATTCTTCTATCATGAAGAATGATGTTTGGGAGGTGGTGCCGAGGCCTGAGGGCAAATCCGTGGTTATTTCCAGATGGCTTTACAAGGTAAAGCATGCTGCAGATGGCAGCATTGAGAAATTCAAAGCGAGGTTTGTGGCTAGAGGGTTCTCCCAGGTAGAGGGAGTTGATTATGCGGAGACCTTCGCTCCCGTGGCTCGATATACTTCGATTCGCTCCATTATATCGATAGTAGCAGAGATGGGTTGGAAGATCCACCAGATGGATGTGAAGACCACATTTCTCAATGGCTTCATACAGGAGGAGGTGTACATTGAGCAGCCACAGGGCTTTGAGGTGCATGGGAAGGAGTCCCATGTGTGCAGACTGAAGAAGGCCCTTTATGGCCTGAAGCAAGCTCCCGGAGCTTGGTACTCCAGGATAGATACTTACTTGCAGAAGATGGGTTTCACAAAGAGTGAGGCAGATCCGAACCTTTACTATATTGTGATAGGTGAGGAGCCTCTCATTATGGTGCTGTATGTGGATGACTTAGTCATTACAGGTGCAGAGAGACTCATAGAGCACTGCAAGAGAGATCTTGCGGCGGAGTTTGAGATGAAGGACATCGGCTTGATGCATTACTTTTTGGGTTTGGAGGTGTGGCAGGAGGAGGGGCATTTCTTCCTGGGACAGAGGAAGTATATTGTGGACATCCTTGGCAGATTCCACATGGAGGATTGTAGACCCATGTCGACACCGATGATCACCAACTGGAAGAAGCTTCATGCTTCGGATTCCGAGTTGGTGGATCCCACATTGTACAAACAGCTGATTGGTTCCTTGATGTATTTGGTCAACACTAGACCAGATATTTGTTTTGCAGTCAACACGATGAGTCAGTTTATGTGTGAGCCTAGGAAGGTTCACTGGGTGGCCGCAAAACACATTTTGCGGTACTTGCAGGGGACAGTGGATTATGGTCTGGACTACAGGCAGGGGGATGGAGTGAGATTGGCAGGTTACACTGATTCTGATTGGGCAGGTTGTGCTTCTGATAGGAAGAGCACTTCAAGGTGTTGTTTTGGGTTGGGTTCGGCAATAGTGTCATGGTTCAGCCGAAAGCAGCAGTCAGTAGCATTGAGTTCAGCGGAAGCAGAGTATATGGCAGCCAGTCTAGCTAGTTGTGAGGCCATCCGGCTTCGCAAGATGTTGTTTGGCTTATTTGGTCAGCCGTTGAGACCTTCAGTGATTTACTGTGATAATCAGAGTTGCATTAAACTCACAGAGAATCCAGTATTTCATGACAGGTCAAAGCATATCGGGATCAAATATCATTTCATCAGAGACTATGTTCAGAAAGGAGCTGTGAAGCTTGAGTATATTTCCACTGATGAGCAGGTTGCAGATATTCTTACCAAAGCCTTACCACGGGGCAAGCATGTCTACTTCAAAGACAAGATGGGTGTGGTGAAGAACACCTTCCTCGGTAAGAGGGAGTGTTGAAATTTGGTACCGGAGGACAGGTGGTTCCCTAAGGCTTTGATCTTTGGCCTAGGGAAAAGTGTCCAAAAGAATTTAATTTTTCTCCCAAAGTGACTTTATAATTTTTATAAAGTCAAATCTAATTTTAAAGTGACTTTAAGTGATAAAGTTACTAAAGTGACTTTATAAAGTTATAAAGTCAAATCTAATTTAAAAGTGACTTTAAGTGATAAAGTTACTAAAGTCTAATTTTAAAGTGACTTCAATAAAGTCAATGTAAAATTAGAAAGGAAAAAAGTGACTTTGGAAATAAATGACTAAGTGGGTCTTTATTAAAGTGGGGTGAATTAAAAAATAGAAAGTGAGATTTAAATGAGCATTTAATCTCAGCCCTAGATCTCAATCTATCTCAGCCATTGGATTTAGGGATTCCCCAAAAGTCACATAGGGTTAGGTTAAAGGAGGAAAAGGAGGAAAAGGTCATTCATTCTTTCATGAGCAGATTGGGAGAAGGAGAGCAAGAGAGCAAGGGAGATTTCTGGGCAGTGAGGAGAAGGAGGCAGCAGCTTGGCACGCATTCCAAGGCAGCATTTCAGCAAGACATTTTCAGCAAGACAGTTCAGCAGATTTAGCACACAGCAAGGCAGATTTCTGGCACGATTTTTGAGGAAGGAGGGTCGTACAGCAGGGCCGTACAGCAGATTTGCATAGCAGATTTGCACAGATTTCGAGGAGCAGATTTGAGGGAGGCCATACAGCAAGTGGTTGTACCGTTGGCACGCATTTCGAGGCAGAAATCATACAGCTGATTTTTGGACAGCTTGCACGCTTTTCTAGGCAGGTCGTACAGCAGCATTTAAGGCTGTTATTTGGCACGAAAATCGAGAAAATCTGTACAGCATTTATTGTTGTTCCTATTTTGCTATTTGCACACTTTCCGAGGCGGTGGTTAAGCACGGAAAAAGAGATAAGTTGTAAAAGTCTGTTTGCTGATTTTTTTGCTGAATATTTCTCACTGTAAAAAGCATTTTCCAGAAATAAGGAGGAGCTTTCAAACTGGTTTTCCCCAAGAGAGTTGTAGGGGGTTTTTCCAGGGTCATGTTGACCAAAAATATCTGTGTCAAATGTGTGAATGACTGTTTTTATACTTGCTGATTTTTAATTCTGCATTTTCCAGCATTCTGAAAAATTTCCAGAATTTGTGTTTTCAGCAAAATTTATTTTCCAGTTTGTTAAATGTATGGATATGGGAAAGGGCATTTAACTATTTTAGAGTAATAAGGCGAAAACTGAAAACCGGGGTGGGAAACTATAAATTTCTACAGAAGGGTCACGTCCCTTGGGCAGGTCGACTTGTCAATTTCAGAATTTGACTTTAAAAAATAAAAATATTTTCTTTCTTTCACAAAAAGCCCAAATGGGGCTGACTTAAGTATATGATTTTAACTTATAAGGAATTTTTATTTTTTCTCTTACATAAAGTACATATTGACACAAATACAATTATGAAGACCGAAACTAGTTACATTCTTCAACACTCCCTCTTAACTAGGGAGGTATTCATAATTGTACAAACAGTGCAAGGATGACCTCAAGTTGAAATGTTCTAAGAAGAGTATCACAATCAGCGTATACAATGCCAGAGATCTTGATACCATCTAGGCTAATTTCCAAGGTATCAACCCATCAAGGGATCTAGGTGTCATCTAGGCTCCCTGCCAAGACACCAACTCAACAAGAATCCACGTGTCATCTAGGCAACCTTCCAAGACACGAACTCAACAAGGATCCACGTGTCATCTAGGCAACCTTCCAAGACACGAACTCAACAAGGATCCACATGTCATCTAGGTTACCTGCCAAGACACCAACTCAACAAGGATCCACGTGTCATCTAGGCTACTTGGAAAGACACGAACTCAACAAGGATTGAGGTGTCATCTAGGCTACCTGCCAAAACACCAACTCAACAAGGATCCACGTGTCATCTAGGCTACCTACCAAGACACCAATAGGGATCTAGGTACCATCTAGGCCATCTACCAAGGTATCAACCCTAACAAGGATCTAGGTATCATTTAGGCTACCTGCCAAGATACCAACCCTAAGTACCATCATATGGGCTAATTAGCCTAAGGTACAACAACTCATCATTATGATCTAGTCGATGCCTCAACCTTATGGTATATAGATTAGTAGAGATTCATCATCATCAGGATTAAACTTCAAGGAACATACAAATCTCAGATGCTTATCTAATTCTTCAGTCCCCATTCCTCATGGCCTTCACTAGACGTATGGTGTCGTCACTCGTGGCCTAGTCCATGACACATGAAGTAGATAATCATGTCCATCATAACTCCCTCTCAACCAGGGAGGATATACACATTCCTTCACACACAAAGGGGAATATATCCAAGCTTCCTCTCAACTAGGGAGATGTGTCCAACATCAGCTACTTTGTTCTTCCAGTGGAAATCATAGTAGTAGTAGCTACACGGGCTCTTCCTTTTGCATCATCATGTCATCAGAGAACTTCGACCTTCTTGAACATCATGGAGCCATCCTCTAACACTTGTGATAGGGCTCAGGTAATCAATCTTGCACATCACTTTTGTCTTGTCATCATCAATGAAGGCATTGTATTGATCCTTTTTCAAACATCAAGTTGATCATAGCTTTCTTATGAAAGTGATTGCCTTGTTGTTGTACAAACTCGACCTTCAGGTTATCTTCTCACAATGCTACCTCATCTTCTTATCAAAGCATCAACATAAATCTTCCTTCATTCATCAGAGTGCCCACGGATCGAGCTTGATTACCAAGCAGTGATATATTCATTGGAGTTGTCATTATTAACTCCCTTCTTTTCTTCTGGAGACTATACTTGATGTTGATCAATATTCGTGCAATCAAGCATATTCATAACCAATTCTTCCTTCATGATTCTTGTAGATATGAACCATGCTCTTGGGAAGAATATCTTCAAATGTGCATATCTTTGCTTTCATGTAATCGTCTAGTCATCCTCAGATTGCTTCTTATACCCAACAAAGATAAGTTTTCTTTTCCAAGAAAAGAAAGATATTTTGTTAGTATCAGGGTCCATCATGCTCATCATTGCTTTAATTTTCTTCCTTCTTGTCTTGCTTCCTTTATGTACCTGCCATATTTGTCAACAAGTACAACCAAGCAAACTATACATGTACAAGAGCATGATGTTAATTTTATCAATTTATGGTTATCACGTCTTAAAAAAGAGTGTGCATCTAGGGTTTTGGTTTCAAACCCTAGATATCCTAAGACCTAACCCTTATTAGGGTTTTTACTTTGAGCAGAAACTTCTACACCTAGGGATTTTGTGGGATTTTGACATTCAAGCCCTAGGGTTCATTTTTTACTTCAACCCTCGCTAGGGTTTTACTGCATATTCTAGATTCTATCTGCAAACCCTATCATGTATACTTTTTCAAATTTTGTATATCAAAGAATTAGTTGTGGAACCCTAGAAACAACACCTTTATGAAATTTTCAAATGTATGCACGAGGATGTTAAACATCTCAATATCAGTCCTATTCATGATACATTGCAAAATAAAAGTATGCATACCTCATTTTAGGTTTTACCTTATTTCTTCTAGCAGAGATCAGATTCTTCAGTTAGCCAAGTACAAGGGGTGCTTCAATTCTTCTTCCATAGATGCTGGCTTTGATTAGTCTTTATAGGATGGCTTCATTGATACAGTGGACTCTTAGTGTATAGATCAAGGTTGCAAACATCGCGATTTTTTCAAAAAATCGTGATTTTTTCCGGCCAGCGATTTTATCGGTGATGTTTTCCCGATTTTTTGAAAAAATCGCCGATCGCCAAAAAATCGTGGCATGCTAAAACAGCGCGGGTATAATGCGATTTTGATGTTTTTTTTTTTTTCATTTTCACATGGACCGGTTTGGTTATGAGAGCTAAGGAGTGAAGGAGGGAGATACGTGATCTACAAGCCCAAGATTGGACAAAAGTGAAGAATTTCTTGCAAGCCAAGCGAACAAAAATCGAATTTGGACCAGGTGTCTCCGGCAAAACGTTTTTTCTAGGTATGGGCATCAAATTTGACCCTTTTTTTTTTTTTTCTTGTTCTTCCATGGGTTTCTATTACCCATGTATTTTTCGTCATTTGTGATTGCATTGGTTGTGTTTTTTTTTTTTTTTATATTGAGAGGAGAGGGTTTATTTTGGTCAAAAATGCAAAAAATTGTTTGTTAAATTTTGTTTTTTATATTTCTTCTTGTGCTCTTAGTTTCTTCCCATTATTTTTGCTTGTGTTTCAACATGTATTTTTTCCCATTATTTTTGCATTGGGTTGAGGGTTTTTTTTTGTGAAAAAAATCAAAATGTTGTATGTAAAATTGTAATTTTTTTTATTTTATTTTTTAACTTGCAATTTTTCTTGTGCCCTAGGTTCAAATTTCAACGTTCAAAGTTCAAAGTTTCCAACATGCCAAGGAAATTAGATCCTTTATGGGAATTTGGTGAACCTGATCAGGGGTTTGACCGATCAAACTTGACTTGCAAATTATGTGGTCATCATATGACAGCGGGGGTATACAGGCTGAAATACCACCTAGCACAAATTCCTGGGCATGAAGTAGGCCCTTGCAAAAACACCAATCCAGAAATAATCAGAAGAGCCATGAACTCATTGAGAGAAATAGAAACCGCTAAACTCAGCAAAGCAGCTCTGAAGAGTCAAATATCAAGGTTTGGAGTTGATCGTGGGAGTGGTAGTGGCTCTTCAGCATCAGCCTCTTCTACAGGCAGCCCCGTAGCTGCCTCCTCGTTTTTTGCTCCTAGAACCACTCCCGAGGCACAGCCATCTATCTCCTCCCTTATTAAAAAAAAGAAGAAGGAAGAAGCTGATAAGTTGTTGGGAAAACTGTTTCTTTGGAGTAATATTCCTTTCAATGTTGCCAAGAACAATCCATTTTATCAGGCTACGATTGATGCTATCGCTGTTGTTGGCCCAGGATACAAAGCCCCTTCATATAATGACCTTAGAGGGGGCATTCTGCAAAATGAGAAAGTTGACTGCACCAAGAGATTGGAAGAGTTAAGGACATCATGGGAAGTCACAGGATGCACTGTGATGTCAGATGGTTGGACCGATCAAAAGGGTAGGACCCTTATTAACTTCTTGGTCAGTTGTCCCAAGGGGACAATGTTTATGAAATCTGTTGATGCATCTGCACATGTCAAAGATGCAAGATTATTATGTGATTTATTAGATGTGTTCATTCTGGAGGTTGGGCCCCAAAATGTTATCCAAATCATAACGGACAACGCTGCAAACTATGTTTCTGCTAGCAAGATGCTTATGGAGAGGTATCCGAGCATATTTTGGACACCTTGTGCTGCACATTGCCTTGATTTGATGTTGGAGGACATCGGAAAGATTGATTTTGTCAAAGAGATTGTAGAATCATCAAATAGAATCACAAAATTTATATATAATCATGCATCTGTGCTTCATTTGATGAGGACATTCACCAACAAGAAGGAGTTGGTGCGGCCTGCTATTACACAATTTTCCACTAGTTTCATATCTCTTCAATCCCTCTTGAATTCTAAGTGGGATTTGAAGAGAACGTTTCTTTCAGATGATTGGCGTGCTTTGACTATCAGTCGCAAATCAGAGGGAGAGGCCATCTGCAAGTTGGTGTCATATCAGGAAATTTTCTGGGCTGGAGTGGAAGAGGTGTGCAGCATTACTGAACCTTTGGTAAAGGTTCTTAGATTGGTGGATGGAGACAGGCCCGCAATGGGCTACTTGTATGAGGCCATGGATAGGGCCAAAGAAGTTGTTCGCAGCTATTATGATGATAAGGGTGATGAGGGGTTTCAGAGACAACTTTTTTTATGGGAAGTGATTGATGATCGATGGAACAACACATTCCATCGTCCCATTCATGCTGCAGGGGTCTTCCTGAACCCCGCATTTGCTTATTCATGTGGTTTCCTATTTGATGTTGAGGTCATGGATGGCTTTTTCACTTGTGTTCAGAAGATGGTGCCAAATCCATCAGAACGTGCAGAGATATCCAAATTCCAAAGAGATGGAGGTATACAGAATGGCAGGTGGCACCTTGAGCTTCGACATGGCTGTCCAGGATAGGACTACTAAAATGCCAGGTAAGATTTTCATTATTTTAAATTTTTTCTTATGTTTGTAACTTTATAAGTTTATCTTATTTGTTGTAACTTGTAACTTGTAGATGCATGGTGGAAGAGCTACGGTGGCAGATTACCAAAACTCCAAAAACTTGCCATTAGAATACTCAGCCAAACATGTAGCGCTTCAGGATGCGAGCGCAACTAGAGTGTATTTGATAAAATACACACCAAAAGGCGCAACAGGTAAAAAACTTAAAATATTCCAACTGATTTTTTGAATTCATTAAATTTTTTTTTTTTTTAATATTTAATTTATTAATTTATGACCCTTGTACAGGTTGGAGGCCCAGCGGCTCAATGACATGGTTTACGTCTACTACAATCTTAGATTGTGGGTGAGACAACTTGAGAGAACCCCTGATATGGTGGCCATATCTTTAGATGCGATTGACACCACTGCTGAATGGAGGGTCGAGGCTGAGAGGCCTGTCATGGAGTTAGCCCCTAATTGGATAGAGCAGGAGGTAGTGGAGGGGGGCGACTCGGAGGAGGATGAGGAGGAGGAGCAGCAGCAACAGCAGGAGGAGGAGGTGACACCACCTACCACTAGTACCGGTAGAGGACGTGGTCTGCCTCCTTTAGCTCCTAGTGCTTCAGGTTCCCGTTCTGGTGCTTCAGTTTCTACTTCTAGAGCACGACAGAGCCCATTGCCACTCCCGCCAACTTCTTCATCTAGAGAGAAAGGCAAAGTTGTTGTATTTTCTCGCAAGAGGGGCAGAGGACCATAGGTTATATGGTGCATTGACATTCCTTTGTATATGACATTATGACTTATGATATGAGATAAATTATTATATTTTTTGTTGATATTTTGAGGCTGAGTTGACTCTTGAGACTCAGGACTTAGTATTCAGGACAGAATTCAATTTTATGTGTGATGTAGCACTAGACATGATATTACACATCTTATATATTAGTTTTTTTTCATATTTATGTGTCAATGCATTTATTTTATGCTGTAGATGCTTTAAAAATTAGATATTAAAAAAAATGAAAAAAAATGAATATTTTTGTATGTGCCGATTTTTTCCCGATTTTTACCGATGTTTTCCCGATTTTTACGATTTTTTCCGATTTTTTCCCCTTGCCGATTTAATCCCGATCGCGATGTTTGCAACCTTGGTATAGATGCTTCTTGATGGTTGTTCTTCATAGACCTTTGTTGCTTTGGTCCTTTCAAGGAAGTGATCTTTTAGATGATAATGCTTTACTTTCGAAAGTCTTTAAATCTGGAGTTATAGATGCCTTGACCTTATAAGAAATAACTTAGAACTAACTTGCATTTTTCAGGGGTACATTTATGCCAGACTGTAATCAACCATACTTCACTGTCATTGCATATCAGGGTCACTGTTATAATGCTGTCATCATATCACTTGTTAAGTTAGCTCATAGATCTTTGACATACTGTCATAGGGTATCACTATCTTAAAGGGATTGTCAGATGTATTATTGTCTCGTCAAGTCATATATCATTGTTATTTTTGCTTGGACACATTACTCAGAAACTCGTATTACTATCACGTCAAGCCAAGGAAGAAGCTTGTAGTTAAGTCAGAAGATGACTTGCTTCACTTTAGGAAGGATTTGCATCATATTGTAGTATAGAACCATTATTTTGGACCATTGTAGAGTCTAGATTAGTATTGAATCACAGTTCTTTGTAGAAGAGGTAATCTGACTTGCATGTATTGGAAGGGCCTTCGTATTTCTGCCATTACTTAGATTACTTTGTATTACATTGTAGAACTTAGGCGGATAACATCACGGATCACTTTATTGGACATTGGATCAAAGTCACCTCGCTGAGAGAGTAATTCGTATTATCATTGTTGTCATGACTTTCCAAAGAAGACGATTTTGTATCACTGTAGAGCCACTGTCTTGTCTCAGAAGAGAATATTGTTATAACTTATCATTACCAAGGTTTCTGACTGTCACAGGCTCAGCCTTACCACAGGTTTGGATTGACACAAATTTTTAGGAGCTCGGATAACCATCTCAGACCTTCGCATCATAGTCATTTTTATTTGTATTTAAAGAAGTAACATTACAGTCATACTTGTATCTCGGAGGAAGATTTCACGTTTCACATTACAGTGCAAAGACTCGTATTAATTTCAGTAGTATTCACAGAGAAGTATTTCGCATTAATTGAAGTAGAGGACAATTTGTATCACAGTAAGAAGGGTGGGAGCTTGGATTAGTTCATCACCTTAAGAGAGTTCGGATTTCATCAAGTATAACCTCCATCAAAACTTGCATTGGATCATATGAAGTGTAGCTTCAGAAATCTGTATGTATGCCTTTGAATCCATCATAGAACATCACCGAAATTGCCAACAAGATTGTCTTCAATCAGCTTTGCTCTGATACCATGTTGGGAAATCAGAAGGGTAAAGTAGATGATTTCTCTTACTTGATAATTACTTGTGAATTTATTGTTGGCTTATTATTATTACATATGTATTATTTCATTCATCAAGAAAAATCCAAAATGCAAAAATAAAGAACAAGAGATACGGGATATAAGCTCCAAGCCAGGGCTAAAACCCCGCAAGGAGGAAAACCCAGAAAGTGTTCTCTTCTTATAGAATCAGATCAAAGTGAAATATCCTTGACTCAAGACCACCACAAGAACCAAGTCAGCCCTCCTTCCAAGAATCATCTTCCAACTTCTCAAAAGCTCAGATTTGGATTCTTCTTTCAACATAATCATATCACAGTACCTTCAGTCAGGATATTCTTTCAACAGCACTCAGGTATCAACCTTCTCTTAGAAGTTAGAACAGAACACAGTGCCTTTCTCATTTTGTCTTGGTTCTATAAGAAGAAGAGAATGTTTGACTGGGTTTTCTCCTAGGAGAGGGGTTTTTCCCTAGCTGGGAGCCTACATACTATGTTCTATTGTTCTTGTGATCTTCATGCTCTTTATGGTTTGATAGTTGCTTAATGAAAAGAAGACAAAAGAAGTTAAAATTAATTAAAATTATCACGAGCTATTATCAATGTGAGAAAATATTTTCTGCCTATTGATTTTCTAACACCTTACTCCAACTATTTAGTGACAAATAAACCACAAGGAAGTCTTCCCTATATAAAGATCACCTATATATGCTTGTGGTGCAAGATCATGAATGTCAAGTTAAGGTAAGATCATCAAGTTCTTGGATTCTAGACACTTATGGAGGTCTTGGTGCTTGTCATGATGCAAGAATGGAAGACCTAGGTTTTGAGGAGTCAAACCCTAGGATGGACATGTAGATTTGAAGGCTAACACTAGAGTTGTATTGCCATGTAGTTGTGTGGTGCAACATGGCTACGGTTTGCAAACCCTAAGGAAGACCACGCTAGTGTGGAGAGCCTGTGTGATACAAGCTTGTTGTTGAAGCCAGCAAGGACTTGCCAATGTTGATGCTTGCTTGTTGGAGATCTCTGGTGATGGCTAAAGTTTTCATGGTTTCCCTAGCTAGGATTATGGAGAGCATGAAAGATTTTACCAGCTTTGTAATAAAGCTATGGTATATACATGTACTTCACTCATGCATATATATCAAGTTTCCAACCATCCAATACTTGCGTAATTGCAGATTTGATTTCAACTTTCTTTGTCTTCTTGATTGAATAATTTTCAGCACTTCTTGTTTTTGATTTCACATATTTAAGTGCTAAAATTGTTGAGTGATTTGACAAGCATCTTGAAGATAATAGGCCAGATTTACTGCTGTAAATCTGCAGTAATTAAAGTGATTTCAGATCCAGTTTATTCTTGGAAAAGTGTGCCCTAAAGGCTGAAACTTGTTGGTGTATGTTTGGTATATTTTCTCCAAGGCTGCCTAGTGTGTTGGGTTGAAGTGAGATGAAATATTGTCTGTTGTTTGCTGCCGTAAAATTAATACTTCAGATTAGCCCTAGGGCTGAAGTTCACAGGGACTATATTCGAGAAGCGTCCAGTGTATGCTGGAGTTTCTGAGTTTGTATTTTGTAATAAAAATCATAAACACAGAAATTCTAATGGCTACATGAAAAGTAAAATGAGCCCCTCATAATTTTAATAAACCGTCAATATGTTCATTTATGAATCTTTGGCAGCTAAAGGGAGACCTGTTAGAAACTATTTTATCTAATTTCTCATACACATTTCAGTGAACATTATGAACTAGAAACAAGCTACAGCCATAACAGACAGTTTCCGTAAACTACAAATCATGAAGAAAGGAAAATCAATGGTAGGCACTTTCTACACAGCTAATGTTAAAATTGCAGCTTGGACAGGTGTCTCTGCATAGGCCTTGTGTCAAGGCATGCAGAAGATACCTTAATAATTACTTATTTCAGAAGCATTTTTTCAAAGTTTAAACTTAGAAAAAGCACGATAATTAATTTAATTAGTTATTCTTGGCTTTGTAGCTCAGATTTTTAAAGTTTATAACTTTGGAAATTAATATTTATTTTTTGACTAGATCAAAAGAAAGTGATAAGATCAAATTTTGGCCTTTGATCTTTTCTTTGAAGGTCTCAACGAGGAAATAGGGATATGAAAGAAATTTTAAATTGCTGGAATGAGTTGGTAAAGGACACAATTTGGAGATCACATCGAAGGAAAGAGAAGAGGACTGATTTGGGTGAGAAGAAGGAAGGTCAAACAACTGAGAAGGGACCGAATTCGCAAAAAGAGGGGCCGTGTTCAGGCCATCATCTACTGAAGAGAGGGGCCATGCCCAAGCCAAGTTCACAGCAGAGAGAAGTCAAAGTCTTTAGGGCCGCATTTTCTGATGGAGGAGAGACCATGTGTTAAAATTGGCAAGTAGGGCCAAATTCCACTTTGGACAGCTCATTTGATGGAGATAATTATTGCATTAAATTCCTCTCTTCGATAGGACCAAAATCGACCTAAAGATCATCAAATTTGGTCAAGGCGAAATATGTTTTCGAATTAAAGCCCTCACATGCGAAAATTGACCAGGTCGGCTTGGAGTAAATAATCTAGTGGAACCCCTCTCCATCTTCTATAAAAGGAAGAGTCCTCCACCCCTATTTCACTCATTCAAAAAGTATTTCTCTTCTCTTGGGTAATACTTCTGAGGCAGCCGCAGATTGAAGAATCTTGGAGGACGAATTGATTGGGTCTATTCTTTGGTGAATTTGTCTTCCTCAGGCCCAAGCTAGAAGCAGGCTGCTAGCCGCAGGCCTAAGGTCTATTCTGGGTGGTGGTTTGGCTTGATCCGTGGGCAAGGAACTCTCCTTCAGCTGGCTGCATTCCTTGTGTGATGCCACAGGTGGGCCGCAGGTCTGATTGACTTGGAATAGGAGGGCCAAGAGGTAATTCTGGGCTACTGTATAGGCCGCAGGTCTGATTCTCCTGCTCAGGTAGGCGGATGACATGCTGGAGGGATCTCTACTAGCCTATGTTGGGAGCGAAGAAGAACAGAAATGATTGAAGGCATAACCGCTGTGATTAAGGAGGTCTGGAAGAGGGTTGTAGGAGGCTGATTGCAAACCCTAACCAGTGACCAGAATTACAGTGTTTGATTGGACCATCTACTTGTTTAGGGCAGCGATATTGGATCTACAAAATTGGCAAGTCATTTTGACTTTAAGTTATTGTACTCCCTCTCTCACTCTGCTGAATATTTGATATTAATAATAAGAAGATTTGATCAAGGGTTTTCCCCATCTCGGGGTTTTTCCCTGGCATGAGCCATATCTTTGTGCTTTCTTGTCTTGGCTTGTCTTCTGCTTCAATCTTTTATGTTCTTTCTTAAGTTACTATCAATGCGATAATGATTCATCTGATTTCTAACGGAAATGAAATGGACTAACAAATGGGCTAATATCGAATTTGAAGTAACTGTCCTAAGCAAAGAACATGTTAACTAAAAATTAACATGGTATCAGAGCTCAGGTGAGGACAAGCCCAAGCAAGATTTGTTTAAGAGACTTTTGATATAGTGAGGGTTCTTAAGTCTGGCTTTTGGTTGTTTTCGTTGGGACTATTTTCTTACAGGTCAATCTCCTTGGCACCTCTGTGGGATCCAGCATAGTAAGCCTGTTTGCAAAATTGAATTGCAAGAGAAGACCGAATTTCTGGACACTAATCTGGCCCTCATTAAGGCATCCAATTCAGAAGGTCTTATGTGCTCCTCGGCCTAAAAGGAGAGAGTTGTAATGGTGATCTAACACTTCATTTGAAAAGCAAGAAGGGTATAAAAGTCTGGAATAAAGACCGCAAGGGTTCAAGGCATCAAATTTTAGTAGCCCACGGCCTTCTCAAGATCAGACCCATATGCTGAAAGCATTTTAAAAGCTGTTCAGAATTTGAATGTAAAGGAAAAGGAAGAACTGCAATTGTTGATGAAAGTTTCTATGCTGAATCAGAGTATTCGTAGGGTGTTTGGGTTTTGGATGAGTTCTGAGGGACGTTTGCATTTAGTTTACGAGAAATCTGAAAATAACGCTATCAAGCTATGGAATACATCAAGAGCTCAACTGCCATAAGAAAATTATCAATTGAAATTCAAAACTTTCGTATTTCTGAATTAGGGCCAAAGTAAAGAGTCAAGACAGCCATGGAAATATGCGAAGTTATTGCCAGGATTCATTCCCAGGGCTTGGTCTGCAGGAATCTAGGGCCAGAATGCTTTGATTTTGATGAGTTTTTGAAATTCAAAACCTTCGTATTTCTGAATTAGGGCCAAAGTCAAGACTCAAGACTCAAGACAGTGCCAATTCAGTGAAGCGATGAAATCTTTTTCTAAGACATCCATGGAAATATGCGAAGTTATTGCCAGGATTCATTCCCAGGGCCTGGTCTGCAGGAATATAGGGCCAGAACGCTTTGATTTTGATGAGTTTGGGCATCCACTCATTGACTTGAACAGGGCTCTACGGGCTAGAAAGAAGCTGAAACATTTCTTTAGGAATATTATTACTGGGACTGAAGGCAGTACGACAGAAAATATTCAGGATTCTGTGATGATGCCTTGGCAGTTCTTGAGTCCTGAATTGCACTCCCTCTTATACAAGAATGAGATAGGATTTATTTCAGCAGATAGTGAAAAAAAAATGTACTTTAGATTTGGTCCTAGAAACCACCACACCCATTAGTTTCAAATTAGATACGTGGTCCCTTGGATGCCTCTTACTTAAGTTCTTAATTGGAGAATCTCCTTTCAGCGATCTTTCATTCTCTGAGTTTATTGATAGAATTATTATAGAAAGGAATAAAATTGATGTCTTGTTTGAAGAGGAGCTTTTGCCTGAAACATTGCTTTCTACAGTGACAGTTTCTTTGGACAGTCAATATGAGCATTTCAATCTTTGTAAATGCTTTGAATATGATCCCAGAAACCGACCAGATGCAATTGATCTCTGGAGATGCTTAAACGAAGATGTTGTATCTGCAGAAGAGACGTGCAAGGATATGGCTTGTTTCAATCCACCTGATTAAGTTTCTTGTTGCTTGGTTCTTGGGGAATCCTTGTCATCCTTCACTGCAGAGATTATATCCTGTGCAGAACAATAGGCTGTCGATGGCAAGTCAGGGAAAAACAATGAATTTGTAAATAAATTGAGAGATTTAGACTTCAGCGAAAGCACAGTGGTCGATGCTCAAGGAATAGTTGGGAATAAACTACAAATGCATGAACTGAAATTTGCGACTTTAGAAGGACATCTTGATTGCGTGACTGCATTGGCAATTTGTGTGACAGAGTTTTATCATATTATGGTGTATGGCTTTTGGCTGTCATACCTCATTGGCCTCCTCTCTCCTGGAATCTGAAATAATTCAAAACTCAGGCTGTAATGGAACATCTCCTAGAGTGAATTTGAAGGGCAGAGGTATCAGCCTGTGGAATAGAAAGTCCGTTTGCAGCATATCAGTGACTAAAATTCAGGATGACAACTTGAAGAATTGTCATGGCAATATGATCATGTGTGATAAGTAGTAAAGATTCTTGTTGTTGTTTGTATCACTGATACAAGTCATCAGAATGTCACAGTGAACTTGACAAAGGCCGTATCATTCAGATCAAGGTCAGATCTTGCTTCACAGGTTGAACATGAACAGGGAAATGTAGCTAGGGGTTTGTTATTACAGGACTTATATTAATATAATTATTTCAGAAACAGTGCTGAGAAGCCTTGTTAACAGAACAATGCCTGTATGGACCATGATTATTACCTATGGATAAGTATTTGACAATGTTGATATGCTGGGGTAATGCTAGGGTCTTCCTGAAAGCATGAAGATCTGTAGCTATCAAGGATAGAACCTTGTGCAATAAAGACTCTTGGTTATATGCAGCATCCGTTCTACTATGTGTGGCACTACCCTATGTATGACATCCCAGAATATGCAGCTCAGCATCATTTATGTTCCAACATTATGCTTGTTACATGTCCAGTAATAGTGGTGATATATTGCAGACCCAGTATGTCGATGACTCTGTTATAGTCTTGTTCACAAATGAAGTTGTGAACAAGACAAATATAAACCTTGATAGTCTATCTTTTATCCACTACTATGAAGAAGTGTTAAAATTGGCAACTAGGGCCAAATTCCACTTTGGACAGCTCCATTGGGGAAGATAATTATGGCACTGAATTCCTCTTTTCGAGAGGACCAAAATCGACCTATAGATCATCAAATTTGATTAAGGAGAAGTATGATTGTGAATTTATGTTTCTCTCATGTAAAATTAACAAGGTCAGCCTCACCTATATGTCGGCTCAATAAGCGCAATAGTCATGTCTCTTGACCCCAACGAATTGTATATATTGAGGTGCCGTCTCCCTCATTTCACAACAAGAAAAGAGCTTCATTATGTCTGAGACATCCAAGCTTTTGGAGGATGAAGGACTACTTGTTTTTGGGTTTCTCTTCTACATCAGGGCCGAGTTTATCTGATGGACAGCCACAGGAATTAAGGGAATTTTTGGTTTGTGTGTATGGGGTTATTTGCTATTTCAGGACCACATTCAAATACAGTATATGAGGCCGAGTTTATGTATAGTCTTTGGGATGAAATTCTCCCCATTTGTGTCATCGTACTTCAGATCAGTTGCTTCAGTAAAGGCCACAGTTCTGCACTTGTCTAGATCAGGAAGCCAAATAGCTTATCTTGGATCCAGATCAACCCTAAGGGCCAGCGAAGGGAAGCTCCTTGCATATCAAGCTCAGCCACAGTTATTTTTGGTGCAATCAACATGGATAACAGTGATCTGTAAGTTGACCTAATCAGACCTACCCTATTCAACTGGTTGTCTCCAGTTCATGCCAGGATTACAGTTTTGAGTGGATCATTTATTTATCCAAGGACTGTGATGATCAGATCTTCAGATTGGCAAGTCTGTATTGACTTTGAATCATTGTACTTTACCTCTCTCTCTGCTAAACATTTGATGATTAATAATAAGAAGAATTGATCATGGGTTTTCCCCATCTTGGGGTTTTTCCCTGGCTTGAACCATATTCTCGTGTTCTTCTGTCTTGGCTTGTCTTCAGCATCTATCATTTATGTTATTTCGTTAGTTACTGTCATATAATGTTTAAGGTGATTGCTAATGAATTAATGGGCAAATGCCAAATGGTTGAATGAAGTAATTAACCTAAGAAAAGAACATGTTAACTCAAATTAACAAGAAGCTGCAAAAGAAATTGCAGCAACTTCAGTCTTTGGCTAGGGATACAACACTTGAAGCTTTTAAAGTTCAGCTAAGAGAAGAAGTGCATGGCACTGAGTTCAAATAATCATGAGAGGATTTCTTCTCCAGATTAAAGAAGAACCACCACGATTCTTCAGACCTCTTTGACCTGAAGCTTCCTAAAATTTTGTTGTTGCAGTTGCCTCATGGAAAGTCTCATCCTCTGCATGAGAAGCTCATGATTGAAAGATAGATGATCACATGAAACAAGATTTCAGAGGGAGCTATAGAATCCTCAGCGGTATGACCCAATGACTGTCCTTGCCCAATGTTTATTGATAAGGGCAATGACTCAGATTTATCCCTGCTATTTGAAAGGCTGCATGATTATGTTTGATGACTTTGATTATATTTTGGCAAGATCACTTTACATACAGAGGGAGCTATGGTCAAAGATGCAGCTATTGATGATGTATGATTGATAACCCTATCGTTTATCAATATAAGAGGGAGTTGACTTTTAAATTCAAGTCATAAGATCTAGTCGTGTTTTCTGCACTTTAAGATCTGATGAGATGGAGAAGTTGCTGGTCTGCATATGTAGCCGTGTTTTCTGCACTTAAAGATCTGATGAGATGGAGAAGTTGCTGGTCTGCATATGTATACCTTGTGGGATCCTTGTTTTCCTTGATCAATCGCCCTGTGAGTCATATGCCTCGCTATGAATCGATCTATGAATGAGCCTCATATATTGGATAACTGCTCATAGAAATATCTTTGTGATTTTATTATCTAAGGTACACTGCTGAAATCTAAGACTCCATGAATATTCTGATGCTAGCCCAGTTGGCAGTGTGATGAATGGAAAAAGCACATCTAGTGCTATATCTCTTGAGGTTGAATGTTTATAGCAGCACGTATGGATTATGAAGACAGAAAGCACATCCGTGAGCCATTTGGATCTAACACATTGGAGAGCTACCAAGCTTCATTAATTAGATAAGCATATTACTGACATCCTTACATAACCTCTTGGAAAGAAGCCGGAGGTCATTGATTGACTCTATTAAGAGCGTCCCGATTGAACATTGAGCTATAGGATCTCTTGGGGGCTTGGGGTACTTCTTGAGCTATGAGCAACCATAGGGTGAGTGGTTCACCTTCCCCTATAGGTGCGCAGTGTATAGGGTGAGTGGTTCACCTTCCCCTGTGACGGATGACATGTGTGTAGGGTGAGTGGTTCGCCTTCCCCTACTATTGATGGCATATGCATAGGATGAGTGGTTCACCTTCTCCTACGGCATATGAGTAGGATGAGTGGTTCACCTTCTCCTGCGGTTACCCCAGTGAGAGATGCATATAGGCATTTGTTTATTGTCTCGTGTGGACATGTCGGTGGGACGTGGTTCATCCTTTCCCCACATGTACGATGCTCATTCCCTACGATTGATGGTTGACATGTCGGTGGGACGTGGTTCATCCTTTCCTATTAATTTGAGAACATGTTCTATGCCATTTCAGATTAGGGCACAAAATACTAAAGCAGAAGGAACATACCAATAGATCGATGGAAGACAAGCCAAAACAGAGATAATGAACGGTGGCGTTACGGCGATTAGCAGGATGCTTCTACCAGCAAAGTCTCCAATAGGTCATTCAACCAAGTGTGTCACACACAACCCCAAGACAACCCAGACAAAGAATACTCCACAAATACGTAGCACCAAGAATGCAGCTCCATCGCCATCAAGAGAGAAGAAAATCCTCCACACATTGTGTGTATAATGAACTCCAAGTCTCTTCAATATATAGGCATCTTTGGGGTGTGTGACACATCCTTTAAGACATTTAAGTCTATATTAAATTCCAGGCCGACCTAGCACATAAGTGGAATAAATTCAAAGTACATGTTTTGCTCATCTGATCGAGATGATCTTTAGACCAATCTTACACCTCTCCGAAAGAGGAATCCAATAAAAATATTGGGATCGTCATCTAAGCAGCACAACCCGGAGTTTGGACCTAGTTGTCCAAATTTAACACTCCCTCTCAACTAGGGAGAACTTCGTCCACTGGTGCAATCCAAACATCGTGCATCATCCCGTCGTAACTTGCTTTGCTGGCCTCTTTATTTCAGAACCGAAGTGGGTCAGTAACCAAGACATCATTTCTGGCTGACAGATTTAGCCCAGAGGTCCGAAACCTCTAGAGGACTCACAAAGAGTCTCATACCAACCCGAAGTTGGTTTACCTGACCCGAAGTCAGTTGGAGGTCCGAAACCTCACTAGGACTCAAGAGAGTCATATACTAACCCGAAGTTAAGTTCACTGACCCGAAGTCAGTTGGAGGTCTGAATCCTCACTAGGACTTAAGAGAGTCATATACTAACCCGAAGTTAGTTTCACTGACCGGAAGTCAGTTGGAGGTCTGAAACCTCGCTAAACTTGATCCTAGATCAAGTTGTTGGACACGTGCCATCCTAGACATAGAGAGTATGGCAATCTCCGATGCGTCCATCGGTCTTGCTATGGTCTTTATTCACATTTCCCACCTCATTGGCCAAATGAGAGGTACTTCCCATGAGTCTGAAACTCCATGGGTAGGATGCATACGGGGCATAGATCAGAGAGAGTTGAACCATCTCAATATCATCACGGTGGGGTAGAAGCACACCAACTAGGTTCAGCAAGCCTAGCCCTGTGGTTGCCTATAGCACCAAAGCTATCCCCAAAACCCCCTTGGAGCTCCCAGAGCTCATCGTCTAACAGGACCCTCCAAATAGGGTCGTTCCATGATTCCAAGATTCTCACGGAAGGTTAGGAACATGACCTTCCCCAAGGGCATTGTGAGAATATCCGCGACCTGCTCATCAGTTCCTATATGATCGAGCCTTACGGCGCCTTGCTGTACCATATCCCTGATAAAGCGGTACCAGCCATCAACATGCTTGGATCAATCGCGGAACACAGGATTCTCTGACAAACGAATCCCCCTTTGGTTATCACAAAGGATAACGGTGGCATCTAGCACATGCTCGAATAACTCACTGAAGAGCTTTCGCAACCAAGTGACTTCACAACAGGCCATACATGCTGCAATGTATTCGTCCTGAGCGGTGCTCAAGGCTACCGACTTCCGTTTCCTACCCGAAGCAGATCTACTTGTGAAGTAGCATCCAGATGTACTCTTACGATCCACCACACTGCCAGCCCAATCGGCATCAGTATATCCAAGGAGTTTCATGCTCCCGACAGTGTATCTCAGCCCATGGTCTATCGTGCCACAGAGATATTTCAAGAGTTTCATGGCACCAATCCAGTGAATGTTATGATCAACCATGTGTTGACTCAGAGTGTTCACTGCACAACATACGTCCGGACGGTGTTCACTAAGAACATCAAAGCCCCTATGAGTTGACGATACTCAGTAGGATTTGCTAACACGGGCCCAGCAGCGTTGCCACTCAACTTCTTAAAGTTGAGCTCCATCGGTGTCGACACGGACTTACAGTCCACCATACCAGAAGCTTCACAATGTATTTTCCTTGAGAAAGGAAAATCTCACCAGGTCTCTGCCAGACCTCCAGGCCTAGGAAGCAATGCATCAGTCCTAGGTCCTTCATCTCGAACTCAGCAGCGAGCTCCCTCTTGCACTGATGAATGAGAGGGTCAGCCCCTGTTAGGAAGAGGTCGTCCACATACAGCACCAAAATGAGAGGCTTCTCTTTATCAACCTTGAAGTAAAGGTTCGAATCAACATTACTACGAGTGAAGCCCAGCTTCATCAGGTAGCTATCTATCCTCTCGTACCAAGCCCTTAGGGCTAGCCAACCTGCAAACATGGGTGTCTCGATCCTGGACTTTGAATCCCAAAGGTTGCTCTCCATACACGTCTTCCTTTATCGCAACATGTAGGAAGGCGTTCTTCACATCCATCTGATGAAGATTCCGTCCTTGCGTAGCAGCAAGGGTAATAGTAAATTACAAGTGCAAACGTAATCAATGCCTTCCTAGAAAGAAATCTCAGGCAACACATTTTTTTCAAATCCATGCTTGATCTTATATCGAGGTGACAACAGCTTCTTCAAATGATACTAACTCATATTGTACTCATGGTAGCTAGATACCTCTGGTATTTATACGGCTTCTTGTTTTTTCTATGGAATTTCCCCCTTGAAGCCATATACCCTTGAGCCAAGAGGGTCTTCTTTCTTTCAGCAATGATATTAGCTCAGGAGCATATACAGTTGTATTCTCCCTCTTAATGCCAGCTTCTCTTGTGAGAGAAGACATCTATTTTAAATGAGGGCATCCCAGACACCAACTTGGAAAGGGAGTTTTGTACTCAGGGGCCTGAATCTTATTCTCGCATTGTCAAATCCATCTAAGAATCATCGCCATACACTGTCATATAGCTGTCATGTATCTTGACACATATCATATGCTGTCAAATAAAACTTCACAGGCTTTGCTAACCACGGTTCAAGACTCTAACAACGTGACTGAAGGCTGCAAAAACTTCTTAGTTCACACTTTCAAATTTATCATTACACTCCAATGTGAGACTGATACAGTCACATGCTTACTGCTACATAGGTGCCTGTTTATGTAACTGTCAAACAGGGAGAATATATCTACAAGCCTCAGCTTGTGTCAGAAGTACTCATACTTACCTTACAGCAACTACATGTTATTCTGTGGAGATTTGTTGTAGCTTCCTTAAGCAGCCTTCTAAGATTTTTTTTACTGCACTAGGGATCCCAATCTGCCTTGTAACATATCATGATTCCTTCTCTCATGATCCTGCACTTGAGGTCTTCATCTACTACATCTGGCATTGCATTCTGCACTGCTTCTTATCATCCAAATCTACCCATTTTTCATTGTTCTAGTCATTTTAGAAGACTGCTTCTAAGGCTACCAAAATTGGCCTAATTCTATGACAAATTAACTTCTCTTGTCACTCTCCCTAGGGATTATAGATTTGCCCATCTTGTCAACAATCTGACCGCTTCATAATATTGTACTAAGGGCTTCCACAGTCAATCCTCTAAAAATCCTTCCAACTCCACAAAAAAAACTGCTTCTTAGGGCTTCCAGGTCTGCCCAACTACAATTAATGGTTGACTGATCTAGGGCGCAAAATCTCCAGATCTCAGTTCTGCAATTTGTTTCTTAAATTGCACAGATCTAGGAACCAATCATACAGTTGTTCCAAACACTGAATCGACCCTTCTTCATGCCAGTCCATACCTTATATGACACCTTTCTTTTTTACGCAGATCTAGCACAGTCATAAGTGCACATCACCCATTGTTGTTCATCACCTATGAACATACCTCATCTTGATTTCTCCTTTTCAAGGTGACCCGTACACATTTGCCCTCTTGGCCCTTCTAATCACAGTGCACAACATATAAACTGCATACAGAGCCTTCACATCCAGAGTTTTGAATGAAAATATTACAGATGACTTCCTTAGAGATGAATTTTGCTGATGATGATCAATAATTTGCAAGCCATGATGGATACAAGTAGCCAAGAAATCAATTGCAGAAGTGACAATTTTATCAAACATATCAGAAGACTGAATATGATAATTATTTTGCAAGGACTGTCCAAAAGAGATGCTTAGTAATTCAGATCCCCGGTTTGAGTTTCCTTCCTGTCGTAGAGAAGATACATGTCGTTTTAAATGACACAGTGTGTCATATTTTCCGAGGTTTTGGGGGGACAGTTCATTATACTGCTGCAATCCAAGTTCTTTGAATTTTCCGCAGCCAACACTTCTTCAATAAGTCTGAGATTCCAATCTTCAACAAGGGCTTCACTGAATTTTGTATACTGTTGTAATTGACTGTTAGGGTATTTTGCAAGCTGCACCATCCACTAACCAGTCATTGGACAGCCTCCTTCTAGCTACGGCCTAGGCGAGACAAGGTGCCTTATGAATGCGCTGATGTTCTGGGCATGTGACAGTCATTAAAAACTTTACATTGGTTTGTTCATGGGCAAAGATTTGGTCACAGGTTAGGGCTCCACACCAACCCAACCTTCTTGCCCAAAACACACCTCAAATGATGCAACCTCCTCTCCTTACATCCACGGTGACCTTGTTATGTGAGGCACCTATATTTCCACGTTAGGGTTGTTTTGACCCTCAAAATGCCACCTACAGGTCTGCGGCCTAGACATTACAGGTAGGTCCCTTTGACGATTTTCTTGCCCAGAACAGTCCTCTAGTTTTCCTCTTCTCCACACTGTCTAGCCCTTCAATACACCATTGTATTGAACCTGCAATTAGTGAGGTATGCGGCCTCCTAGTGATGACAGCGGCTGAGATGGAGGAGCTTTTCTAACCTTCCCTTACCTCCAAACAATCTTCCACAAGCCATCGTAGCTTCAACTACCCCTGCGTCCCAAGCAGAACATAAAACATGCACTAAAACAACATAAAACAGATCCCAAACTTACCTCTGGGACAGACGTCAAACTGTTGTTATATTGTAACTGGTCAGGGCACACATCACAGTCCCTAACAACCCTCAAATCTAGCCCATAATTGCTCCCCTTTGCTGCAGCTGCCCTTCAATGGTAGGCTGCCCCTCCACGCTGCTCCTTTAGGGAAGTTACAAGCCCTTATACACAGAGTTGCCCTGCTAAATGATAGCGGCACCCTACAAGTATATAAACAAACCTGCAACAGCCTCTTATGAGGGCTATCCACTCATCAAACAACCCTTAAAACAGTCCCTTTTGGTGCGGTCTTCTTCCAAGGGACCTCGGCCTCTCTTCCTGCACTCGGTCACCCAAAACAGAGTTCAAACAGCCCTATAAACCCTTCGTTGCTCTGTCCTTTTGTTGTTGCGGTCCCACATAGATTTCTTAGCCTTCAACGAGCTCTTCTCTTTGTAAGTGTTGCACTTTTTGGATTAATAGATCGGAGATTGTTTTTCCACATAAATTGGGCTTTGTCTTCACCTCAGCTCTGATACCATGTTAATTTGAGAACATGTTCTATGCCATTTCAGATTAGGGCACAAAATACTGAAGCAGATAGAACATACCAATAGATCGATGGAAGACAAACCAAAACAGAGATAATGAATGGTGGCGTTACAGCGATCAGCAGGATGCTTCTACCAGCAAAGTCTCCAATAGGTCATTCAGCCAAGTGTGTCACACACAACCCCAAGACAACCCAGACAAAGAATACTCCACAAATACGCAGCACCAAGAATGCAGCTCCATCGCCATCAAGAGAGAAGAAAATCCTCCACACATTGTGTGTATAATGAACTCCAAGTCTCTCCAATATATAGGCATCTTTGGGGTGTGTGACACGTCCTTTAAGACATTTAAGTCTATATTATATTCCAGGCCGACCTAGCACATAAGTGGAATAAATTCAAAGTACATGTTTTGCTCATCTGATCGAGATGATCTTTAAATCAATCTTACACCTCTCCGAAAGAGAAATCCAATAAAAATATTGGGATCGTCATCTGAGCAGCACAACCCGGAGTTTGGACCTAGTTGTCCAAATTTAACATTTCCCCACGTGTAGGATCCTTCCTACGTTTGATGGTTAGCATGCATGTAAGACGTGGTTCATCCTTTCCCTACTCTTGGTAGTTTGCATGCGTGTAGGATGTGGTTTATCCTTTCCCTACATGTGGTTGTGACATGTGTTTGTAGGATGTGGTTTCTCCTTTCCCTATGTGTGGTTGTGAGCAGGATGTGATATTTTCTTTCTCTGTTGGTGTTCTTGCATCAACCTACCCATGTAGTCTGGGACACATGGGAAGTACCTCTAATCTAGCCAATGAGTTGGGAAAAGTGGATAGGACCATAGCACTACCGATGGACCCATCGTGTACTGTCGTACTCCCTAAGTCTAGGATGTTGATGTTCAACAAACTTGATCACTTGAGATCAAGTCTGATTCTGGTTCTTTACATGGTTATGTGGACTGACTTTTGTAAGTGGAGAGTAGTAAGTGTAACTAGGTTCGGTCTTCATAATGACTTGTAATTATGAATTTATGTAATGAAGAAGACAGATAATAAAATGTATTTTGTAAATACTTGCTTCATGGGTTTCATGAGCAAGGAGTTTTTATAGGTCAAAGACGACTTCTTGATGTCTTTAGGGGTCTGATATCTTGTCATAAATGTATAATTTAGAGTCATGTAAATGAAGGATTGTTATGCTTAGAAAATGTCTAGAAAGTCCTCCAAGACCTTGGCAGGGTTCTCCTCCTTGATGTCGGCCTCAAGATGCACTATTTGTCATGTCGGCTCACAGAAATAAGTCACAATGGTTCACTGGAAAAGTCGACTAATAAACAGGGTCGAACCACTATAAGTAGGTGCCTAGGCACCTCGCATTACAGCAGAACTGTGGAAATTTCTGAATCTTTACACTTTATGCAGAAATTATTTACTGTTAATCTGGTTATGCTCCTCCTACTTAGACAAGTTATTAACTGAATAAATTCAAGTTAAAATCGAAGCAAATTTTTCTAAATTCTTCTCTAATTCTTCAATTAGTTTCAGACAATTTCAGATTTTAGCTAAATCATTAAACAGGAATTACTGCTGTTTCTAAAAATTATTCCAGTTTATGTAATCTACTTCAGGCAACAGTTACAATTCATCAATTTTCCTTTCTGTACAATTTAATAGATCATTTCCATACATCTATATTCAAGCAGATACGACCAGAAATCAAAATAAAAGTACGATTTCATGCCATTCAGAAATAAAAGAAATTTCAATTTATGCTATAAGGGAAATACCTGACAGTAGGAGAGATGCAGTAGGTGAGTACGGACAGATTATCAAAACAACAATCCTCCCAGCCGATCTAGGATTGTTCCTAGACCCAGAAGATTACTCTTCTGCCCCCGTGCCCAAAATCCCAGAACGGTGAAACTCTCTTCTGAAAACTCTGCGTATCCTTCAATCCGAATGCTCCAAAATATCAGATTTTTCTTCTCCTCCAACCGCCCCTTCTTCCCGCACATCCTCCCCCTTATAACTATCTCCCCACCGCCTTTCACTCCCGAAGATCTTTTATTACATTTAAGAGGGTCTGCCACCATTAAATGCAACCTTATCTTCCTTTAAGGGTACATTAATGTCGAGATAAGATTGATTAAATTATTTGTTTTTTAAATAAAATGAGGAATGGGTGTTATGACTTTTGTTTGTTTATAATATTAATTAATTTGCCTTAATTAACGTATTTTATTATTTGATTGTTTTAACCAAATATAATTGTATCAGTTATCCTACTAGTCACTAAGGTAAGGGTCATTACATACTTCCTCCCTTCAGGAAACTTCGTCCCGAAGTTAGGGCTTCATATATTCAAGGTTTATATTTTTTTAGATTGAATTTCGTTTGTAAAAGCATGTTTCTCTTTCTTCTTTCTTTCTTTCTTTCTTTCTTTTTTTTTTTTTTTTTTTTTTTTTTTCACTTCACATCTCAACCGCCTCTGCAGACTATTCTAAAATCCTCCTGTCCTTCCTAATCTCTTCCATTCCCTTCCTATCCGTCCTCTACAGGAATATGACATGGCATCAGTTTCACTGATCCATTCATAGACCTTAAGGATATCAGCGTTGATTATATCGACCTGATATGCTTGTAGGCATCCGGCAGTCATCATCACACGTCTAGGGGAGCGTGACTCGCACAGTCCTCCCATGACTCCAGGTATTGGAGGATAAACAG
>CM076580.1:614470682-614661527 GCA_034641835.2 Pinus albicaulis
CTTTGCAACATTAGGTGCAATTGCTAGTAAATATGGTATTAAGCCCATGGTATCAATATTAATTTGTCCCATGGTATTCGTCCTATAGGATTCATCTAAATAAAACCTATTTTTTGAGTTTTTTTAAATATAAAAAGGTTTATGAAGTAAATATAAAAAGAGGTTTTATTTATTTATCATACATCTAGTTTATATATATATATATAAACTAGTTTATATATATATATATATATATATATATATATTTACCATATCTCTAGAGTAAGTATAAAAATAGCTTTTATTTATTTACCATACCTCTAGTTTATTTATATTTATATTTATTTACCATACTTCTAGTTTATTTATATTTATATTTATTTACCATATCTCTTTTCTTTTTTAGTGTTCGTACATATGACTCTTATTTAAGAGGCAAGGATCATTATTACAAATATATTGATTACAATTATGATGGGGACATATTTATGTCTTTAAATATTTTAATTTATCCATATAATATGGGTTTTCTTTTTAAAGATTCATAAATTACAAATATTTAATTAAAAGAAATATTAAAAGATTTTGGATTTAGATTGTTTGTGTTGAATTAAAATTTTTCCTTTGATTTAAGAAATGGTATTGACTTTAGTAAAGAGTAAAGATGTTTAAAATTCTACTTAATTTGGAAATTCAATGTGGTGATTTTTTTTGTTAAAGGTAAATTTATGATCCATTCAAATTCACGTATATGATAAAGCAATTATTAAATGGGTGAGATAACTTACTATCCATCCAAACTATATATATAATATATAGTTGCATTTTAATAATTAATTTTATCCCATTAATAAGTTTGAAAAGTTATATATAATCTAAATATTCAAGTTATATATAATTGAAGATTAGGTTAATGCTTTGGCCGACATTAGCTAAAATAAAATTTATTATTTTTTGAGGACGTGACATACTTACACATCGGGGTCATACTGGGCTGTAGAATGCGCCTCTCGGCGCAACAAATTAGCAAAACTTAATTGCTTTATATTTCAAGAACTAGAACATCAAGTAATGATTGTAGATGGAGGCACAATAAGTTGTTCAAAGAAGTCTCACAATATTAAGTTAAATGTGGGGGAGTATCTATGGGATAGTTCATATGATTGCAATCCAACTAGGTGGTGTTGATGTTTTATTAAATGTCCAATGGTTATAATCATTGGGAATAATGGCCCATAATTTTAAAAATATTTTCATGATATTTGCCTCATAAGGCAAGAAAATTTAGCTTAGAGGTATCCAAGGGAAACCCTATAAAGTGAGAAGCTCTAATAGCATGAAAAAATTACTAAAAAACAGAGACAATAATGTAATTACACAATGATGTTCATTAGATGTTTAAACATATATATCCTTTGCTCCTATAAATCTCCAAAAACTTATCAACAATCATTGTAATGAATTTGGAGAGATACCTAAGGGTCTTCGACCTACTCGAGATCATGACCATGCTATTCATTTGCAACCTGGAAGTATACCATCTAACATTAGGCCTTACAAGTGTCCATATGCATAGAAGAGTGAGATTGAGTATTCGGTTCAAGAAATGTTATAGGTAAAAATCATTCAACCTAGTGAGATTTCATTATTTTCACTAGTGATGATGGTTATAAAAAAGGATGGTTCATGGTGTATGTTTCCAAATTATAAACAACTCAACAAAATGACAATCAAAGATAAGTTTATTAGTCTTGTCATTGATGAATTATAAGATGAATTGCATAGAGCAATTTTATTTACTTAGTTGGAACTTTGTTCATGATACAATGAAATCATAATGAGAAATTTTGGTTATGCCATTTGGACTTGGTAATGCACCTTCAACATTTCAAAGCTTGATGAATTTTATTATCAAACCATTCCTTAGAAAATCTGTGTTAGTATTTTTTGATGACATACTAATTTATAAGAAATTTTGGGAAGAGTATGTACAACATGTTGTTAGGGCCTTAAGGTTATTGTAAGAGCAAAAATTGTATGCAAAGTCTTCCAAATGTGCCTTTGGGGGTTCAATAAGTGGAATATTTGGGTCATATTTTATCTCACGAGGGTGTCAAAGTGGACCCTAACAAAATTAAAGCTATCATGGAATGACCAATACCCCATACCTTGAAGAAACTAAGAGGAATTTTAGGATTTGTAGACTATTACTGCAAGCTTGTTAAGAATTATGGTTAAATAGCAATACCTCCACTCGCAATTTATTTTATTAATTATTCAATTTCTTAAGTCACTTACTTTGTCTCTTACGCATGCACACACACCCACACCCACACACTAAGGATACCTAATCATAGGATAATCTCATATTGTATTATACATTTTATTCACTGTAAAAGGAGGTTTCCCCCTCAAAATTAACTGTAATTATTGGCTTCTTATCATTTTTTAGGTACATGTTCATAATATAAACTTATTGGTTTGTATGGGGTTTTGTCCTCATTAGGTCATTGCTTCAAACCTCATGGGGAGGGGTTGAGGGTGGAAGCCAATTGTGGGGGATAGAAATTGTCCCAAGGTATATCTAGGCTCAACCAATCCTTGCACAATCCATGTTGCAACATCCTAAAATTGGGCAAATTGTTTTCCCATCCAACCTAGGCTCACCATAGCTTGAAAAAAAAAGGAAAAATGTTCTTGTATAAATATCCTATTTATAATATTTATATTTTTGTGTAAATCTACATCTCTTCTTTTATCTTTATAAATAATAATTTTTATATTTAATGTACTTATCAATTCTCTCTTTCATCAATAGAGAGCGATTTTTATTTTTGGCTATAACTATATTGAAGAAACATAATATATTATTATTATTTGTTATAAATATTTTTTCAAGTTGACATTGTGAGTATTCTACAAATTAGTGAAAACAACTATGTGGTCAATTGGGTTTATCTCAGGTGGTTGGGAGGAATGATTGTTATCCTCCCCACTTAGATTCAATTCCAAAAAGTGACATGTTGAACTCATATCAAGTATATTGTTACAATAGCTTTGAGTCTTGTTGTTGCATGGCATAACAATGTGAGGGTGACAACAACTCTATTATAAATGCTACTCTTTGTACAATTATTTTTGTGTTTCTTAAATTCCCTCTTTAAATTTATCCTTATGGTTTTATATATAATTTCTTTAGATTTTTCTTCAATTTATTTTAAAACTAAATTTGATGTTTTTTAATAAACATTATTTGAAGAGTTTATTACTTGAATTGGTTATTTTCAAATTGTCAATATATATTTAAAGTTAAATTGTTTTCATCCAACTATTATGTTATATGAATAATCGACTTAAATATTTAATTACAATATTATAATATTATTCAAAACATTTTTGACAATTGGGTTAATCTTCGTTGGTTGGGAGGAGAGATTGGAACTACCCAAGTTCAATTCTCACAAGTGACATGATAAACTTTGATGTAATAAATTTGAGTCGTGTTATTGAGAATAAAAATATTCCCCATATGAAATATAAAAGTATTTTCCATGTTAAAAAACACTATATATATACACCGACACACACCGACACACAAAACAAATGTGTGTGTATGAGCCAAAAAAAAAAAAAAAAACAAAAGATGAAATTTTAGAGTAAAATATATAAGCTTTAGAGTAAATTTAGATTTGTATTAATTGTTTGAGTTTAAATCAGTAAACTTTAAATTCACAATCACATTAATACAATTGCTCTAACTCTGCCAATCCAGTGAGATAATCTGCCGAGATAATCCACTATGGTATCTAGCAACACCGCGTAAACCTGGCAGCAAACAATGAGACGTCTTGTTGAGACATGCCAAGCAGATCCCCACTAAAGTCTACAACGGATGGAGAACACATCGATAATTTCGAGTGGGCATTGGGGTATATAATTAGTTTATCCTTTTATCAAATGGATGTCATTTACGATTAACAAAGATATCCCATGCTAGTAACTAAGTGGTTTACACAATTTATTCTACACAACAAAAAGTGAAGTATTAGATGCAACATCATTTAAACGATATTGTCTATGTATCAATCATCAAACAACAAAAGTAAACTGAAGAATATATTGTCACTCAGGAATCCCTCAATTGAGTTTTCCTATAGGCATGGGATTTGAAGGACCAAGCTTAAGGGTCTCTCCTACTTTAACGTATGTTTCATAAATCATAACTAGCTCATATCTTGAACTTATTTCCATGACTATTTGACACAACGATCTCACAATATTTGTAGGTAATAAAAAAAATAATAAATTATAATCAACAATATGTTTTTGATATATTATATGTGTTTAGTGCAACCATAACTCTGATATTTGGATTTACATATCTATCCATTAGGAGTAAATACGAAAGAATTAATAACAAAAATGGAAGAAGAACCACACTTATAATAAAGGAATGGAGAGATCTATGGATCTAATTCTTTGACATGGAAACTATGGTAGCAAAATTTTCACATTTGGGATATTAGAGACGAAGTTTCCTCTTTGTAGATGTATTTATGTATATGATCAACACATTTGATTGGTTTATATCGATCATTCGGAAAGATACTAAAAGTTTATTATATAATACTAAACTATGGACAAGAAAGAAGAAAGAAAATGAGTAAAGAATGTTCAAATTTTTTACATGTGTTCATGGACAGAACAAAACAAAAGTCAAAGATAAAGCAATTTTGAGTCAAGCCTAATCCTCAAAGCTTTCAAAGAAAATTTAGTCCAAAACAAAACAATAAACTCACTTACTTTTCAGTTCCATTCTATCACCAAAATTTCTTATCTTAAAAATAGATGGTAACTCATTATATACCAAAGCTTCAAATAAATTTGAAATGAGCTTAACACTCTTCCTATCGAGCTACCAACTTTTATGTTCAAATTCGAAATGCTTTGCTATCTTTTATGCTCACAATCCAAATGCCTCACTCAATTTTCTTTAGTTTGTTGTGCATGGATAGACATATTTTATCTATTCTCACATAAACCAAATGGAAAGGGAAAAACTATTTAAGAATACTAAATAGGGTTTAAATGGCAAGGGAAAAAAACTATGTGACTAAATGAGACATTCAAAGGATTATTAAATTAGATCTCATGACATTAGATGAGTTGATGGACCAAACAAATTGAGAAAGTGGGAACCAACAAATCCTAATAGTTAGTGTCTGATATGTCTTTTAGGATTTGGATTCTACTCTCTTATTTTTTACTCCTAACTATTTAAACAAGGGTTTCTGCATTAATTGTGAAAAGAATATCATAATAATATCGAGTTGTCTTTAATGCGATTTTTTAAAGGTTTTTCAGGTGGATTTTTTCGGTCTAATTTCTCTAAAATCCAACCGGAATTCATTGAAAATAGAAATTTGATGGGTAACCTTGCACATTTGAAGTGCCCTAAGGGTTTTTTAGCGTGCAAAATCCACATATACAGTGAAAAAAACAGTTTAAATAACAGAAATCAAGATTTCACCTCAATTTTTTCCGCCATATTCTGGCATCAGAGACTCCAAAAAATCGCACTAAAAACAACTCCTAATAATATAATGTGAATCCACGTTGTCGTGTGGGGAAACGAAGCTAGAAGAAATCATCATACTCTCTAATCTTCGTTATACTTTGCAATCAAATGGATAAAGATGGTGTGTGTATATATATATATATATCCATTCAATCAACATTATGTATATATACAGTTAAGATAGATCATCACATTTTTATGTTAAAAATTCAAATAATAAATTTCTATTTAAATTGGTGTTCTAACTAATTTTTATATTTTATTATATAATTTCAGTTATGTAATCTTATACATTTTTGTAAAAGTTATTTAAGGACATTTAAAATATAATTTAATATCACTATTTAGTTTTCAAAAACATTATCTAAAGTTTACGAGGTTTTGAATAGATGGTGATTAGGTGCATTGTTAACGCATTCTTAGATGTTAAGTCATTGATTCAATTCCTCGCCTTATTCAGGTGTTGTTTTTGGACATGACCATGATGTTCGAACTTACAAAAAAAAATCATCTACCTAAAACATTAATGCCAAGAAAAAAGTGAAAAATACACACAACTAATTTTATTATCATTATCATTTAGAAATATTTTTTTTCCACACAATAAGAAATTAAATATTTTGAGATTATGGAATTTAAAAATATTAAAAATAGAAATTAACATGTACACTAAGATGTACACTAGGGCTATCCTTATGAGGATTTCCAAATTAACAATAAAGTGTGTGTGTATATCCTATTTAGCAATGTTTAAGAGACAAAATTTTCATTTTATGTTGATCTCTCCTCTACAAGTACTAGCGATCATAATGCAACACTCCATATTGCATTGTTACTTTTCCTATCTATCTCATATAGAGTTTTTGTTGTTTTCATTCTAATATAGCTAAAATTTTATTTTCATGGTAGATATGGATAAAATCGATTTGATTATTATTATATTTTTTAAAGTTATTTGTAAATGTGAATAATTGGCTTAGATCATCTTAACCTCGATGCTATTAAGTGCCAAGAGGGATCAAATATCTTAAGGTGCAAACCTATTTTAAAGTACAAGCTTGAGGAAAGATTTGCATCTCAAGAGATTTGATCCCTCTCAATGCTTAGCATGTATAAGATTAATTAAGATGGCTCTAGGCTAGTTTCAATCATGGACGGTGACACTGAATTTGGTGATCAACATTACATATATGTATATTGCTAAGATTAGTATGATCATTTTAAATTCACTCACTTTCATCCATTGATTGAAAGTATAGAGATTATCATCGCAAGGGATTAATGCCAATTTATCTTCTTTCGTTTTTATTATAGCGATACAATTTCCACAATTGATTGAAAGTGTAGAGAGCATTATTGAGAATGATCTATGCCAATCTACCTTCTTTAGTTTTTAATATAGTGATACAATTTGTTTGTTGATGATTAAAATTATATATGTGTATATGTTTGAGATGAATCTAATCATTTTAAACTTACTTTGCTTCCTTAGTTTGTTGAGAATGAAAGAGTATCATTCAAAAGTATACGTTTAGAATTACATGAGGAATAAGTTGAATAGGAAATTTTTAACAATGTTGAATAATGATAAATGTACACTAAAATCAATGCATTGGTTTCAGTGTATATGTCAATTTATAGATGTGTTGCTTTGAGTCTACATGTGATTTAGAATGCATTAATTTTACTGTACATATCAAGTTATATCTCTATTTCAATTTGCAATGGATTGATTTTAGTGTACATGTCAATTTCGATCTCTATTTCAATTTCGAATGCACTAGTTTCAATGTACATGTCAATTTCCATTTCTATTCACTATACATATACATATTTTTTTAAAATTTTTTTATTTTAATATACATGAAAATTTTCAATGCATTGATTTCAATGTATATGCCAATTTAAATTTATATTCAATTTTTTTTTTGTAAGTTGAAGTTTTCTATTAGGAAAAGGATTACATCTTTGATGACATTTTTACAAAACTAGAGCAACCTCACTTTGACAAAATTTCTTCGTCAGTCTAAAATATATCAAAATTTTTACATCCAACAAAAGAGGTTGCAGAATCCAAAACCACCCATCACCAAAAAAAACCCAGAAAACATCATGAAATAGCCAAGATATAGCGCCATTCTAGGAATCAAATGTTGAAACAAGAGTTGGATTATCCTGCCTAAAATCCATGGGAGTAGGCAACTTAAACTCAGAGTGAATACGTTTTTCCGTATGTGCCATGTGAACTTCCAACCTGTCTAAGCTAGCATGCATTCTCCATTGATTGTGCTGAAGGTCATTAAAGAAAGAATTTATTTCATTTCAATCATCATGATTTTCTCTAAGAAATTGACCCAAAAGAGTCTTCAACTCCCACTGAAGAACCTAACAGTGTGCATAAAATGATTTCGTCGCGCTCTTTGTGCCCATGATCTAGAAGCCAACAAAACACTTCATTCAAAATATCACAATTCTATAATGCTTGTCTATACATGTGAACATTCCTATCCAGCCTTTGGATCTCTGCCTAAGTGCCCAGTGACGTGGCTACATGGTAAGAAACTACTTCCTCCTATGCCACAATCTTCAAGTAGGACCGGCTAGGCTAGCCACTTTCCCCCACACCGTGTCGATAGCAACCATTGTGACAAGGCATATTATACTAGACACTACATAGAAGTCGACAAATCATAGGAAAAAGAAAAACACCTCTCTTCCAGAACCAATACCAACCAACGAACTCTATCGTGGATTGATACGAACAACCAGACAGAACTAACCCCACGCCAACATTGAATGAGAAGACTACAAGAAACCAAGGGTGGAAAGAGTGCTAATTCCTGGGATACAAGAGATCCATTTCTTGGCGAGGAAGTCGAAATATAGGCAAATAAGGAGGGAAAAAAAAACCTCAAACCATGGCTAATGTTAAGCAGCCAGTAAACCAGAATAATCTTAGACCCTGCCAAAGATTACATGCAGTGATCAAATACACACCTAAAACCAGCCAAAATTGAAAGGGAGAGGGAAATAAACCAACATCATAGGATTAATTGAACCTAATGCCTAGGAAGAATTAACGCAACCTTCAACACATCCGCACCAAAACTCACCTGCGCTGCTCCCCAGCAAGTATAAACCAGAGCTAAATAGTAGAAATGGACTACCTTTATACAAAAACTCATGCCTCTCCAGACTATCTTCATCTAGAACAATCTTCAGGAAAAAAGAAAGTTGGTGTTGTTTTCAAAGGCGACTATCTGATAAATTTTTGTTTTTCCTTTCCAACCTTGTTTACCATAATGAGACCTCGACTCGAGAGGGTGAAGGTGCTCCTACTCATGACCCACAAAACTAATTCACATCATAAATCATGCCACCAATCCACAGAAGAATCGAGAATGAGAGAATTAACTCTTGGTATGCCATATAAACAAGTGGAAAAACTTCGCACGTATGGTGCATGGGGAGGTAGGCCATGTCACCCCACCTTAATGATCTTGCCACCCCCAGATCCCCATCAGCCTTTGATCCTACACTCCCGTCAAGGTTTTTATTATTATTTTGTTGGTTTGATCCATGAGGGATTTGATCCTTGAATCACATGGTTTAAACAATATTTCATAACACAGTGATCACCAATTGAGCTTCTCCAATGGGCTCTATTTCTATTCAACGTTAATTTCACTTTCCTTTTATATTTCAATTTCTATTAAATTTCTAATGCATTGATTTTAGTAAATGTGTCAAATTTTAGCACATTTATTTTAATGCACATGTCAATTTTATTTTTAACTTTAATATTAATTGATATTCAATTTGTAATACATTAACTTTAGTGTACATTTTAGTGTGTATGTCAATTTCTATTTTCATTATTTTTAAATTCCATAATTTTAAAATATTTAATTTTTTGTTACGTGGAAAACAAATCTTTCTAAATGATAATGATAATAAAATTAGTTGTATATTTGACACTTTTTCTTAGTGTTAATTTTTTAGGTAGATGAATTTGAAAACTAAATATTAATATTAAATTATATTTTAAATGTTTTTAAATAACGTTGACAAATTGTACAAGGTTGCATAAGTGAAATTATTATTATTATTAAAATAAGAAAATTAATGAAAACTACAATTTAAATAGAAATTTAATAATTGAATTTTTAGCATGAAAAAGTGATAACATACGGTGATCTATCTTAATCCTATACCCCACACACACACACACACACATATATTAAATGGTTACTGGTTTAATATAAAACATATACAATGTGTGTCCATTTGAATGGGGAGTATAACGATTTCTTCTAGCTTAGTTTTTTTATAAATTAAATGATATTTTAACGTCTATGAGATTAAAAATAGTCTATGGTACCATAAGTTCCCTGCTTTTCGTCTTTGGCAATTCAACCTTTTTCTTATTCAAACTGATGATGAGTTGGCTCAACCTTCCAACAATCCCCTCGTTGAAAAGCAATGTCAAGAAACCGATGCTAACATATTCCCATAACCCTCTTTGATGTCTTTGAATGCATCACATTCCAAAATGAAATGTTTTTCTAATTATACTGCCCCAGACATGCAAAATTTACACACCTGTTTATCCCAAGCTTCTTTAGACCTTTTTCACCGTCTTGTTTCACATCGAAGCTGATGTAAGATGGTTCTTAATTGAGCAATAAGAACCTTTTCCCTCCACAAAATGTTGGCTCCAATGTACTCTTTTTGTTGGAGATCACAAGTAAGGTTGAATTTCTCAATGTAGTACTTATTCTTTCTACCCAACTCTTTTCCCCATACCCATTTACAAAAATTCTCCACAAAACAACATAAATTCACATGATATTCTTTTTCACAATTAGTGTAGAAACCCTCGCTTAAACTGTTAGGTGTAAAAAATAAGAGAGTAGAGTCCAAATTCTAAAAGAAATATCAAACACTAACTATTAGGATTTTTTGGTTCCCACTCTCTTCATTGGTTTTGTCCTTTATCAACTCGTCCATTATAGAGCCTTTCTTCCATACTAATGTCATGAGATCTAATTTAATAATCCTTTGAATGTTTCATTTAGTCATGTAGTTTTTTTCCCTTCCCATTTAAACTCTATTCAGTATTCTTAAATAATTTTTCCCTTTCCATCTGGTTTATGTGAGAATAAAATATGTCTATGCATTGAAAACAAACTAAAGAAAAGTAAAGTGAGTGAGGCATTTGGATTGTGAACATGAAAGATAACAAAACATTTGGAATGTGATAAAAAAAGTTGATAGCTTCATAGGAAGAATGTTGAGCTCATTCCAAATTTATTTGGATCTTTGGCAAATAATGAGCTATCACTTAGGTTTAAGATAAGAGATCCTCACTATAGAATGGAAAATAAATCCTCACTATATAATGGAAGTGAAAAGTAGTGAGTATTGTTTTGGGTTGGTAAATATTCTTTGAATGCTTTGAGGAATAGGTTTCACTCAAAATTCTTTATATTTGACTTTTATTTTGGCGTGCCTCAACCATGTGAGACATGTAGAATACTTGAACATTCTTTACTTATTCTTTTGTTTCTATCTCGTCCATTGATTAGCATTAAATATAAAACTTTTAATACTTTTATAAAACATAGATATAAACTAATCAAATGTGTTGATCATATACATAAATCTATGTGTAAATAGAAAATTTTGTACATTAAAAACAATGATTATGATTATGTATATTGAATAGAGTGGGCCTAATGGTTAAGAGCATGTGTTTCCTCCTAAGAGGTTATAGGTTCAAAACAAGAGGGGGTAGAGTATGTATGCCTTCGTAGATTTAGCAATCAAATCGTTGTGCGGAGTTGGGTCCCTAATCCCACAAACAAGGGGGTCTCATACACCAATTTGGCAATTTGGTGTCTGGCTTGGCCGTGACCTTAAAATTGGATTATTATTATTATTATTATGATAAATGGAAACTTACATGCACATTGAAATCAATGCAATAAAAATTGAAATAAAGATAGAAATTGACTTGTACACTAAAATCAATGCGTTAAAAATTGGAATAGAGATATAAATAGACATGCACAATAAAATTAATTTATTCTAAATTACATGTAGATTGAAATTAACACATCTATAAATTGAAATATACATTGAATTCAATGTACATTTTTCATTATTCAACATTGTTAAAATTTTCATATTCAACTTATTCCTCATGTAATTCTAAAAGTATACTTCTAAATAATACTCTTGTATTCTCAACAAACTAAGGAAACCGAGTAAATTTAAAATTATTAGATTCATCTCAAACATATACACATACATAATTTTAATCATGAACAAATTTTATCACTATAATAAAAACTAAAGAAGGTAGATTGACATTGATAATTCTCGATAATGCTCTCTACTCTTTCAATCAATTGCGAAAATTGTATCGCTATAATAAAAACGAAAGAAGATAGATTGTCATTAATCCCTCTTGATAATATTCTCTATACTTTCAATCAATGGAAGAAAGTGAGTAAATTTCAAATGATAAACTAATATTAGCAATATACATATACATAATGTTGGTCATCAAATTCGGTGTGACCGTCCATGACTGAAACTAACCTACATCCATCTTAACCCTAGACATGTTAAGCATCGAGAGGGATCAAATCTCTTGAGATGCAAATGTTTCCTCAAGTTTGTACTCTAAAATATGTTTTCACCTCAAGAGATTTGATCCTTCTTGACACTTAATAGCTTCGAGGTTAAGATGATCTAGGTCAATTACTCACATTTACAAATAAAAAAAAATGTAATAATAATCAAATCGAAATAATACATATATAATAATAATCAAGTTGATTTTAGTAATATCTACCATCAAAACAAAATTTTAGCTACATTAACATGAGAACGAAAAATATTCTATGATATAGATAGGAAATGTAATAATGCAATATGGGGTGTTGCATTTTGATAGCCAATACTCTAGAGGAGGGATCAACATAAAATAGTATTTTTGTTTCTTGAACATTGCTAAATAAGATTCTTTTTTTTGTATGCTTTATTATTAATTTGGAAATCCTTCATGAGAATAACCCTAGTTAGAAAGCATAAAGATCCCATGGAAGAATGTGGTTAAATTTTCTCCAAAATACTCTCGAAAAGTGTCTCAAGCAATAGTTGTACCTTCAATATTCAACAATTTGGATATAGAAAGTATTGCAAGTACAATATCATATGTATCTAGCAAAGGGCTCATCCAATTTTCTATTTCTTTGTCATGGATGTGACTCCTTCTGCTAGTGGAATTGCTACTCTATCAACTTTGTGATGCAAATCTCTCAAACCATCTATCTTGGACACTATTGCATACCACTATAGTTTTTTATGGGCGATGATGGAGTCAAAGAAACCTATGAGGAGTTTGACATTGATGCTTAGAAACAGTGAGAGGGACAAAGGGAGGCAAGGTGGTTCCTTTTAGTACTATGGAGTCAAATGACAAAAGGAGAAAATTTTGTTGCATTATAGATAAAAAAGAGAGACTTTGTTTGGTTTGGTGGAGGAAATTTTCCTAGTCAAATTTAGGCTTTATACAAAGTTTTCCCTTGTTGGAAAATTCCATGGATATTATATATATGAAGTTTCCATGGAGAATTGGATAAAGTAATGTTAGAGGCCTATGTTAGGTTATTGTCCATATTTTCACATCTTGGTGGAGAGATGCCTAATATTTCTTTTACAACTACACAAAATCATGAAAAAACACTTCAATGCACTTGCTACTAGAGGAGTTACTTCTTGTAGTTGAAACTATAGAGCCTGATTTTTTATCCAAAGATTTAAAGGGTGGTATCTGAACCATTGTGGATAAAATTACTTGGTCTAATAATATAATTATGCCACCAAAATATCCTTGAATTGTAACGAAACAAAATATGGTAGTTTCTTACCATGGATTAAAGTTCAAAGAATAAGGTACCAAATAGAGTTGCTCAGATTTGAGTGGAACTAGATTTTCAAGAAGGGATCCCAAAGGTTTTGGACACATACCAAGGAAAATTATATTTTACCTAAACCCCCAACTATAAAACATTCACTTTCCCGGATGCGGGTGCCTTGTCGAGATAGGTCAGCACGCCACATGGCCTCCCTAACGCCGAGCAGCTGTCCTTGCCACGAGGCAACACATGGCCTTGGCGTGGGTGCCATTAAATATGAAATTTTGGCTCCGCAGCCTGACGCCATAACTGTTATTCAATTTGTTTGCTGTGAATTCACTCCCACCCATCCTGGTTGCAGAGCGCCTTGGCCATTTATGGGCAATGGCGTCATCTCCTCTCAACACTTCTCCCTCCGTTTCTCTGTTAAATTGGCTCTCAGCTCTGTTAATTCTTTTTGTGCCTCCGTCCCTCTCTTAGCACTTCAGACGCCCTCCGCCCATTCGCTCCATGCTTCTTACAGTTTCACTGCCCACCCTCCTCACTCAGCTCACTCGCCTTGCCTGCATTCTCAGAATTTAGCCGCCTCCATACCTCGCCACCATCGCATACGCTACCGCAGAGGCAGAGGCCAAGGCTCGCCCTCCCAACCTCCCATCCCTGCCATGGCAGAATGCTCTGTGGATTTATACCTAGACATGGAGTCGTCGAAGATTCTTGACCCTCAGCACCTCTCAGCCCATATCTCACTTCGAATTCCTGAAGCTCAGCCTCACCCATCTGGTTCGGGGTCTAGGAAGAGGATGTGAAAATCAACTCTGTCACCCTCTTACCTTTAGAAACCATAGAAAATGGTGGCCCTGCCTGTCAAACCTTTGGAGTATTCTTCGGACAACGGTGATAGCAACAGTTCCGCAAAAGGTGGCAAAGCAGTAGCAAGGGGTGCTCGTTCGACCTCCACGCCTGAGCTGGACCCCCAAATTTCCAAGACAGAGGGCGACCCCTCCAATTATGGTTGCTTCATAGAGGAAGAGCAGCCTCCCCAACCAATTCAGGATGACAAGAACCAGAATGCCTAACGCCATGGTTCTTCCTTTTCTTGCTTTTTCCAGCTTAATTATAATTTCTATGTTTCTTTACGTTTTGCACAACATACTTAGCTACTTGGTTCTACTGTTTAATGTTGGTTTCCCCTTCAGGGGTAGCACCTATTATGCTTTATGGATTGGTTTCCCCCTAGGGGCAACCCCATTTTTGTATTTTTGTATTTTCTCTTTCCCACCGGAATTGGCTAACTTAGCAATTCCGGTCGGGACGCTGAGTTGTATCACTGTACTTTTGTATCATATAATAGAATCTAGTCATATTTAAAAAGAAAAAAGACAAAAAAAGGGAATGTTCCGTTTCCTCTTCAATTGGATTTAGCAAGTGTTTTGAAAATGACCTATCACAAGTTCATTTAGGGAAAATAGATGAATCAAAGTTTGGATTTGTGTTTTAAGAATAAACAAGGTCAATCAAGAAACCAAATCTACTTTACAAGTTAATATTGTTTAAGGGAGGATCCTCTATGCATGAAATGATATGAGATGATTAAATCATGTTTGGACATGATCATTCCCTTCTTCCTTTCAGGATGAAAAACTCTATGGTGCAAAATATACGTGCATAAGAGTCCTTGGAAGGTAAGGAATTTTGGTTGAAATCCATCTTTGTTCCTTTAGTTTTTTTTGTTAAAAGGGTGAATTTAAATAAGGTTAGTGATAGGGGTGGTAGTGATGGGTGTGTCTTATATTATTTGCATGACTATGTTCATGTGTTATACATTGCGTTGGGTGAAACCCCCCCCCCCCCCCCTCCAAAAAAAAAAAGGTTGGGCATTTTTTTGTATCTGTTTTTGGCGATTTTTGCCACACAATTTTCATTTCTAATGTTTTTATGGCGCATGGTGGTTAAATTCCTGGTTTTGTAGTCCCAATTAAGGAAGTACAATTGTATTTTAATCTAGGGTAAATGTATTGGAATTTTATGGGTGCTACAAGATATGCCTATTGTATTGCAATATTGTAAAGTAGAGATATACTAAAAAATCATTCATATTTTCCCGATTTTGGTTTCCAGGGTAAAATATTTGTGTGTGTGTGATGGTTACTATTAAATGAATCGCCCCTACTATAAAACATGTGAAAACCATTGCAACTTGAATCTCTTCTAAAAATATGATATAATGAAAAATATTGAGTAGGTAGGGTTCACATAGGAAATAAGGTGGTATTGGCTCTCATATTTGTAAAAATTACATGCTAGACATAGTTGTATCATCATTTTGGTTATTTACATGTGTCGTGATATATGACATCCATGATAGAGAATGGAAATAATAAAGTGATTATTGTCAAAAAATATGGTTGATCGATGTATTGATATCATTATTGGTCTCCTTTGACAAAATACTATGGTAAATAAGTGAGGAATGATTGTTTTGGAAATCTATATCATGTTCCAAATTGACACAAGTAATATGTTCCTTATGAGTGGCACATGAAAAATATTCATTTGACGTGGAAAAGTGCATTTCATTTTTGATGGCATATGTTGTAAACTGTGGCAACCAAGATGTTTTTTTTCTTCATATAATAGAGTTCTAGCTTCGACATTGGTGGAATATTTTTCATATGGTTATACATTTTTTTGTTGCATATGATTAACCCTGACGTATCATTAGCATGCTCCATTAGTGGGACACAACAATAGTTTTCATTTTATGATACAAATTGTTGGGTATATAGTTCACCTTAACGTATATCATAATATGTGATAATTTGATACTTAAATGGCACACAGGGGAAAAAATCTATGTTTTATCCATGAGTCAAGGATTGATGTTAATGCGGTGGGTATTTCAATTTGGATTAATGAGGCACACCCCACGACATGCCTTGGTATGCATGCCTCATGCATGGAGAATGACGAGCCTCAAGGTAGGCTACCAACCCACCTCCTCATTCTTTCGACATTATGATTGAAATAGTGCTCAAACCTTGGTGTATAAAGGAAAATCACGAGGATTTGTGGTTGGAAACTGCATTATAATGGTTTTGGAATTATCAGAAAACAATATAAAAACTTGGTAGTTGTAACATACCCCATACTATCCCTAGCCCCTACTAAGGGTAGAAGGAGGTAGTTACTATGATGACTCGTCCTCTAAAGTCTAATTATGGAAATGGGGTTTAAATGTTTTAATCTTTTACAAATTCTTCAAAAATTAAAATGAATAACATCGTAGTGTTCATCTCGTCGATACCTTTCCAATCATATACAATTTTATTTAATCCAACTCCCAGATTCAAAATATATGGCCATTTGAAAACTAGCCTATAAGATAGTTCCATGTCACACTACCCTCCCATGTGATTGTCCAAGACCTGCACCATGTGGCTTCACCTGCAAATTCTCGTTGAATAGTTTGGAGTGAACCTTCTGGGATTGCGTGGATCCTATGGATTCCACCGCCAATGTATCTCATCACTGTTACTTATTGTTGCATGCTTAGGCTCCACTATGCTACATAACGACACCCATTCCTCTTGTGATGCCTTCAACAATATTGTGATGAACTAGCCTTTTAACTTGTGGGGTGATTCAAATGACCTACGAAGCTTCTCTACTCCAATATGATGAGTCCATTAGTCCACCCTGTGATGTCCTCCCATGGATTAAATACTGAGAGTTCCCATAGTTCCCATCGTCGAAATCTTCAGGGTGTCGGGATGATGTCAGATGACATCATACCATCCATGTGGCCTCCTATGAGAGTGCCATACATCATGTGATTTGAGCCCCCTTAGACCCATGGAAAGGATAAATTAGGTGACATGTGGCATGCCACAAGGGCACCATGCCACCTCTTTGGCATGCCATGTGCCTCGTCATACTAGGTCCCACTATGAGTTCCAAACCCTTGTAATGTGCATTTTTCATGTTATACAAGAATTTGAGTTTCTATTTGTTGCTTTGTACTTGGGTGTTCAGGCAGCCCCACTGCGTTTTCACCCCAAGAATAATATCCAGGGAGTTTCCCTTGGTGCTTACCTTGGAACCTCTAGGGAAAAATTCTCAAGGTTATTTGACGATCATAAGTGCTTACCCTCCAATGGCCCATATTTCTCATTGTTTGAATGGTTGATCACAATGTTTGGTCACAGGTTAGAACTAGAGGTGTTAAGCCATTTCCTTCCAAATTTCTCGTGCTCCAAAATTAAGGATTCCATCACCATGCTTATTAATTATTAATGTAAGTAAAATAGCCTTCGCCTAGGCCTTTGATGCATGGTCTATAAATATACAAGGATATATGCAGGCTCTTCTGGGCTATCCCTCCTGAGCTTATGGGTAATTACTGACTGGATAGACAAGATATTTTAAATTCAGGACTTCATTTAAATAACATAGATTGATCTATCTCTTCATACACATGCCATTTATACCAATTTGTAGGCTCAAGATGGATATTGGAATAAAATATTCTTAAGAAAACATTTAAGGAGCACTTCTATATAGGAAATCACATTCCCTATTTTTAACCTGAACAATTCATCACACAGTGGCTATATATTCAACATTTCGATGCAATTAATAAATTAATAACAAATATTCCCATCTCTCCACACAGAATTTTAAGCCAAATTTCGAGCCCATAATGAACACATGAATAAGCCTATTCTTGTAAATATATTACACCTGCACTACATTTTTCATGCTATATTCACATCCCTAGCCATTAATCTAGCCAATTAATAGCTTTATGCTAACATATAATAATCAACACATGAAACATAAGTAAAGAGAGATACATCAATCCTATAAGAATGAATCATCACTCATCCATAGAAAAAACTTTAACATTCTATAGGAATTCACATTCCTCATTATATCACAAGCATTAAACCATCATAGTGAACCAATATAGTCACAAGCATTAAACCCAACACATTAAACATACACATAAAAATTAATGCATAAAGGCTTGAGTATACTTATCTTATTCAAATATGATCAACAACTAAGATTTAGACTTCGACTCTCCACCCAAATATAAACAAGTTGTAACCAATTCTTTCTTGTAGTTGTCACCCTCTATCCAGATTCGAAAACTTGAGGCAGAATTCTTATAGAGGAGTTTAAAACCAATATTATCAGTTGAAACATAATGTCTGAAGGATGCCTCACCTCCACCCACCAGCTATCAAAGTCAAATAACCACAGTGAACCACTTCATTGACATACAACCAACATCTACTCAGGAGAATAAATCAATATCATCTACTGAAATAGGGTGTCTAAAGGCTACCTTTATTTCACCCACCAGCTGTTCAACAATTTCACATTAGGCATGAAACACTTTCTTTTATACAAAGAGACTTATATTACAACATCCCAACATATTTAGGGATTTATAAACAAAGAGTCTCAATTTAGATATGGAGAGAGAGAGAGATATGGAGGTTTTTTCATTCGTGTTACCTCTGAAGGGATAAGAGTGAACTCTCCAACGACTTCTCAGTGGAACTCCCACTTGTGTTCTTAGCCTAAACCCATGGAACTATGATAAGATGTTATTAACCCACTAGCCCTATGTGCCTCCACTTCTCATACAACATAGTATCCAATGGATTTATCAACCTTATAAGGCATAATCGTTGCTCATCGAATATCAACTAGCAAGACTTTTGGCTTCTCAACTATGCTATTGTTAGGTTCGTATAATACTCGTGTATCCCATTGTTGTTTTTTTTTTCTTGGGAAAAAATTGAAATTTTCATTAATACTGAAGAGTTACATTGTTTATGCAGTTAAGCATCCCATATGATATTGATCATCAATTAATTAGCAGATCAAACTGTCCCACAAGAAATGAGGAAAACTAGTCCCGAATCAGCAACATTGAAGAAGTGTTTGGCATCAAAAAATTAATACATCATCATGGCCTCCCCTAATGGAAAACAACCCAAAAAACTAACCATACGTAGAGTCACTGTGTCATGGCCTCCCCGAAGGGAAAACAACCTAAAAAAAAATAACCCTTCAAAGTATTGTGGTCACAATATCCAGTAAGGGTATCTATATACAATTTAGCATACGACCCAAAAAATAAATAACATACAAAAAAGAGACTCATATCAATAAGGTTGGGTGTCCAACACACGAACATATGCATCCTTTAGTTCATTTATGCTCCACGAGTCCAAAATCTGTTGAGATCCAGCTTTATATAACCTGTCAGTCGAGGAGTTGCGTTACCTGTAAATGTGGCATACAGTAATAAAATCAAACAATAACTTTAAAACATGTATTTATTAAAGAATTGGAACCAAAATATAATTTTGACATATTTGACAGTTGTTGAACCAGTTAATAAAATTCAAAGTGTCTCCAAATATCTAAATAGAACCAATGCCCAAGTGGATGAGCCAACATAGGAGGAGTTTTAAAGTGACCATTTCTGCAGAGTTGCTTGTTCGAGAGCCAATTCCCACCGAAGCACCAGTTCTGCAAAGTTATTTGTTCTAGAGCCAATTCCCACCGAAGCACTAGTTTCCAAATTGTGATTTATGTGGACCACCATCCCCGCACCGCATCTATTTTGTTCATCTAAGGTACCATCGAAAAAATCCCAAGGGATCTCATAATTAATCTGTTCAATGGTAATGTTCTTAGAGAGATTGACTTGCTCAGATGAGGCCCATCAGAGAGAAAATTGATGTACATTCAGCAGCAACCATCGAGGGAGAGAAAATATATCCGTTGAAGATAGCCCTGTTCCTAGCCAGCCATACTCCCCAAAAAATAATAAGAGTTATATTCCTTAGAATTTCATCAGAGACCGAGTGCCACCATCTATGTCAAGCATCTGCACAAGTGTTCCCATTCCATCGAGAAGGGATATCTAACATAGATAAATTATGTTCCCAATTTTTTTATGAGAATTTGCGATGAAGAAAAAGGTGTTCAATTGATTCTTCATCATCCTTACACAACAAGCACCACCTAGGCCCTTGAAATTTCCTTTTTTGTAAAAACCCAGGTAGGACCTTTAATTTTAAGAATGCACGAGAAAAAGAGCCTAGCTTTGGCAAGACAACTCAACTTCCATATATTCTTATACCACTAGACCTGCTCTTCCCATCCCCAACCTTAAACCAAGTATTGATAACCCACCTTTGGAGAGTAAAAACTTGATTGAGCATGAATCCATCTAAGCGAATCTGGAGAATATTTTAGTCTAAAATTTGATTGAAGAAGCTCCTGGATATAGGTTTCCCATTCCTGCCACCAGTTTTGGGCAATCTGAATTTCCCCTCAATGTTTCCACCCCTGCTGCCACATTGCAGTAGACTCAGGTTTCCCAATATGAGCAAGAAAATAGATCCCATTTAAATTGAGTTCCTCTACTAATCCCATTTAGAGCACATAGTTTCCATTACAACCCACCCAAGGATATTTACCAATTCTACAAATTTCTTCTTTGCCAACCTGCCATGCCAAACCCTATTCCACAAAGCTTAAAGAGGTTATGGAAGCCTTCTAGATAACATATACATTTGAGATAGTTTTCCTTTTAAGTCTAATCAATAGCCCCTTATTGTTATTTTTAGTGTAGCCTCCTTATTGTTATTGTTGTGCACATGTAGCCCTCATATTATTATTATTTTTCCCCATAGAAGCCCACTATTGTTAATTTTGTTCCCTTACATTATTATTGTTATGTCGGCTCTGATTATATTATGACCCCTTAGACTCCTATATATAGAAAGGAGGTTTTTTCATTTGAATAATCTAAGAATTATTCATTTATGTATTATAAATGAGGTTTCCAACTCGAACTGGATAATTTTTAAGTCGTTGATCTATATTTTATTCTATTTTGTGATTTGTTTGCATAACATTTGGTATAAGAGCTTTGGATTCTAGGTTTTTGCTTCTTCAAACAGGGCATCTTGGCATAATTTTTTTTCTATGAGGCTTAAAAATATAAAATTTCGACCACATGGAGAATAAATCTTGGTGAACTTCTCTTAAAAATTTAAGATATTGGTTCGCTATATTTTCAGAGATATGATCCGGGGAAGTTAGGGTTTTTGCAGGCTCCAAAATTCTGTCTCAAACAAGTGACCAAGGTAAAATTGTCATAACTTTCGTTTCGGGCATTAGATTTGAATTATGTAAAAAGTGGTTGAAATAGCATGAATTTTAGTCTATTTTTTATCAATTTCAAGAACGAAGGTTGAAATAGTGACACATGGCACGCTGTAAAATTTTGCTCTACTAAACCAGATCATAATTAGGTCATTATGGGAGATCAAACATAATTTTATCTTGAAGAATCCAAATTAGGTCTTACATGTGGCATTGGAAAGAAGACTCAGAGGGATACTATAGGACCGAAGCTCAAATATTAGGGATCTGAAATCACAAAGATACATCAGGTTCAATATCGAGCTCCTCAAAAGCAAGAAAATGATGTGTATGTTTTTTTTTTTCAATTGCATAACTTTTGTTTGAAAAATCAGTTTGAAGTTATTCCAAAGGAATATTGAATCATTAATATCATTATTGGGTTCTAAAATTCCTCCAAAAAATAATTCCACACCATTAAGCCCTCTGAAAGCTCTACTATGACACATGAAGAGGAAGAATTGCAACATGATATATCAAAATTACGAGACTAAGTGCAACAAATTTCACTGTCGTAAAGTGCAACAAAAAATGAAATGGAAGCTAAGATAAATGGTATGGAAGCTAAGATAGATGGTATTGAAGCTAAGATGGATGGCATAGAAGCAAAAAATGAATATTTTAAGGATAGATTAAAAGCAGACATGGAAGGTTTAAAGGATGGTTTAAAAGTATACATGGAAGGTTTGAAGGAAGGTCTGACAAAGTTTCTACAAGAAACGATTTCTAATGGTGAAAAGGTATTATATGAAACTCATGATGAGAACAAAAAAAAATTTAATCATGATTTCATAGCCTCTAACTTTGGATTGAAGACCCACCATATACCAAATATTGATATAAGGAAGTTTGATGGCAAGGATCTAGTAACATGCATACTATAGATGGAGAAATACTTTGATCTCCATAATGTGCAACACACAAAAAAGGCATGCATTGCAACTTTATATTTAGAACCCAATTAGTTTGTATAGTATGGATTGATTTGTTATCGTAAACCACTTTTCACTTGGTCAATTTTTATGGAGGAAATGATAGCACATTATGAGGATACATAGAGAAACACCTTCTTTAGCCAATTGATAAATCTCAAACAAAAGGGTTCAATGACACAGAACATTGAGGACTTCCAAAAATTGAATATAATGGTAAATGATATTCCATAGGAACATAAGATTGATGTCTTCATAGGGACGTCAAATGATAACATCCAACATGAGGTTCACCTTTGGGAACCTGATTCATTGGAGAAGGCATTTAGTTTGGCAAGAAAAATTGAAAGAAAAATTATGGCGACAAGGAAGCCTACCACTGACAACTATAAAGATGTAAGTGTTGCTAATCCTAACCTTCCACAACCTACAAGGTTGACACCACAACAGTTGGAAGAAAAAAGAGAAAAATGGATTTGTTATAGTTTTGATAGAAAATACACATAAGGTCATAAGTGTGTTGAGAAGAAATTATTTTACATAGATTGTGAAGAGTAGGAATAAAAGGAACAAGAAACCTCAAAAGGAGAGGATATACACCAGGAACCAACCCTAGAGAGAGAAGAAATGAATCTAACCATATCTTGTAATTCATTGGTAGGAATTAGCACTCCTCAAAATCTCAAGATAGAAGGACACATCAAGAAGAAAAATGTAACAATGTTTATTTATTTAGGTAGTACTCATAATTTTATTCATTGTAAGATAGCCAACGAATTGAATTGCTTCCTATATCCAGCACCAGAGTGTCAAGTGATGGTTGCAAATGGAGGAACTATAAATTACTTCGGAAAGTGCCATAATATGAAGCTAACCCACAGATAACCATGGGGGAATATGTATTGAATAGTCAAATGCTTTCCATTCCAATGGGTGGTGCTGATGTTGTACTAGGAGTCCAATGGTTACAATCTTTGGGTACGATAGCTTTTAATTTTCAAGAATTTTTCTTGAATTTTTTTTGGGAAGAAAAGGGATTTGAATTAAAGGGTATCGTAGGGAAACCAGAAAATATAATAAGCTCTAATGGCATGAAAAATATTCTAAATAAAGAGCAACGAGGCGTAATTGCACAATTATTCTCACTAGATGTTCAAACATAGAACTCATATATTTCTCGAGATATCCAAAAAGTATTAGGAAATCATTCAAAGGTATTTGAGACTCCAAAAGGCCTCCCACCTATTCGTGATCATGATTATGTTATTCATTTGATTCCAGAAAGTGTTCCTCCAAACATGAGGCCTTGCAGATATCCTTATGCCCAAAAGAGTGAAATTGAACATATGATTGCATAAATGTTAGATGCTAGTATAATTCAACCTAGTCAAAGTTTTTCTCTACTCCAGTAGTATTGGTGCACAAGAAAGATGGATCATGCTGCATGTGTCCCGATTATTGGGAGCTCAACAAGCTCACTATTAAAGATACATTTCCCATTCCTGCATTGATGAATTATTGGATGAATTACATGGAGAAATTACTTCACCAAGTTGGATATTCGTTTAGGATATCATAAAATTAGAATGAAGACTGAAGACATTCCGAAAACAACATTTAGAACTCATGAGGGTCATTATGATTTTTTGGTCATTCCTTTTGGCCTTACCAGTGCACCTTCTACATTTCAAGGTTTGATCAATTCCATTTTCAAACTCTTCCTTAGAAATTTTGTGTTAGTATTTTTTGATGATATACTAATCTACAACAAGTCTTGGTAGGATCATGTTCAACATGTTGACATGGTGCTCAAACTATTGGAGGATAAATAATTATATGAAAAAACCTCAAATTGTTTCTTTGGAGTATAGGAGGTGGAATATCTGGGTCATATTGTATCTCATGAGGGTGTTAAGGTAGAACCTAACATAATTGAAGCCATTAAGGAATGGAAAATCCCCACAACTATGAAGCATCTGCAAGGATTTATCAGGTTGAAAAGGTATTATCGCAAGTTTGTTAATAATTATGGGTGAATAGAAACACATCTAAAAACATTACTAAATAAAGTTACATTTTCTTAGACTCTAGAAGAAACTAAGGCCTTTGAACATCTTAAAGAAGCAATGTGCCAAGCACTAGTATTAGTTACACCAGACTTCACAAAAACCTTTATTGTGTAATGTGATGCCTCAAGAAATGGAATTGGTGTCGTTTTAATGCAAGAAGGAAGAACCGTTGCTTTTGAAATCCGTCCAATCAAATGAAAGTACTAACAAAAATATATTTATGAGAAGGAAATGTTGGAAATACTACATGCACTAAAGAAATGGAGACCTTACCTAATGGGAAGACACTTCAAGGTAAAAACAAATCATGATAGTCTTAAATATATTTTGGAACAAATATTATATTTATAAGAGAAACAAAAATGGGTCACAAAGATGTTGGGTTATGACTTTGAAATCGTCTACAAAAAAGGGAAGAAAAATGTTGTTGTAGATGCACTCTCAAGAAAGGATGACTATGTAGAAGCATTGCTTTGTTCCATTTATATTATACAACGAGATTGGATAACCGAAGCAAGGGATGAATGGAAGAATGATGAAGTGTTGACACTCATTCAAAATTTGCAGCAAGATCCCAATACATCTGATACATTTAGCTTGAAAAATGATTCATTATGGTACAAAGATTGGTTATATATTTGTAATAATTCCCAACTCAAACAAAATATTCTTTTGGAATTGCACGCCTCTCCTTTAGGAGGGCACTCAGGATTTTAAAAACTTACCATAGGGTCAAGGATGAATTTTTTTGGGGTGGCCTTAAATCTGATATTCAAAAGTTTGTGGCGGAACGTTTGGTTTTCCAAAAAAATAAATTTGAGACAATTAAGACCATGGTACTGTTACAACCTTTATCCATTCCAAGTCAATGTTGGGAGGAATTTTATTAGAGGTTTACCCAAGTCCGCAGGATAGAGTTTCATCATGGTGATAGTTGATAGAATTACCAAGTATGCAGACTTTTGTGCATTATCTCATCCATTTAAAGCCAACATGGTTGCTACTACATTTATGGAAACAATTCAAAAGCTACATGGAAACCCAAAGATTATTGTAAGCGATGGAGATCAATAGAAAAATTTGGATGAAATTATTTTCTTGTCTGCGTACTCAATTAGCTCATAGTTCATCTTATCATCCTTAATCTGATGGGAAAACTGAGATAGTGAATGATGTTTGGAAGGATATCTTCATTTCTTTGTATCTGATAAACAAACATAATGGGTCAAGTGGTTACCTATGGCTAAATGGTGGTATAACACTTCCTTCCATACTACAGCAAAAATGACCCCATTTATGACACTTTATGGATATCATCCACCTTCCATCACATCATCTTTAAGAGAAAATTCTAAGGTTCAAGTAGTGGAAGATCACATCGAGCATCAAAAAAAATTTCTCCAACTCTCAAAGGATAACCTCACTTTGGCGCATAATCAAATGAAACAACAGGAAGATCAACATCGCAACGATTTTTTTTTTTGGGTGTAGGTGGCCGAGTATTTTTACGACTACAACCATACAAAAAAATGTCCTTCAAGCAAGCTAAGAAGGATAATAAATTATCACCAAAGTACTATGGTCCTTACAAGGTTTTGCAAAATATTGGTACAATGGTATACAAATTGGAGTTTCTTTGATCTTCCCGAGTGCACCTAGTTTTCCATGTTTCATGCTTAAATAAGGTTATAGGCGACAATACTCGCGTTCAAAAAATATTGCCAGAACTTGAAAAGGAAGGAAAAATCATATTGGAACTTGAAGCAGTCACGAAAACAAGAACTTGATAGCTATGAAATCAATCAATTTCACAGTATCTCTTCAAGTGGAATAAATTACCCGTTGAAGATTCAACTTGGGAGGATGAGAATTTTATATAGAAGCATCCGTAACTACTCAAGAATTTAGGACAACACTCTTTTGAAGGAGAGGGGAATGTTAGGTCCCTATAATACTAGCGTAGCCACTTATTGTTATTGTTAGTGTAGCCCCCTTATTGTTATTGTTGTGCACATGTAGTCCCCATATTGTTATTATTGTGCCCCATAGAAGCCCATTATTCTTCATGTTGTGCCCTTAAATTATTATTGTTATATCAAATTTGATTATATTGTGACCCCTTAGACTACTATAAATATAAAGGAGGTTTTTTCATTTGAATCATCCAAGAATTGTTCATTTATGTATTGTAAAGGAGGTTTCCCCCTTGAAGTGGATAATTTTTAAGTCGTTGATCTATATTTTCTTCTATTTTGTGAGTTTGTTGAATAACAGCTATCGCCATAGCTTCTTTGTGATTATCAACCAACAAGCCTTATGGGTTTCTCAGTTGTGATATAAAAATAGCTTCCCTCTCCATTAATTTTCTCAATCCTACTATTCTTTCTTCCCTCTCAGTTATTCAGCTTGACCATCTAGGAGCCTCACGACTTCTCTATATTTTTATTGTTCCCTTTCTCTACCCGTGCATATGAATTCTTGCATGATTGTTTTTTTCCACAGTATCCTCTTGGCTTCCACTCTTTTCTTTCATGTAATTGTTATAAATTCTTGAGGATCCCATCTCATCATTATTTTTCCCCGATGAAAAATCATCTCCCTACGTGCTCTACACGAACCCCCTTTCATGGTCTACATGCGAGTCTGATTCCTTGGGCAGTGCCAACCACTCTACCCATTTAGTTTTGTCCTATTATTGGTTTTAATTTTCTCCATGGAGGCATGGTCATAGTCATATTGTTCAACTCCCTATTAATGGCGTAATCCAGACCATTAAAATAATTAATTCATCCCATGAATGATATTTAAAACAACCAACTCCCTCAAGAAATATCCCTCCTCAAGCAATAAAATCTCTATCCTTTTCTCTTAACCATTGTAATTTATGGTCATATAATTACAAGGAATTTATTTTCAATGTTTACAGGGGGAATTTACCTGCAGGGGGATGTCATAAAACCCACCCTCTTAGAGGAACATTGTCCTTGGTGTTATGATTCCCAAACACAAAATAAGACATGCGTAACCCAAGCATAATGACAATGAGATTTATATTTACAACTGGTTTACATTTAGTTTTCACATACACAATTGCTTTCCCAACAACCTAATGCATTTACACACACACACACACACACACACTCACACACACTCACACACACATAGCGAGAGAGAGAGAGAGAGACACACACACACATACACGCACACACTGATTTTTTTGATTTATTTGTGCTTTTGTTGCACACTTTGATAAATTCAAGCAGTTGCAGTCCTCTTTTCAGTCATCTTCTTTCACCCGACATGGGAAATCCAATGTTTTACATTACAACATACAATTCCCCATGAGATTCACTGTAAAGGGAATTACATTGAAATCAAAACATCCCCTCATTAATCGATCCCTCCATGAGGCTAATCCCTACAATATGACTTAGAAACATGGTAAGCCATTATTTCACAAGGATGAGCCTTGATATTGATATGCCAATCACAATGGCATTCATACATGTATAGAAATAGTAACATGATCATGAACACATCACATATGAAAATGACGTCAAGGTTGAGAGAACCTCCTATATCAATGCAATACATGCATGTAATTGGGATCAATGGTCCCAAAATTGGGCCAAGGATTTGATTATCCAGTTCCTTTATATTCATGCAAACCCTCTGACTGTGATGATTCTCAACCAATGCTTGTCATGCCAGACAACAACTTTATTCCTTCACTGTATCATAATATGAGTATGCATTTATGTGCATATACATGTTGTTCATAAAATTTCAATGTTGAGGACACCTCCCTTTGTATGCCATTCCCATGTTTGTTATGTCACACTGCATTTATTCTTTTTTACTCAACCATTCCACTTGGTATTTATACTCCTCCTTTTTGCATTCACTGCCCTTTATTCATACACCGAGCTTCATTTAGGTCTACTTTCCTCATTGGATTCCACTTAGCTCTTCCCCAGAGTTCCATTGTCGTACTTCGACACCCAAAAAGCTTCCTAAGACCTAATACATAGAAGGAAAAAATAAAGGAAGTTGAAAATTTCATAACAATACATAAAAACAACACAAAAAATAAACAATGTAGCATGGCCATGCAAAAGTCAACAGTAAAAACAATAAACCCAACATGAGTGCAATTCAATAGGCAAACACATTAAATCAAGTATTAAAATCAGTCTAGAACACCAAATGCATAAAAAAAATTCAACGGTTACAACAACCCAATCCCCATTAGTTCTATTGTTTCTCAATGCTTCATGAGTAAGGCTCAACAAAGAAACACACAAAAATGCTTTATGGGTAAGGCTCAATAAGGAACCATGAAAACATGCTTCATGAGCCTTCTGCATGATTTAATTCAGTCTCTTTACTACGACCAACCAAAACAATTAAACTAATCCTATATACAATTCATTTAATATTTAATTAAATTGATTCAACAACAAGAAAATGGGTATGATGTCCATACCTAATAAGCCATCTCTACCATTGATGTTAGGTGACCAAATTGCATATTTTCCATGGCCACATAGGCCCTAGGCACATTTTGAGCTACGTCCTCCATTGTCTATGCTTCTTGCACAGTATTAAACCCCAACCAATTTCTTTGTGTCTGGGGTAGTCTCTACGAAGATGTTTTTCCCCTCATATCCAGCATACTATGTGCTTCATCTAGGACCTATCCCCTTCTTTGATATGAGCAAGTTGACCTTCATGAGAAACTTTGAACTTTTGCTGAGTTTTACTTTCGATGGTGGTGAAGATTCTTGCCTTCTTCCCAAACAGATGTCCCGAATTTCCTTGCCTTTTCCCTCCAATTCCAAAATTTCCTTTCACATTCAAATAAACCTTGAGCTCTGACCTGCACCTATATTGTTTGTAGAAATGCTTTATCTTTCTAACCATGTCCTCCAAGGTTCGTGGCACATCAAATTCAATCTTGTCCTTAAAGGATTGTGGTATCCCATTGATAAATCTTAAGACTTTTGTTATTTTCTTATGTGCTATCATACACACATATAATTGTTAGATTTAAAAAAAATTCAAAGGTATAATAGACATTATCACCTTAGATTGTTGTTTTTAATATGTTTTTATAAATATAGTTGTAACATTACATCCAAGGTTCAAGCACCTCCGTAACAATAAAATTATATCCAAGCATTATAACCATGCTATATGCACATGACATAATCAAGCTCATGAGCCACATACACAGTCAATCCATAAGACAAACATATTTCTAACACTTATCACAAAGCTTTAATGCCTTACTTGATATCCAAAGGTATAGTGTTGAACTTTTGTCCTCATTTATTTTGTGATAAAGCCCATCCAGTCCATGGTTGAACCTAGAAACTCTGATACTACTCTATAACATACCCCCTACTATTCCTAGCCCCTACTAAAAGGTAGAAGGAGACAATTACTATGTTGAATAGCCTCCAAATTCCTTCAGGAATGAGCCATAGCTCATCCATAACATATAACTTTAGCAATGTACACGAATTCACATTCCTCATTATATCACAAGCATTAAACCAACACAACAAACCAATATCATCACATGCATTAAGCCCAACACATTAAACATATTCATAACAATAAATGCACAAAGGTTTTAGCATACTTATCTTATTAAAAGTTTCTCAAAACTCATATTGGGACTTAAAATCTCCACCCAGCCATATACAAGTTGTAGAAAAGTCTTTCTTGCAGTTGCCACCCCCGAGCCAAATTCCAAAGCTGAGGTAGAGTGCTTTAAAAAAAGTTTTAAACCAATATTATTAGCTAGAAAAAGGTGTCTCAAGGTTTCCTCACCTAAACCCACCAACTGTCAAAATAAATAAATAAAACACAGTGAACCACTTCACTTTTATATGACCATCATCTACGCAGGAGATTAAATCAGTATCATCTCTTGAAACAGGGTGTCTCAAGGCTACCTTTCCTTCACCCACTAGTCATTCAACAATTTCACATGAGACCTGGAATGCTTTATTTTATACAAATCTACTTGTATTATAACAACCCAACATCTCCAAGGATTTAGACACAAAGAGTGCACTCTCCAGCAGCTTCTTAATGGAACTCACACTTGTGTTCTAAGCCCAACCGCGTGGAACTAGAATCAAGTGTTATCAACCCACTAGCCTTGGGTGCCTCCACCTCTTAGAAGTTTTCAACCAACATAGTCTCTAGCAGATTTATTAGCCCTATAAGGCATATCCACTGCTCAATTATTATAAGCTAGCAAGCCTTTTGGCTTTCTCAACTATGCTATCTGTAGAGCTTCATTGTTATTATCAACTAGCATGCCTTATGGGTTTCTCAGTTGTGTTATCAACATAGCTCCCCTTTCCTTGAATTATCGCAATCCAACTATTCTTATCTATCCTCTCAGTGATCATGTTTAACCATCTAGGAGCCTCATGACCTCCCTATCTTTTTCACGTTCCTTTTCTCTTCCTATATGTATGAATTCTTGAATGATCATCTTTTTCAACGAGAGCCTCTTAGCCTCCACTATTTTATTTTTCTTCATTATTCTAACTTCTCGAGGATCCCCTCTCCTCATTATTTTTCATCGATGAAAAATCATCTTGCATGCTCTATGTAGACCCCCTTTCGTGGTCTACATGGTCTGATTCCTTGGGAAACGAAACCCACTCTACCCATTAAATTTTTTCCTTTTCTTGGCTTGCAATTTCTCTAGGGAGGCATGGTCCTTGTCCTCTTGTTCATCTCCCTATTAATGGCATATTCCAGCCCATTAAATCCACTAGGTCATCCCATGACCAATATTTAAAACAACCAAATCACTCAAGAAATCTCCCTTAAGCAATGAAATATATGTCCCTTTCTCTCAACCATTTTAATCCATGGTTATATAATAACAAGGAATTTATTTTCAATGTTTACAAGAGGAATTTACCCACAGTGGATGTCACAAACCCCACCCCCTTAGAGGAACACCATCCTCATTGTTCTCATTCCTAAAAACAAAATAAATCATGTTTAACCCAAGCATAATGGCAATGAGATTTATATTCACAGCTCATTTACATTCAATTTTCATATACACAGTTGCTTATCCAAATACCCTACACACACACACATAAACTCATTAAATCAACCATCTTTCAGTGGCTCTTTTTTTGCATTCTTCTTGGTCATTTTTTTGGGAAATTTGATATCTTCAAGTTGTTGTAGTCTTCTTTCTAGTCAACTTCATTCACTCGAGCTGAGAAATCCAGTGTTATGAATTATCTCATACAATTCCTCATGAGATTCATTGTAGAGGGAATTATAATGAAATCAAAACATACCTGCATGTATTGATCCCTCCACAAGGCTAATCCGTGCAATGTGAGTTAGAAACATGGTCAACCATTCTTTCACAAGGATGAGCCCTGATATTGATCTATCAATCACAATTGAATTCATATATGTATATAAACATTAACATGATCATGAACAAAACACATATTCAAATAAGGTCAAGGTTGAGAGAACCTTCTGTATCCATGCAATGCATGCATGGAATTAGGATGAATGGTCGCAAAAATGGGCCATTGAATTGAATACCCATTTACTTTATCTTGTTGCAAACCTTGTTACTATGTTGATTCTCAACCAATGCATGTCATGCCAGACAACAATTGTGTTCCTTCATTGCATCACAATATGAGGATGCATTTTTGTGCATATACATGTTAATTGTGCAAATTTAACGTTTAGGACACCTCCCTTTTTATTTCATTCCCATGATTTTTCTTTCATAGTCCATTTATTCTTATAGACTCAACCAACTCGCTTGGCTATCATACTCCTCCTTTCTACCTTCACTACCCTTTACTCATACACCAGGCTTCATTTAGGTCTACTTTCATCATTGGGTTCCACTTAGCTCTTCCCCATAGTTCCATCATCTTACTTCCGCACCAAACAAGCTTCCCCAAACCCAAAACCAAGAAGGAAAAAATAAAGGAAGATGAAAAATTCATAACAGTTCATAGCAACAACGCAAAACATAAACAATGTAGCATGGCCATGCACAAGTCAACAGTAAAAATAGTAGACCAAATATGAGCGCAACTCAACAGGAAAACACAATAAATCAAGTAAAATCAGTATGGAACAACAAATGCATAAAAGCATTCAACAGTTACAACAACCCAATCTATGGCATTTCTCAACGCTTCATGATTAAGGCTAAAGATGAGCCCTCTCCCAATTTCATTCCATCTCTTTACTACAATGAACCACAACAATTAAAATAATCCTCTATAAAAATGATTTACAAATTAATTACATTGCTTCAACAACAACAAAATTGGTATGTAATCCATATCTGATTAGCCATCTCAACCATTGATGCTAGGCGACCAAATTTCCTATTTTCCATGACTGCGTAGGTCCTACGCACGTTTTGAGCTATGTCCTCCATTGTTTGTGCTTCTTGCACAGTATGTAGCCCCAACTGATTTCTCTTATCTGGGGGCAGTTTCTACGTAGATGGTTTTCCCCGCATTTCAAAAATATTATAGCTTATTTCAGAACCCATCCTCTTCTTTGGCCTGAGAAAGTTAACATTCATGAGTTGTGTTGAACTTCTGTTGAGTTTTACCTCTGATAGTGGTGAAGCTTATTGCCTTCTTCCCAGACTGATGTCCCAAATTTCCTTTCCTTTTCCTCTAATTCCAAAACTTCCCCTTGCATTCAAATCAACCTTAAGCTCTCTCTCTCACCTAGATTTTTCATAGCAATGCTTTAGATTTTTGAGCATGTCCTCCAAGGTTCATGGCTCATCAAATTTGATCTTGTCCTTGAAGGTTTGTGGAAAACCACTGATAAGTATTTGGACTTTAATTGTCTTCTTATGTGATGTCATACACACCCATAAACATTATATTTAAAAAAAATTCAAAGTGATAATAGACATTATCACCTTGGCTTTCTATTGGAAATATGTTGGTGTAAAGCTAGTTGCAACATTACATCCAAGGTTACCACCTCCATAAAAATAAAAATCATATCCAAGCATTAGTAACATACTATTTTCACATGAAACAATCAAGCTCATCAACCATATACATACTCAATCCACAAGAAAATCAAATTTCTAATGCTTATCACAAAATTTTAAGGCTTTACTTGATCTCCAAAGGTAAAGTTTTGAGCCATTGTACTCATTTATTTTGTAATAGAGCCCATCCAATCTAGGTATTTAGCCTATAAACTTTGATACCTCTCTGTATCATACCCCATACTATCCCTATCCCCTACTAACAGTGGAAGGAGGCAATTACTATGTTGACCCAACCTCCAAATTCATCCAAGAATGAACCATACCTCCTCCATAACATAGAAATTTATCCTTGTACAATAATTCACATTCATCATTATATCACAAGCATTAAACCAACACAATGAACCAATATCACCACAGGAATTAAGCCCAACACATTAAACATATGCATATTGAATCAATGCACAAGGGTTTAAGTATACTTATCTTATTAAAATGTGCTCAACAACTGAGATTAGAACTTAAACTCTCCACCCAACCATAAAAAAGTTGCAACAAAGTATTTCTTGCAATTTCCACCCTCGATCCATATTCCAAATCTTGAGGTAGAGTGCTTTCAGAGGAGTTTTAAACCAATATAATCAGCTGAAACATGGTGTCACAAGGTTGCCTCACCTCCACCCACCAGTTGTCAAAATAAATAAAAAACGTAACGAACCACTTCAGTATCATACAACCATCATCTACACAAGTGATTAAATGAATATCAGCTGTTGAAAAACAGTGTCCCAAGGTTACCTTGCCTTCACCCACCAACTATTCAACAATTTCACATTAGACATGGAACACTTTCTTTTAGAAAAAGGGACTTATATTACAACATCCAAACATATCTAGGAAATTTGACACAAAGAATCTCAATTCAAATATGGAGAGAGAGAGATGTATAGTTAATGATTTGGAGGTTTTGTCAATCATGTTACCTTTTTTGAAGGGAGAGGACTGCACTTTGCAACAAATTCTCAGTGGAAATCCCACCTATATTCTCATCCCAACCCCATGAAACTATCATCAGGTGTTTTCAACCAACTAGCCCCGGGTGCCTCCACCTCTTAGAAGTTCTCAACCAACATAGTCTCAATTGGATTTTTCAACTCTATAAGGCATAACCACTGCTCAATGAATATCAACCAACAAGCCTTTTGGGTTTCTCATCTATGCTACGACCATAGATTCTCTATGATTATCAGCCAACAAGCCTTATGGGTTTCTCAGCTGTGTTATCAACATAGTTTCCCTCTCCCTGAATTCTCTCAGTCATGTTATTCTTGTTTGCGCTCTCAATGATTAAGCTTGACCATCTAGGAATCTCATGAGATCCCAATATTTTTCTTGTTCCATTTTTTTCTCTGTGTGTGTATGAATTATTAAATGATCATATTTTTCCATAGGAGCCTCTCGGTCTCGACTATTTTCTTTCCCATCATTTTTCTAATTTCTTGAGGACCCCTTCTCCTCATCATTTTTCCCCGATGAAAAATTGTCTCCCTATGTGCTCTACATTGACCCCCTTTCATTGATATGTATTTATGTGGGAACGAAACAAAATATAGATTTAAACAACAATATAGAGATACAACAAAACAAAAATTCAATTAATAAATAGTAAATGTTGAAAGTTATTTATATGTAGAATGAAAACAAACTAACTTAAGTGATGGTAACTTATGTATGAGAAGAGATGTGATGGGTACATGCCTTATAAAATTTGAGTTGCAATGAGGTTCCGAGGCCTTTTTATCATGAAGAAGTAATGAGAAACCCTAAACATAAAAAAACCTAACCCTAGGAGATGAAGCGCCAAAATATTGCGGGCCCCGATGGGGTTATTTGGAACATCAAATTCCAAGGTCGTAACTTTGACATACAATATTTGTTTGGCAGACACGATAGCCCATTGGAAAGGTCTATTGATGCAGGGGCATTAGACACTAGCCAACAATGTAGGAGGTTTTGTCCACATGTTGTGGCTAGGAGGGTTCGAAATCACTTGAATTGTAACAGCAACGTGTCAATACCTCAGCTGACTGTATTATTTAGATTAGTTAGAGTTTGTAGAAGTCGAATAGTTAGGATCGATCCAGCTGTCAGTTTAGTTATTGGAATAAGTTGTAATTAGGCTTATGGTTTTCTAAAACGGTCCTCGCAGAGGAACTGAAGAGTCATATGTTTATGTATATAAATGTAATCCCTCGGATGTATTAAGGGAGAGAAGAAAAAGAGAGAAGAAAAAAAGAGGAGAATTTCTGCAATAAAACTCTGTGTATTGAACAATTGCTTCCGGTTGAATAGACTTCGAGTCCTGTTGATTTCCAAACTGTCTGAATTGATAATTGTGAAGAATTGTTTAACTGTGAGGCGATTGTGCATTGGAAATTCCATTTCTCTGTCTTTGAATTCCCGTAAATCTTTTGGATAACCTTGTGAATTCACCCCACCCGCAGGCGAGGTCTGTGTAGAGAACCCATGGTCGTGAACACTGTTCAAATATAAAATTCCTGCTTAATAAAGAGAGACAGATTCGTTGCTTTTAGAACCTGACCCGAAGATTAGACGCGAGTTAAAAACCAAAAGGAATAACGTAACCCTGGACAAACCCTGGTAAGGAACTGTACAAAACCACGAGTGGATTTGAGGAGGAAAATTGCCCATATCGCACCACTTTTGGCGTATAAGCAGTATTTCCCGGTCGCAGAGCGATTCCATAGAGCTGTCGACACGTGGCAAGGTGGACCCCCGGGAAACCACCGTTTAAACCATGCCATCGCACGTTAACGTTCGTACCAGGATGCCGAGCGATATGCGTACGTGCCATCGATCTGGAGCCTTGTGATCTAACGGTGGTCGCACGATGGACTTGCCCGACGTTTAACTAAGGTACGGTGCATGCATTTGATTGGTCAATTGACCTTAGAGGTGGGGTCCAGAGCCGAAGGTTTATTATAAGTTATTTGTTTAAAAAAGGTGTGGAGTATTAAAATAAAGGGCGAAGGGTTAAACTTTGGTTATAAAGGTTCGGAGGTAAATACATATGCCGAGAGATATAATTAAACATTCGAAGTTGTGATTATATTTATTTGTCAATTTCTTTGAAATTGATAAATAAATTAAAAGAAAATTAAGGAGACCACGTGGAGGCGAACCAAGTATCTGAAGGGAGAATGCAGACAGAGCCACGACGACGGTTGACCATCTCTCTGTGGGGCTGACTTTCAGTTTTGTTGCGTCATCTATTTGAGGAAAACAACTTTGGACTAGAAGCAATATGTTTTTACTTATGTTTTCGTGTTTCCCTAAAAAATGTCGTTTAGTGCCTCAAAATGGCTCCAGAAGTTCAAGACCTAAAAAACTACCAAAAAAATAAATTCAAAGTAGGAAATTAAAAGGAAACAATGTTGGGGGTCCAAGTGGAATAGGCGGGTGACCGCCAATATCCACTTGGATCATTTGTGGTATATACGACTTGATTCCTTAGGAAACACAACCCACTCTACTGATTTAATTTTGTCCTTTTGTTTTTTTACATTTTCTCTAAGGAGGCATGGTGCTTATCCTATTGTATAGCTCCCTATTAATGGCATAATCCAACCCATTAAAACCACTAAGTCAACCCATGACTGATATTTAGAATAACCAATTCCCTCAAGAAATCTCCCTCCTTAAGGAATGGAATTTGTGTCACATTCTCTCATGCATTTTAATTTATGGTTTTATAATTACTAGGAATTTATTTTCAATGTTTACAAGGGGAATTTACCCGCATGATATGTAACACACCCTACCCCCTTAGAGGAATTCCAACCTCGAAATTCTCCTTCCTAAATACAAAATAAAACATGTGTAACCCAAGCATAATGATAGTGAGCTTTATATTTACAACTCATTTCGTTTTAGTTTTCACATACACAATTGCTTACCCAAAAACCTAATGGAGATACATATATAACCCATTAAATCAATCATCTTTAAGTTGCATTTTTCTTTTTTGCAGTCTTGGTGCTTTTGTTGCGTAGTTTGATATATTCAAGTTGTTGTGGTCCTATTTTTAGTCAGCTTCATTAACCCGAGATGAGCAACCCAATGTTCTGCATTATAACATACAATTCCTCATGAGATTCATTATAGAGGGAATTATAATGAAATAAAAAACATACCCTCATGAATCGATATGTCCATAAGGCTAATCCTTGTATGAATTAGAAACATGGTTACCCATTCTTATACAACAATGATCCCTGGTTTTGATCTATTAATCATAATGTCATCCATATGCTATATAAACATTAACATGATCATGAACACATCACACATGAAATTAAGGTCAAGGTTGAGAGAACCTTCTATATCCATGCAATTCATGCATGGAATCGGGGTCAATGGTCCCAAAATTGGGCCAAGGAATTGATTATCCAATTCCTTTATATTTCGAGAAACACTTCTACTATGATGATCTTCAAATAATGATTGTCATGCTAGACAAAAACTTTTTTCCTTCACTGCATCATAATACGAGGGTGAATTTCTATGCATATACATGTTGGTCGTGCAATTTTAATGTTTAAGACACCTCCCTTTTTAAGTCATTCCCATAAATTTTCTGTCATAGTTCACTTATTCTTATGGACTCAACCAACCCACTTGGTTGTCATACTCCTCCTTTCTACCTTCATTGCCATTCACTCATACACCAAGCTTCATTTAAGACTAATTTCCTCATTGGATTCCACACAACTCTTCCCCATAGTTCCATTATCTTACTTCCACACCCAACAAGATTCCCTAGACCCAAGACATAGAAGGAAAAAAAAAAGGATTATGAAAAATTTATAACATTTCATTGCAACGACACAGAACATAAAAAATGTAGCATGGCCATGCGCAAGTCAACAATAAACATAATAGACTCAATCTGAGCGCAATTCAATAGGAAAACACAATAAATCAAGTATTAAAATAGGTCTAGAACACCAAATGCATAAAAATTTCAACAATTACAATAACCCAATCCCCATGAGTTATAACGTTTCTTAAATCTTCATGAGTAAAGCTCAACTCGAGCCCTCTCCCTGATTTCATTTAGTCTCTTTACTACAACCAACCACATCAATTAAACTAATCCTATGTAAAATTTATTTACAAATTAATTACGTTGCTTCGAAAACAACGAAATGGGTATGCATTCCATATATAATCAAACATCTCAACCATTGATGCTAAGTGACCAACTTTCATATTTCCAATGCCTGTGTAGGTCCTAGGCACGTTTCTAGCTATGTCCTCCACCATTTGTGCTTCTTGCATAATATTCAACCCCAGATAAGTTCTTTGTATCTTGGGGTAGTCTCCACACAGATAATTTTCCTTGAATTTCCAACATACTAAGGTTTTCTTCCGAGACCCATCCCCTTCTTTGGCCTGAGTAAGTCGGCCTTCATGAACTGCATTGAACGTTTGCTGAGTTTTACCTCCAATGGTGGCGAAGCTTCTTGCCTTCTTTCTATGTTGATGTCCCAAATTTCCTTTCCTTTTTCATCCAATTCCAAAACTTCCTTTTACATTCAAATTAGGCGTAAGCTTTGGCCTACACCTAGATTGTTTGTAGCAATGATTTAACTTTCTAACTGCATCCTCCAAGGTTCGTGGCTCATCAACTTCGATCATGTCCTTGAAGGACTGTGGCAACCCACTGATAAAACTTTGGACTTTTACTGTCTTCTTATGTGCTCTCATACACACACACAAAACTGTTAGATTTAAACAAAATCCAAAGGTATAACAGACATTATTATCTTGGCTTTCTATTGGAAATTTACTGGTGTAAAGCTAGCTACAAAATTACAACCAAGGTTAGCACCTCCATAACAATAAAAATCATATCCAAGCATTAGTACCATGCTATGCACATGGCACAATCAAGATCATCAACCACATACATACTCTATTCACAAGACAATCAGATTTCTAATGCTTATCACAAAGATATAAGGCCTTTCTTGATCTTGAAAGGTCAAGTGTTGAACCTTTCTCCTTACTTCTTCTATGATAGAGGCCATCTACTCCAAGTGTTGAACATGGAAGCTCTTATACCACTCTATAACATACCCCTACTATTGTTAGCCCCTACTAAGGGAAGAAGGAGGTAGTTACTATGGTGAACCGACCTCTAAAGTCCTCCAGGAATGAACCATCCCTCATTCATAGCACAAAACTTTAGCATTATACACAAATTCACATTCCTCATGATCTCACGAGCATTAAACCGACAAATGGAAATAATATCATCACAGGTATTAAACCCAACACATTAAACATATACATAACAATCAATCCACAAAGTCTTGAGTATACTTATCTTATTAAAATATGCTCACCAAATAATATTGAGACTTCAACTCTCCACCCAACCGTAGACAAGATGCAACCAAATATTTCTTGTAGTTGTCACCTCCGAGCTAGATTCCAAAGCTTGAGGTAGAGTACTTTTAGAGGAGTTTTAAACTGATATTATCAGCTAAAACAAGGTGTCTCAAGGTTGCCTCACCTAAACCCACCAGTTGTCAAAATAAAAAAACATAGTGAACCACTTCACTTTCATGCAACCATCATATACTAAGGAGATTAAATCAATATCATTTGTTGAAATAGCATGTCTCAAGGCTACCCTGCCTTTAACCTTCAGTTATTCAACAATTTCACATCATGCAGGGAACACTTTATTTTATACAGAGGGACTTAAATTACAAAATCCCAACATCTCTAGGGATTTAGAGACAAAAAGTCTCAATTTAGATATATAGAGGGAGACATATATAGTTAATCATATGGATTTTTTTTCAGTCGTGTTATCTATGAAGGGATAGGGGTGAATTCTCCAACAACTTCTCAGTGGAACTCCCACCTACATTCTTAACCCAACCCCATGGAAATACCATTAGGTGTTATCATCCCATTAGCCCTACGTGCCTCCATATCTTAGAAATTTTCAACCAGCATAGTCTCCAGTGGATTTATCATCCCTATAAGGCATAGCCACTGCATAGTGTTTATCAACCATCAAACCTTCAATGTTTCTCAATTATTCTATCACTAGAGGTTCTCTGTGATTATAAGTCAACAAGCCTTATGGGTTTCTTAATTGTTCTATCAACAAAGCTTCTATCTCCCTAAATTCTCTCAGTCCTACTATTCTTGTCTTCCCTCTCAGTGATTCAACTTGACCATCCAGGAGACTCTCGACCTCCTTATCTTTTTTCATGTTCCCTTTTACTGCATGTGTGTATGAATTCTTGAATGATTGTCCTTTTTCGTAGGAGCCTCTCAACCTCCACTCGTTTATTTTTCATCACCGTTCCAACTTCCTGTGGATCCCCTATCCTCATCATTTTTTTGAGATTGCAACAAGATGATGAGCTTAGTGGAAAGAAGTCACCTTCACTAAGTGGGCCCGCAGGCTATTTCTGGCGCAAGTATATTTTTAGACTATGTCTATTTTTAGACATGTCGATCATATTCTATGAGTTGCAGGATGCTATTTGTGGATGGTTGGTCAATTCAAAAAAAATAGATGGACTTCTATTTTTAAACATATTGGGTGGAATCTATTTTTAGATTGCCAGTCTAAAAATAGATATGTTAAATATTATTAGCTCTTAATAATATTTTGACTATAAAAATTATCTTATTCTCTTGGAGCACTTCAGTTAAGTGCACAGATGTGGCACAGGAGCTGACAGAAGGAATTACAATATTCCTGAAGGTTAAGTGGAGCTATTGCATGGATACTTCAGTTAGAACTCATGTGACAGAGTTTGGTGGAGTTATTGAGGTAGTTGATGGAGTTGTGTTCAGTTTAACTGAGTTAAACATAGTTGAGCTAGTTGTATCTAGTCTAACTGATTGATACACTAGTGAGAGTGGTGTGAATTAATTATCAATTAATTCACTAATTATTAAATCATTAATTAACTAAAGAATACATCAGTTAACTACAGTGCATGGACAGTTTCAGTGGAGACCAGTGAAGAGGTAGGTGAAAGAGCAGTGTGACTATCAGTTGTGACTATACTGTTGCATGATTTGAAACAACCAGTGATTGGAGATTCCAATGAGGATTACGTGAGCAAGGCTGGACCAATTTGAGTTCATTCAGAGCCATTCTTCAGCAGTGATTACGCAGTAGAGGCAGGCTATCAGGTGGCAGAGATTGGAGCATGTGATTTGCTAGATCGGGCTTGATTAGTGTGTAGCAATTGGAAATTATACTGAGAGCTTGTGAGGAGCTTTGTATAATGATTGTTACATGATCTCTATGACATATAATATACAAATAGTTAGGGGTTTTCAACTTTAAGCTTTCCCATAAAATACTGTGTTCATATGTGTAATTGTTTATGGTTTTAATGTGCGCATGCGATTGTTTTTATTTCTGCAATTAATGATAAATAGTAGAAGAGATTCTGTATTGTGCATGAAGTTAAAATAGTGTGTGATCAAGAGAACCTCAGTGAATAATATATTATTTATTCAATTTTCTACACATTTTTTCCTGACGAAAACATGTCTCCCTAAGTGCTCTACGTGGGCTCCATTTCATGGTCTATAAGGGTTGATTCCTTGGCTTGCACAACATAATCTACCCATTTAATCTTGTCCTTTTCTTCATTTCTAGAATTTTCTCCAAGAAGGCATGCTCCTTGTCCTCTTTTCTAACTCCCTATTAATGGTATAATCCAACCCATTAAACCACTAAGACAACCCATGACATATATTTAAAACCAACTCCCTCAAGAAATATTGTTCGAATTATAGCAAGAAAAGGTTTCACTTGACTTGTGCCTTAGTCAAACAGAGAAATTCAATTTTCCACATCAGCAAGATGACTTAGATTGCAATTATCTAGAGTGACATGGATTTGTCTCCTAATTAAATCAATAAATTTGATTTATAGGCCAGAAGTAGAGTTTTGCATGGGTTGATTGCTAAAATATAACAATGTAGTGGAGTTATTGTTTGTTAAACTCGGTTAACTGAGCTCTAGTTTTCAGTGGAGCCAGTAGGAGTTTATTTGAGTAGTTATAGTTTTTTTTAAACTCACTAAGCCCTCATTTAACTTATCAATTTACTAAAAATAGTCCTATTCATTCATGGAATTTGAATTGCCTAGTTGAGTGGAGGAAAAAGGCATCAATGTATTTATTATTACATACTAGAGAGTGTATATATTTTGTATACAACAAATGAGACTCTTCTCCTGGGAATTGTGCTAGAAAATAGGGCCTTCACCTATTCTTTATGAGCCAATTTCCTCAGGAATTTCACAAGGAAATTGGAGGAGCGAGAGATCAAGATTTTGCTAAGTCTTTTGCAAAACAATCTCAGGAGGAGGAGATCAAAATTGCAATGCAAGGTGTGATTCATGTGTGAAGTAGTAATTGTAATTCATGATTTATTTCTCATATGATATAATACAAAAAAATGAGGGTTTTTTCCCTATTGGGTTCCCTTGTGAAATCATCATGTTCCTTGAGTTTTGATGGTTGCATGTTCTTTCATGAGTTTCTATCGCGTGTTTTTGTTTCCACAAAATATTAGAAGAAATTTTGTCTCTTGATTTCAGTTCGCTTTCATTAGCAGTAGCAAATTTCTTGCAATTTCTACATGGTATCAGAGCTACAAAATATGACATATAGCCTTGTTCCAGGTCTTCTCTTTGAAAAATTTCTGTTTGTAGAGTTTTTAGTGAAGATATTCTTCAGTGCAAAAAAAATGTCTTTCAATGGATTAAGGCTTGAGTATGCATTGGAGGGCACCTCTAACTTTTGTGCTTGGAAAGGAAAGATGGAAGTTGTCCTAGAGGAAAATGGAGTATGGGAATATACATGAAATGATATTCCAAAACCAACAACATCAGATGCACAAGCACTTGCCCAGTGGAATAAATACACAATAAGAGCCAGGAGGATTATTCTGGAGGGGGTCATAGATCATGTGGTTTCGAACATGAATGGAAAGGATACTCCTTTCTCAATGTGGAAAATTATCACACTACAAGGAAAATACCCTCTAGCATAGGTTATAAAGGAGGTTTTTAGTGTTATAAAATTGGCCATAATTGTCAATTTTTTTTTTCTACAACATCCGTTTATGGTTCGGAGGTTTTGGCGGATCTTTTAATGGAAATTCAACACAACTAAAAAAAATGGGCAGCCATAGGTTATTACGGATGTTTTTTTCATCGGTGCACTACTAAGGTTTCAATGCACCAATGCGTGTCATCTAGACGGTGGTCCCGGGGCGGTCGAAGGTGCATGCACCAGGTCGTCAAGGTATAAAACCGCATCGGGCTCAGTGTTGCTGATACAATGCATGGGGCCATTCTAATTGGTCTTGGGATTTATGCGGTGCCCATAGGTCGTATCAACACACCGAGACTTAGACTTATAGAAAATCACCGGTGCGCCATATCAGAAAAATGCATCGAGATTTATAATTGGTATTGGCATTTGTGCGGTGCCCATAGGTCGTACAAATGCACCGGTGCGTAGTCTCACATAAACGCACCGGTGCACAGCATCGCACAAATGCACCAAGATTTTTAATTGGTTTTGGTATTTGTGCCATGCCCATAGGTCATAGAAATGCACCGGTGCACTGCAACATACAAACGCACCGGTGTATAGTAACTGACACACATCGGTGTTAATTTTGTATTTTTTAGAAACATCGACCTGTGACAGTGTAATTATTGTGATTTTTTAAACTTCATTATTCATCAAAAGTCGACACATATTATAATAGTATTCATATTAATTAAATTTTTATTAATGCATTTGAATGTGATGTTTGAATTAATTTGTTATATCATATCATAATTATTGTGATTTTTAAAAATTCATTATTCATCAAAAGTCGACACATATATATCTTATAACAATATTCATATGAATTAAATTTTATTAGTGCATTTGAATTTGATGTTTGGATTAATTTGTTATATCATATCATCAAATTTCACATCTCTTTATTATAATATTTAATCATCCATAAATTTAATCAGTGGTGTTACATTTCACAACGACAATGGAGAACATAATAGAATAAATTAAAACATATTTTAATATATATATATATATATATATATATATATATATATATATATATATATATATATATATATATATGAATAAGACAGTATTTGTCATACAAAATGGGACAGTTATTGGTATCTCTTTGTCTTTAAATTGGGACACTATGTCCATTACATTAAACAAAATGTTTGATTTCACAGACAAATCTTTCAAAAAATACAACACCTTGCTTTGATATCCAAACATAGTGATCATCATTCTTCGCTTGAATTGTTGTCACTGCTAGAGCTACTTCCATGACTTAGGTTATTTTCAGGAATGTTTTGTTCATGGTGTTGATTGTTTTCTTCTTCTTCACCTTCCATCTACAAACATAAAAATAAACTGTAATGAGTGTATATACATTGGTGAGAATAATGAAAATTGCAATATTAAATAATATACATCAATGTAAATTGAAAATAAATGACGTACCATAGCAACAATTGACTCATAAACTATACACATTCTTTCAAAACCATGTACCATGCCTTTTTTTAAGATTTCATCTGTTGGCGCAGTTCCATACTTTGTTTCCTGCAACTTTTATACCCCATAAAAAATCATATATTTAATATAAAAGATTTTTTTGTTCTATTAATTATAGACGTTTCTAAGTAAAACAAGATCGATAGATGCTTACAAATTCCACAATTAATTTATGATATGCCAATATATACTCACAAGCCATATTTAACCCAATTTCAATCAATTCGTCTGATGGTTCTTCTTTTTATGTTAGCATTTGTTTGAAGACATTCAATGATGATTTTTGTAAAACAAATTAAAAAAATACAAAAATGAAATCTAGTTAAGTTGTTATAAGGAAGTAACAATTACTCACAAACTTAGATATCAATCCTTTTCTTCCTTGTCGTCCTGTTTTATGTGTTGAATGGTTCCATTTTCTTTTCTTTTCTATAAGAAAATACTTGAAAATTAATATTTAATGCTAAATTGTTTATTTATTGTACCTAATGATCAACAAATTCAATGATTACATATTACATTTGAAGCACATTGTTGTTGAGATGACTCCTCATGCGATGCAATTTTGTCCATTTCTTTGACCATCTCCTTGTACATCTTTTTGGACATTCCTACTGGCATATTTCTAATATCAACTCGTTCATCTTTTGAGATTTTCATAATCTTCCTGAAAATGTAACATGACAATAAACTATTTAATTTTTATATTGATATATGAAAAGTAAATATAACAAAAGTGATATTTATAAATAATTCTAGACAAACATTTAAAGGAATATTACTTTTTCATTCCTTTTTTTTGGTACGTTTTTGCTATTAAAAGTCTGACATGTCTCATTGACCAATTCTATGGAAACTCTTCCTGTAGTTTAGATAAAATTTGGTTCTTGGAATAATTGGAATGATTTTTGTATTGTAAGTGGAAATAAAGTCTATACATTCGTTCCACTAGATCCCTCAAAATTTTGTAAAAGTTTTCCCCCCTTTCGTTAACCTCCAACACCACTCTAGATGAGCTAAGGAGCAATTCATTTTCATTTGCATGTTCTATTTTTCTTTTCTTTTCTTAGAACAAAATTCCTTTTTTGAGTTGTTGGTCCTTGTAGAACATTAAACATATGTGAATTAATAGATTGTTTGACACATGTTATCTAATAATTTTAAGTATATTATTAATGAAAATTTAAAAAAGAAACTCATATTGGATCGATAGTATTTTTTCATTCACTTGATTCATCATTTTGCAATTTTTCCATCAAGCTTTTATGCTCTTCTGGTCCTAGATCAGAAATAATATTATCGAGCTTCATCATTTTGTGGCTCTACATGATACACAGTAAAAAATATATATTAGTTAAACTTACATATAGCTCAAAAATAATATTTTTTGTAAAGAATTTACAAAGAACTTGCCATTTTTGCTTTTCTTGATGTGTTGTCAGCATTTTTGTTACTTGATCTCTTGTCAGTCATTTATTTATCAATCTGAAACCTATACCATATCATTCATTAATATATTGATAAATAAATTGTCAACTTTTTAGGTAAAAACAAAATTCTCAAAATACTGGTGCGTCATTCATGGTGTACACACCGACGTTGGTGCGTGGGGGTTTTATAAACGTACCACACAAACAATATAATAGACCATACGATGCTCTATGTCAACAAGGAGCACCAGTGTGTTACATGTTAACCACCGCACCGATTAACACAGAGAAAATAATAAAAAATGTCCAGTGTTAGTTTTTGTAGCATAAACACCCTGCGCAAACAAGGGACCACCATACGGTTCTCTCTGTCAACTAGGAGACCCAATGCGGTGTGTTATATGTTACATGGTGCACCGATTAACACAATAAAATAGTTTTTTGAGAAACAACACGTTCGCGGTGCGTCATAATGAAATAGCACGTTATCGGTGCGCCCTACGTAACCTAGTGCACTGGTGCCCTATTTTACATATGGTGCATTGATTAAAAAAAATGTTTTTAAATTTTTTATTACACAGTACTTTCGTGGTGCTCTAGGTTACGCAGGGCTCACCAATAAAAAAAAAAAATCTTTTTTTTTTAAATTCACTCGAGGGCCAACATGGATTGGGATCCGACTATGCAAGTCGTCTCGTGGGTTGGATGTCAATCTAAAATGAAAAACCCTAATTCTGAAATCACAAAAACAAGGAGAAGAAAGGGCATAAACAAAAAGAATGAAGGGTTTAGGGTAAAAATGGATTTTTTGTTTTTTGTTTTTTGTTTTTTTTTTGAAAATGAAAAACAAATTGAAATTTTTTTCTTACTTCATAAAAAAACTGCAGAAAAAATAAAACTAATAATCAAATTTAATCACGATATCGTTTGAAATTCTATGCTACAGGGTTTGAATCACAAGAGGTTTGGAATTCTAATTGTTTGAATACTTCTGTTCGAACATATTTCACTGCTCCACAGTGCTCTCGTGCTCTCTTGTTCTAGGTATGTTCCTGCAAATCTCTGGCTGAAATTTTTTGCAAAAGTAGTGAAATAATGAAAAGTGTTTAGTATTTAAAGAATTGTTTTATGAAATTAGGTTTTTTAAAATATTTTGTCGCCCATTTTTCAATTGCCACTTTTTTTTTCACTTAAAGAAAGTAGAGTTGCGCTTTTTTTATTTGCGGTTATTCGTCACAAGTGCGTCCATTGGTAATACGACACTGGTGCGTAGTAACTAAATCGCATCGATGCGGTTATATGTACATTATCACTGATTTGCGTTTAAGGCACCGAAGTTACTTTTAGGTGTGTACACCAAAATTTAGTGAACTCCAACCATAGAAATTGAGAATTAGAATTTTGTTTATTCTTGATGGAAATATGCAATTAGAATTAGAATTTTGTTTATTCTTGATGGAAATATGCAATTAGACTTAGAATTTTGTTTATTCCTGATGGAAATATGCAATTAGAATTAGAATTTTGTTTATTCTTGATGGAAATATGCAATTAGAATTAGAATTTTGTTTATTCTTGAGAATTAGAATTAGAATTGGATAAATTCTTGATGGAAATAACTATTCTTCCAATGCATTTTTTTTTATTGCAGGAGATCCCCATTGATTATGTGAAGAGAATGCAATGTGGGGCGTGTGAAGATGCAATACTATAGGGCCCAAGTGGGAAATTGTGGCACGTGAACCTGTGCTATGCTAAGACGTGGGAATTTTTCACAAATGGTTGGGAAAGTTTTGTTTCTGAGCAGTTTATTGAAGTTGGAGATATTTTAGTTTTTAGACATGTTGGAAATGTAAATTTTGCTGTGAAAATATTTGGGCCATTTCTTTTCAAAACTACACTTGTTCTTCTTTTAGAAAAAGAAACTTGAACCTTTCCACAACCTGCAATAAGAAAAGGTGCTAACAGGAGCCTCTGACATGCATATCTATTTCTGACATGCATATCTATTTCTTCTGTTGAGGTCTCGAAGGAATTGATTATGGCCAGTCTACTTCGCTAAGGAATCTGCCTGAATTTTCTTTGGTTCTACCAAAGGGTGCAATTACTAACAGATACAAGATTGTAAGCTCCCTCCAACCCTCATTAAATTGCAGAATATGGAAAAAACTCCATAGAAATGCCTATCATTTACGTAAAATGCCTCGAAACACAGAATGGAGTGTTTTCTTTTTTGAAAGTTGTGTGTTATTATGGTGAAAGAAATTATTATTTCTATTTTGTGCTAATATGGTGATGAAATGGAATAGTTTTCAAGTATATGACATCAGTCTTCAATCATATTCTCAAAATATGTGGGTTCTTTGTTAAATGCATAGCTACAAGATTTGGTCATATCGCTGCTAGGAAAAATTCAAATGAAATACCAATACGGCAGGGTCGGCACTATCTAATGTCCCATGAACCCATAAACCCCACAAAAAATCTCAAAAGCCTTTTAATAAAATGCAAAATAGTCCAAAAATGTTTTTTTTTTTTTTTTGTCTATTGCATTCTTGACACTCAAATTCTTCTAAAATATGTTCATGGAATTAGCATCCATAAGAGGCAATGCAATGGCAATATACTCAATATGTTCAATGGAATTAGTACATGTGAAATGGTACATGTGTTATTTCATCAATATTTACAGTTTTTAAGATGGGTTTTTATAAAGAAGAGGACTTAATTACCTTATACCTTATAAGACTCTTTTTTTCAAAACATTATAATATGTATTTTTGAATTAATGTTAAAATCAATATTTCACTTGATAATTTGCAATTATGTTGATTTCAATAAAAATGGCATACTGTATAAAGTATTTTTTTTTTTGGTATGTAAGATCATAATAAAATAATGATAATTCTAAAGTACATGAATTTATTTGCATTATTTTCTAAACTTTATTATGTTACAAAAATTCACATTATTCTAGATTTATTATTTTACAATTAATTACAAATTTACAAATTTACAAATTTAAAATTTTTAGTAAAATAATTTCAAATTAATACATTTAAAATTTTACAAATATTTTACATACAGTTACAATTAAAATTACAATTAGAATTAGAATTACAATTATTTACAATTACAATTTTACAATTTCACATACAATTACAATTAGAATTATAATTCCAATTTTAGAATTTTACATACAATTACAATTACAATTAAAATCATTTCACAGTAATACAATTAAAATTAAATTTCAATTACAATCATGACATAATATTTAACAAATATCATGGTCATTTAATATTAAATTAATTAATAAACATCACGATCATGATAACCATCGTACAAACATCATATTCAACTAAAAAACACATTCAAATTTGCTAATATCATCGTGATCATGATCATCTAAAAAAACACAATTAGCATTGTATAACATCATCAGAACACAAACATCAAATATACATCTCATGTCAAATAACTGATATCACATACACATCTTTCTGCAAGCTACACATTAAATGAACATATTTAACATGACCTAACAATAGACACATCATGATGATCACCAACATGTATATTAAGTACAACTGCAACATGAACATAAAATACATGGAACACACACACACACACACATATATAATTGAATAATGTCAAAAATTTACAACTTTAATATCAATGTCATGGATCAGCTGGTGGTGCATCATTAATAGCAGTACTAGTTGACGCCTGCTCAGTCAATGGTGTAGCCTCGACAAGCTCAAATACATGTTGATCATCACGTGCCTACTCATCTGGTACTGGTGCCTCATGCTGATCAGGATCAACCGTCGGCTTCTCATCGTAATGAATTGACATGGTCGATGGTCCAGCCTTCTCATGATCATGAGTACTGTTGGATGCAGCAGGCTGTTGACTGGACGTGGCTGATGGTACAACCTTCTCTCCATGATGACTACTGCTCGATGCTAGTGGAGGCTGCTCATCTGGTGCGACATGAGGTGAACGATCATCAGATGATGCGTCCTTGCTCGCGGACTATCGATCACGTGTTGCGTCTCGACCACACTTATAACGTGCAATGTTCCTCCTCAACTATGTAACTAAGGTCGTAACTTCTATGACATGCCGCATCAGACTGTACATGTCACGTGAAATGCCTCTCCACATATGTAACATCCTAACATCATCCTGTATGTCTCTCATAGTAGCGGTGCTGACTCCCACCTCAACAATCAATGCAGTGATTTGGTCGCCCAACTCCATCCTGAATCTGCTATCAAGCTTACCGCGCCTAGCAAAAGGCGGTACCAGTGGACCAGCAGGAGCATGTCTCTTTGCACCGGCCTCCTGATGTTTATCAACATCTGGCATATCTTGATCGCCATCAGGATCCACACCTGGATCATGTGGTGATGCTGGCATGTCCTTTCCATAAAAATACCCAATGTCTGCAAAATATATACAAGTACACAACAATAATTAGACAATTTCATTACACAATTTAATAAAAACAAGTTAAAGAACATGTTAGAATAAATTTAAATAAAATAGTAATATTACCTCTATCATCTGGTGGCTCATCATTTGTGAAGAGGATGTTGGCACACCCTCGCCAATCCAAACCAGCATAAGGACAAAGGACCATAATTAAGGGATGCTCGTCAACACTGGATAGCAACTCCACTGCATCATGCGATATCCTCGCGGAAAACACAGCCTCACCCCTCTTGGGCATCATCTGTCCCCACATGTGCATCTGTGCCTCGAAAACCAGCCTACGAGGCTGTCGAAAAAAAGTAGGCCTCGTCTCTGGAAACCTCTCAAAAGATAAACAAAAAAGCTCTGAAGAAAAAGGGAAGTTGACCCTCCCTTGTGCATGAGCACGACATCTATCTAAGGCTGTACAAAACTGCCGCAAAATATGGCAAACCACCTCACAAGTCGTGGCTCCTATACTAAAGAATCAACATAATATAGAAGCAAGCAACTAATGCATTTCCCGTCACTAGTGTTGTGTGAAATGGTCAAAATCAGAAGTGATAGGCACCTCACCTCATGACTACCAAATGCACCAATACGTAACTGACCTCAAGAGTCTTGAAAATCTGAAGGAGACAGTATATCTGCGCTAATGTATCTCTGGGAGTACACCGACTAACTCCCTGCTACATAGCCAATTGGAACCTATGGGAACGAGGGAAAATCCACCCCTCTCCTCGATAGCCCTGTAATGAAACATATGTCCTCCTCAGTGGGAGTGTACCACTAGTTAGGACCAACCCGAAAATCCTGTCGGTGGGCATTCCACCTGCGGATAAGATGTCTCAAAAACACACCATGGCCCTTTAGGGAAGTAGCCTCCTCATAGAACTTGAGGAGGCCTACCTGCCTTAGGAGCCCCTGGGTAGCTGCTGTAATAGGGCGAGGGTACGCATCTCTCTCCCTCTCTCGTGCCTCCCACAGGCGAACCATGTTATACTGGTCTGCCTGTTGTTGCTGTTGTTCCCCCTCTTCTCTCATTTCACGTCTCTGAATGATTGACATATTAAATACATTTTTTTTATTAAATGAGACATGTATTTAGGAATATACATATATTTTTTTTTTTGGAAAAAAAAAACAGTCGGTGCACCACAAAAACAGGCATGCGCCGGTACTGGTGCATATTTTTTTGTCGCGCACCCGCGGTGGTGCACCAGAAAATATTCAGCGCACTGGCAGTGGTGCACCTGAAATTTTTTAGCGCACCGTTGACTATGGACGGTGTCGGGAGTGCGGTGCGCTGACTAAACTCTACGCCCTGGGGCATATAGTTCGGTCAGTGCAACAACATCATTACATAGTCAACGGTGCGGTCTTTTACGAAGCGGAATCGTTGACCCCGTTGAAATGTAGAATGTGTTGCATTGAAAAAAATACCTGCCCCGACGCGGATATTTAAGTCAACACATCGCATTGCCGCTATTCCACATGGTCAATGGTGCGGCTAGGTAACTGACTGCACCGCACTTTTAAAAAAAATTTAAAATAACATGTTGTGCCTTTTGGTACCACCCCAGAACTGGTGCGGATACTATTAGCACTAGTTGCGGTGCGACCGGTAAATTTACAGGCAGCACCAGAACTGGTGCGAGCCGAATGGCTCGAGTGCATCGCGTGATTTTTTTTTTCTTTTTCTTTTAAATGGTTCATTTTAAGGTAATTTGAAAATCTAATTTGCTAAAAGGCTTAACTATGGAAAAACAAGAAAAATACCTGTACATTTGGTTGTCGAGGAGGCATATTGGCTGTAGAATTTGCAAAAGAAAAATTTCCCACCGTTTTTCAAAATTCAAGCTGGGGATTAGTGGGAAATGCACAATAGTAGTGTGTGAAATGGGTGCAATGGGAGCATCGATGTCAAGGTGGCTCAGACAAGGATAAATTGCATCGGTGCTTGAGAGCTCTGGAGCACTGAGAAAAGTGAAAAATGCTGTTTTTTGCCTGTAATTTTTATTTTATTTTATTTAACCTTGTTCCGGTGCGCGGGGTTTTATACATACACCGATGCTATTTCTTAAGACCGCACTGGGTGGTTTTTGTTTTGGTGCGGGGTTTTATGAAGCACCGGTGCAAAATATTTGTAAAGCACCGGTGCGCTACAGTAATAAGATGCACCGGGCGGGTTTGTACGAAGCACACGGTGTCTGGTGTACCAATGTTTTGTGCACATTGGTGCTTTCTCTTATTGAACGCATCGGTGCGGTTTAGGTTGATAAGAGCACCAGATGAAATACGTCTGCAAAAACCTCTGCCCGCCAACCTCCTCTAGTAACATCCGCTAGAAACAGATGTCTGGGGTATTTTTATAAGGGGTTCCTCAAAAACATCCACTAGAGGGTCTTTTCCTTGTAGTGTCACAAATATATTCCAGAGTAGTAGTCATGCTAGGAAATTGGCATCGAGAGATCAAAACAGGAGCATTCGAATGAAGAAAAAGGAAACCATTCCTAAATACCTATCCAGATTCACTCAGGTTCAAGATGAACTTGGAGGAGTAGGAAAAAATGCGCCTTCATTTGAACTTGTGAGCTTAGCACTCCTTGGCTTTCCCAAATACTTGCAAAACTACTAGGATTCAGTTAATGGAAGAGACAAGCCTCCAAATTGGGAGATAAATTGGTCTAATTTGGTGTAGGAGGAGATCAGAAGAAATACTATAGATGGTGTCACATCCATTACAGATGAGGAATAAGAAAATTCTCTAGTTGGCAAAGGAAAAATCCATCCAGAACCATGGCAAGAAGAAAGACCTTAGTAAATTTAAATTATTTCACTGCCATAAGTATGGACCTATGTAACCAAGTGTCCGCACAAGAAATCTAGTAAGGAGCCTACAATAGCAACATGAGGAGATGATCTTGCATCAAAATTCGAGTTGGATTTCACTCTCATTGCTTGCATGGAAAGCACAATAAGAGGTAATGAGTGGTACCTAGATTATGGTGCCTCATATCATATGACAAGAAGTAAGGAGTTCTTTCATTTTTTGCTGTAGAAACAAAAACAATGAGAGGGAGTTGTGTTATAGTACATTCTTACAGGATCAATATTGGGGCTGTGCATAACCCTTTTCTTGCTAGGAGGGGGTGTTAGAATTTTAGCAAGAAAAGACTTCATTTGACTTATGCCTTATCCAAATCGAGAAATTTGATTTTCCACATAAACAGGATGACTTGGATTGTATTTAGTTGGAGTGGCATGGTTTTGCTTCTATTTAAATCAATAGATTTGAGTTATAGGCTAGAAGTTGAGTTGTGCATGGTTTGATTGCTAGAATATAGCAAGCTAGTGGAGTTATTGCTAGTTAAACTCAGTTAACTGAGCTCTAGTCTTTAGTTGAGTCAGTAGGAGTTTAGTTGAGTAGTTATAACAATTGTTAACTCACAAGGAATTCATTTTCAATGTTTACAAGGGGAATTTACCCATAGGGGATGTCAAAAAACCCACCCCTTTAGAGGAACATCATCCTCAACGTTCTCATCCCTAAACACAAAAGAGAACATCCGTAACCCAAGCATAATGACACTAAGATTTTTTTTACAATTCATTTCCATTCAATTTTCACATACACAGTTGCTTACCCAACAACCCGATATATATATATATATATATATATATATATCCATTAAATAAACCATCTTCTTGGTGCTTTTGTTGTGCACTTTGATATCTTTGAGCCGTTGAAGTACTCTTTTAAGCCAATTTCATTCACCTGGGTTGTGCAATCCAATTTTCTGCATTACAACTTACAATTCCTCACAAGATCCCTCCACGAGGGTAATCCTTGCAATATGACTTAGAAACATGGTTAACCATTATTTCACAAGGATGAGCCCTCATATTAATTAGTCAATCACAATTACATTCATATATGTATATAAACATTAGCATGATAATGAACACATCACTTATGCAAATAAGGTCAAGGTTTAAAGAACCTTCTTTATCCATGCAATGCATGGATGGAATTGGGATCAATGTTATCGAAATTGGGCCAAGGAAATGATTATCCAATTCCTTTATCTTTCTGGAAACCCTACTACTATGATGATTGTCAAATAATGCCTGCCATGCCAGATAACGACTTTGTTCCTTCGCGACATCATTATATGAGGATTCATTTTTGTGCATATACATGTTGGTCATGCAATTATATGTTTAGGATGTCTCCCTTTTTGTTCCATTTACATGACTATTATTTGTTGAAGTTATTTTATTCTTATGGACTCAACTTATCCACTTGGCTGACATACTCCTCCCTTTTGCCTTCACTTCCCCTTACTCTTACATCAGGATTAATTTAGGTTGACTTTCCTCATTATATTCCACTTAGCTCTTCCCAATAGTTCCATTATCTTACTTCCACACCCAAAAATCTTTCCTAGACCCAAGACATAGAAGGAAAAAAGAAAGGAAGATGAAAAATTTGTAATATTTCATAGCAATGACAAAAAACATAAGCAATGTAGCATGGCCATGCATAAATCAATAGTAAAAATAGTAAACCCAATATGATAATAGATTTGATGGGTACATGCCTTATAAAATTTGAGCTACAATTAGGATCTGAGGCCTTTTTATCATAAAGAAATAATGATAAACCCTAAACATAAAAAAACCTAACCCTAGGAGATGAAATGCCAAAAGATTGCGGGCCCCGATGGGGTTAGTTGGAACGTCAACTTCCTGGGGTCGTAAATTTGGCATACAATCTTTGTTTGGCACGAATGGTAGCCCATTGGAAAGGTATATTTGAGGACAACAACTTTGGACTAGAAACAATTTTTTTATTTATTTATTCTTTCATGTTTCCCTAAAAAATGTCATTTATTTCCTCAAAATGGATCCAAAGTTTAGGACCTAAAAAAATACCCCCCCCCCCCAAAAAAAATGTCGAAGTAGGAAACTAAGGAAACAATGTTGGGGGTCCAAGTGGAATAGGCGGGTGACCACCAATATCCACTTGGATCATTTGTGGTCTATACGACTTGATTCCTTATGCAACACAACCCACTCTACTGATTTAATTTTTTCCTTTTCTTGCTTTACATTTTCTCCAAGGAGGCATGGTCCTTATCCTATATATCGCCCATTAAATCAATCATCTTTCAGTTGCTCTTTTATTTTTTGCAGTCTTGGTGTTTTGCTGCACACTTTGATATCTTCAAGTTTTTGTAGTCTTATTTTCAGTCAAATTCATTCACCCTAGATGAGAAACCCAATGCTTTGCATTACAACATACATTTCCTCATGAGATTCATTATAGAGGGAATTACAATGAAATCAAACACATACCCTCATGAATCGATACATCCGCAAGGCTAATCCTTGTATGAATTAGACACATGGTTAACCATTCTTTCACAAGGATGATCCCTAGTATTGATCTATGAATCATAATTTCATCCATATGTGTATATAAAAAATATCATGATCATGAACACATCATGCATTAAAGTAAGGTCAAGGTGGAGAGAATCTTATATATCCATGCAATTCATGCATGGAATTGGGGTTAATGGTCCCAAAATTGGGGCAATAAAATGATTATCTGATTCCTTTATATTGCTACAAACTCTACTACTATGATGATCCTCAACCAATGCTTTTCATGCTAGAAAAAAATTATCTTCCTTCACTGCATCATTATACAAGGGTGCATTTATCTGCATATACATGTTGGTCATGCAGTTTTAACATTTAGGACACCTCCCTTTTTAAGCCATTCCCATAAATTTTTCAGTCATAGTGTTAGGTCCCTATATTACTAGTATAGTCCCTTATCAAGCTAACCATGGGGGAATATGTATTGAATAGTCCAATTCTTTCCATTCCAATGGGAGGTGTTGATGTTGTACTAGGAGTACAATGGTTACAATCTTTGGGGACGGTAGCTTTTAATTTTCAAGAAGTTTTCTTGAAATTTTTTTTGAAAGGAAAGGAAGTCGAATTACGGGGTATCGTAGGGAAGCGGGGAAAGATAATAAGCTCTAATGTCATGACAAATCTTCTGAAGAAATAAAAATGGGGCATAATTGCACAATTATGCTCACTAGAAGTTCCAACATCAAAATCATCTATTTCTGCAGATCTCCAAAAAGTCCTGGATAATCATTCCAAGGTGTTTGAAACTCCCAAAGGACTCCCACCTATTCATGATCATGATCATGCTATTAATTTGATTCCAGGAAGTGTTCCTCCAAACGTCAGGCCTTACAGATATCCATATGTCCAAAAGAGAAAAATTGAACGTATGATTGCAGAAATGTTAGAGGCTGGTATAATTCAACCTAGTCAAAGTTCTTTCTCTGCTCCAGTAGTATTGGTGCACAAAAAATATGGATCATGGCGCATGTGTCTGGATTATAAGGAGCTCAATAAGCTCACTATTAAAGATAATTTCCCATTCTTGTGATTGATGAATTATTGGATGAATTACATGGAGCAATTTATTTTACCAAGTTGGATCTCCGTTCAAGATATCATCAAATTAGAATGAAGACTAAAGATATTCTAAAAACAACATTTCGAACTCATGAGGGTCATTATGAATTTTTGGTCATGCCTTTTTGCCTTACCAATGCACCTTCTACATTTCAAGGGTTGATGAATTCCATTTTCAAACCCTTCCTTAGAAAATTTTTGCTAGTAATTTTTGATGATATACTAATCTACAGCAGGTCTTGGAAGGATCATGTTGAACATGTTGACAGGGTGCTCAAACTATTGCAGGAGAAACAATTATATGCAAAAACATCCAAATGTTTCTTTGGAGTACAAGAGGTGGAATATCTGGGTCATATTATATCTCACGAGGGTGTTAAAGTAGACCCTAACAAAATTAAAGCTATTAAGGAATGGAAAGTCCCCAAGACAATAAAGCAGTTGCGAGGATTTCTCGGGTTAACAGGCTATTATCGCAAGTTTGTTAAGAATTATGGGAGAATAGCAGCAACTCTAACAACATTATTGAAGAAAGATGCATTTTCATGGACTCCTGAAGCAACTAAGGCCTTTGAACATCTTAAAGAGGCAATGTGCCTAGCACCAGTCTTAGCTACGCCAGACTTCACAAAAACCTTTATTGTGGAATGTGATGCCTCAAGAAATGGAATTGGTGCTGTTTTAATGCAAGAAGGAAGACCCATTGCTTTTGAAAGTTGTTCAATCAAAGGAAAGTATTTACAAAAGGCTATTTATGAGAAGGAAATGTTGGCAATACTACATGCATTAAAGAAATGGAGACCTTACCTAATGGGAAGACACTTCAAGGTAAAAACTAATCATGATAGTCTTAAACACTTTTTGGAACAAAGACTATCTTCAGAAGAGCAACAAAAATGGGTCACAAAGATGTTGGGTTATGACTTTGAAATCGTCTACAAAAAAGGGAAGCTAAATGTTGTTGCAAATGCACTCTCAAGAAAGGATGAAGAGGTGGAAGCATTGCTTTGTGCCATTTCAATTATCCAACCAGATTGGATAACCGAAGCAAGGGATGAATGGAAGAAGGACGAAGAAGTGTGGAATCTCATTCAAAAGTTGCAGCAAGATCCTAGTACATCTAATACATTTAGTTGGAAAAATGATTCCTTATGGTACAAAGATCGCTTATATATTTGTAAGAATTCCCAACTAAAACAAAAGATTCTTTTGGAATTGCACACTTTTCCTTTAGGAGGACACTCAAGATTTTTAAAAACTTACCACAGGGTGAAGAAAGAATTTTTTTGGGATGGCCTTAAATCTGATATTCAAAAGTTTGTGGCGGAATGTTTGGTTTGCCAGCAGAATAAAGTGGAAACAATTAAGACCCCGGGACTTCTACAACCTTTATCCATTCAAAGTCAACGTTGGGAGGAGATTTCAATGGATTTTATCACAGGTTTACCTAAGTCCGAAGGAAAGAGTGTCATCATGGTGGTAGTTGATAGACTTATCAAGTATGCACACTTTTGTGCATTATCTCATCCATTTAAAGCAAGTACAGTTGCTACTGCATTTATGGAAACAATTCAAAAGCTACATGGAAACCCGAATATTATTGTAAGTGACAGAGATCCCATTTTTACAGGAAATTTTTGGACGGAATTATTTTCTTGTTTGGGTACTCAACTAGCTCATAACTCATCTTATCATCCTCAATCCGATGGTCAAACAGAGATAGTGAATAAATGTTTGGAAGGATATCTTCGTTGTTTTGTATCTGATAAGAAAGCACAATGGGTCAAGTGGTTACCTCTCGTTGAATGGTGGTATAACACTTCCTTCCATACTGCAGCAAAAATGACCCCATTTATGGCACTTTATGGATATCATCCACCATCCATCATATCATCTTTAAGAGAAAATTAGAAGGTTCAAGCAGTGGAAGATCACATCGAGCATCAACAAGAAGTTCTCCAACTCTTAAAGGATAACCTGAATTTGGCACAAAATTGAATGAAACAACAGGCAGATCAACATCGCAGCGAGAGAAGTTTTGATGTAGGAGATTGGGTATTTTTAAGGCTACAACCATACAAACAAATGTCCCTCAAGCAAGCTAAGAAGGATAATAAATTATCACCAAAGTACTATGGTCCTTACAAGGTGTTGCAAAAGATTGGTACTATGGCATACAAATTGGAGCTTCCTGCTTCTTCGCGAGTGCATCCAGCTTTCCATGTTTCATGCTTAAAGAAGGTTATAGGTGAAAATCTTCCAGTTCAAACAATATTGCCAGAACTTGATGAGGAAGGAAAAATCATATTGGAACCTGAAGCGTTCACGGAAACAAGAACTCGACAACTACGGAATCGATCAATTTCAGAGTATCTCATCAAGTGGAAGAACTTACCCACTGAAGATTCTACATGGGAGGATGAGAATTTTATACAGAAGCACCCAAAGCTACTCAAGCATTGAGGACAACACTTTTTGAAGGAGAGGGGCATGTTAGGTCCCTATATTACTAGTATAGTCCCTTATTGTTGTTAGTGTAACCCCCTTATTGTTATTATTGTACCCCTGTAACCCCCATATTGTTGTTATTGTGCCCTTAAATTATTATTGTTAGGTCGGCTAGGATTACATTGTGGCCCCACTAGGATTACATTGTGGCCCCATGGACTCCTATATATAGAAAGGAGGTTTTGTCATTTGTATCATCCAAGAATTATTCATTTATGTAATGTATTGGAGGTTGCCCCCTTGAAGTGGCTGATTTCTAAGGCGTTGATATCTCTTTTCTTCTATTTTTTGGAGCTGTTTTCACAACACATAGTTCACTTATTCTTATGGACTCAACCTACCCACTTGGTTTTCATACTCCTCCTTTCTTCCTTCTTTGCCATTCACTCATACACCAAGATTCATTTAAGACTACTTTCCTCATTAGATTCCACACAACTCTTCCTCATAGTTCCATTATCTTACTTCCACACCCAACAAGCTTCCCTAGACCCAAGACATAGAAGGCAAAAAAAAAGTATTATGAAAAATTCATAACAGTTCATTGCAACGACACAAAATATAAACAATGTGTAACAGCCTTGGTGAAAATTCCATGTAATTAAATTAATAACCACAGTGGATGGGACGTGTATTCCAAGCTGAATGGTGGGAAAAACATCCTAGCAGGTGTTCATTTTGGTTATTATGGCTAAAGGAAATTGGAAAAGGCAATGAAAAATGGTTTGGAAAGGCATGAGGCATTAATTAGCATTTTATTTATTAAAATAATGGAAATTAGGAGAAAAATGAAAGTGAAAGGTCACAAGTTCCATGTGAGGAGGAAAATGAAAAAAAATAATGGAAAATGAAGAAAATAGAGGGCTCATCAATAAAGAGGCTTATGAGGATCAGTTGGAAAGCTTTTGCTCACATTTTTGGAGCTCTCTCATTATTCTCTTTCTCTCTCATACTCTTGGATACTTAGAGTTTTCTTAGAGCACTCTTTGAGAGTGTGGATACTTGGTGATTTGGAGCAAGAAGGAAAAGGAAGAGAAGGAAAGCATAATATGACATTGGGATCAACATCTACAACTGGTTCTGAGTGCAGGTATCGAGTTGCATGTATGTTTTCCTCACTTGTTTTGGCATGCATGTGGATTTTCCTAGCCTTACCATTTCCTGGATAGCCATGGAATTGTGGGTTCATTTCCATTGATTTTTTTCTGGTTGGTTCTCATGATTCCTTTAGCTATGGGTTGATTTATTAGTGCCTGGATCCTTGGTTGGACAAATGCTTTGGAGCTCGACGGAAAACTAAGGGATGAGTTACTAGTCTTGGAAGCCTTGGTTGGACAAATGCTCTCGAGCCTGACAGAAAACTGTTGGGTTGAGTTACTGGTCCTAGAGCCTTGGTTGGACAAACTCTTTGGAGCCCTAGGTGGTTTTAGTTACTAGTCCTAGAGCCTTGGTTGGACAAACGCTCTAGAGCCCATAAACAACTGGGGTTGAGTTACTAGTCCTCGAAGCCTTGGTTGCACAAATGCTCTGGAATCACTTTAATAGTTGGGGTTGAGTTAATAGTCTTGGAAGCCCTGGTTGGAACAAACACTTTGGAGCCCTGGAAAAACTTTGATAGAGATCAATCCATGATGTTTAGCTATGTACGACCGTGAGGTGGAATCACTGGTTTGGGGTTGAGACGGTTTGGTCTATGGAGCCCTAGTTTGGTGTTGATTGATGTGTTTGATAAAGTCCCACATTCATGCTTGGAATATGGCATGGGGGTGATTGGCTGAAGTGAGACTTGGCTCAGCCAATATATGGTTGGGTGGAGTGTGGAAGTCCCATCTCCGGTTGGTTTTTAAACTCATTAATAAAGATCTCATTCCTCCGGTATTCGGTATGAAAATGTGTTGGTTATTGTATGGATTTATTTTCTATTATATCCATTGCATTTATGCCCTTATTATGCTGGTTATAATCATGTATTTGATCAATGATGATGTATGTATCTATCTATGTTTTTACCGGTAAATGAATGCACAATGTATCTATGGTCAAATAGATTGTATTATAGCTTATGACGTAGGGGAGCGTTTCTTCTTATGCATTCTTAGATTTGTAAGAGACCACCGTGTTTAAATATATTGTTTATACCTATAGATGCAATGTTTTTGACATGCTTGACGAAATTCCTGTCATGGCCGGGTGGGGTGTGATGAGTTCCTGATGATGTGATTGCTTCCATTCATTTGTTTTAATGTTATTTATCCTCTCTTGAAGTTGCAGGAAGTTTTGGGCAGTGTCCCAGGCTCAGGGGCTAAAAATGTGGCACGAATCACAAAGTTGTGGGCATAGTATTGACCTTTTGGGGCCCTGACCGCGACCTTGACAAGGAAAAACCATAGCTAAGGGTCTATAACAGCTCCCTTTCCCTTACATGCCTGCGACTAATCCTCAAATGGGTTAAAAATCAATTCCAAAGGTTGGGTTACCTCCCGGGGATGTTAATGATGTTGTGTAATGTCTTTTTATCATGTTTAAGTCGGTTCCAATTCCTCAAATTCATCTAGGATGTTGAATCTCATATTTGTAGCCTCTATTCACATGTTTTCCCCAATTGGATGATTAATTGAGTAGATGTGGGAAGAGGGTGTTACAAAATGTATCATGGCCATGCAAAAGTCAACAATAAAAACAATAGACCCAATATGAGGGTAATTCAATAGGAAAACACAATAAATCAATTATTAAAATTGGTCTAGAGCACCAAATGCATAAAAAAAATTCAACAATTACAATAACCCAATCCCCAAGAGTTATGGAATTTCTCAACGCATCATGAGTAAGGCTTAACTCGATCCCTTTTCCTGATTTCATTTAGTCTCTTTACTATAAACAACCATAACAATTAAACTAATATTTTGTATAATTTATTTACAATTTAATTACATTGCTTCAACAACAATGAATTGGGTATGCATTCCATATCTAATCAGCCATCTCAACCATTTATGCGAGGTGACCAAATTTCCTATTTCCCATGCCTATGTAGGTCCTAGGGATGTTTCGAGCTATGTCCTCCACTATTGGTGCCTCTTGCATAGTATTCAAGACCAAATAATTTCTCTGTATCTTGGGGAAGTCTCTATGTAGATAGTTTTCGCTACATTTCCAACATACTAAGGGCTTCTTCTAGGACCCATCCCCTTCTTTGGCCTGAGCAAGTCGACCTTCATGAACTGCATTGAACTTTTGTTGAGTTTTACCTCCAATGGTGGAGAATAGTCTTGCCTTCTTTCTACGTCGATGTCCCAAATTTCCTTGCCTTTTTCCTCCAATTCCTCCAATTCCTTTTACATTCAAATTAGTATTAAGCTCTGGCCTACACCTAGATTGCTCATAGTAATGATTTAGCTTTCTAACTGTGTCTTCCAAGGTCCGTGACTCATCAAATTCCATCTTGTCCTTGAAGGACTGTGGCAACCCACTGATAAACCTTTGGACATTTACTATCTTCTTATGTTCTCTCATACACACACAAAACTATTTGATCTAAAAAAAATTTAGAGGCATAATAGAAATTATTACCTTGGCTTGTTATTGGAAATTTACTGGTGTAAATCTAGTTGCAAAATTACAGCCAAGGTTAGCATCTCCATAAAAATAAAAATCATATCCAAGAATTAGTACCATGTTATATGCACATGACACAATCAAGCTCATCAACCACGTACATACTCTATTCACAAGACAATTAGATTTCCAATGCTTATCACAAAGCTTTAAGGCCTTACTTTATCTTCAAAGGTCCAGTGTTGAACCTTTGTCCTTATTTCTTCTATGATAGAGGCCATCTAGTCCAAGTGTTGAACATGGAAGATATTATACCACTCTGTAACATAGCCCTACTATTTTTATTTCCTACTAAGGGAAGAAGGAGGCAGTTACTATGGTGAACCGACCTCCAAATTCCTCTAGGAATGAACCATCCCTCATTCATAGCACAAAAATTTAACATTATACATGAATTCACATTCCTCATTATATCACAAGCATTAAACGGACACAGTGAAATAATATCATCACACGTATTAAACCAAACACATTAAACATATTAATAACAATCAATGCAAAAAGGGTTGAGTATACTTATCTTATGAAAATGTGCTCACCAAATAATATTGGGACTTCAAATCTCCACCCAACCATAGACAAGATGCAGCCAAGTCTTTCTTGCAGGTTTCACATCTGAGCTAGATTCCAAAGCTTCGGGTAGAGTGCTTTTAGAGGAGTTTTAAACTAATATTATTAGCTAAAACAGGGTGCCTCAAGGTTGCCTCACCCAGACCCACCAGTTTTCAAAATAAAATAACACAGGGAACCACTGCCCTTGCATGCAACCATCATCTACTAAGGGGATTAAATCAACATCATTTGGTGAGACAGGGTGTCTCAAGGCTAACCTACCTTCAACCTCCAATTATTCAACAACTTCACATCATGCGGGGAACAATTTATTTTATACATATGGACTTAAATTACAACATTGCAACATCTCTAGGGATTTAGACACAAAAATTCTCTCTCTCTCTCTCTCTCTCTCTCTATATATATATATATATAGTTAATCATATGGAAGTTTTTTCATTTGTGTTATCTATGAAGGGATAGGGGTGAATTCTCCAACAACTTATTAGTGGAACTCCCACCTGCATTCTCAACCCAACCCCATGGAACTACCATCAAGTGTTATCAACCCACTAGCCATGGGTGCCTCCACCTCTCATAAATTTTCAACCAGCGTAGTTTCCAGTGGATTTATCAGCCCTATAAGGCATAACAACTACATAGTGTTTATCAACCATCAAGCCTTCAATGTTTCTCAATTATGTTATCACCAAAGATTCTCTGTGATTATAAGTCAGCAAGCCTTATGTGTTTCTCAATTTTTCTATCAACAAAGTTTCCCTCTCCCTAAATTCTCTCAGTCCTACTATTCTTGTCTTCCCTCTCAGTGATTCAAATTGACCATTCATGAGCCTCATAGCCTCCCTATCATTTTTCATGTTCCCTTTTACTGCCTACGCGTATGAATTCTTAAATGATTGTCCTTTTTCTCGGGTGCCTCTCAACCTCCACTCTTTTATTTTTAATCACAGTTATAACTACATGAGGATACCCTCTCCTCATCATTTTTCCCTGAAAAAAATTGTCTCCCTATGTGCTATATGTGGGCTTCATTTCATGGTATATAAGGTTTGATTCCTTGGCTCGCGCAACACACTCTACCCCATTTAATCTTGTCCTTTTCTTCATCACTAGAATTTTCTCTAAGAATTCATGATCCTTGTCCTCTTTTCTAACTCCCTATTAATGGCATAATCCAACCCATTAAAACCACTAAGACAACCCATGATGGATATTTAAAGCCAACTCCCTCAAGTAATCTTATTGGAATTGTAGCAAGAAAAGGCTTCATTTTACTTGTGCCTTATCTAGACAGAGAAATATGATTTTCCACATCAGCAGGATGACTTGGATTGCATTTAGTTGGAGTGACATAGCTTTGTCTCCTAATTAAATCAATACATTCGATTTATAGGCTAGAAGTAGAGTTATGCATGGATTGTGTTAGCACAGTTATTTGCTAAGTCATGAGTCCATTCCATAGTTTTGTTTTTAGGATTAAAGTTCAAAATTTTCAAAATTTAAAAAAAAAGTTGTTCGCTACCAGAATTTTCGGAAGCACCAATTTTTTTAAGCATTTCAGACAGTATGTTATTTCCTGTTTCTGTATTTTTATTTTTATTTTCCGATGTTACCGAAATTTCCAGAAGCATACTCTGTTTTATTTTATTTTAAATAAAGCGAAAAAACACATCTACTTTAGCTATATCACGTGTCGTAGGGTTAATATGCATCAAATATTTTTAAAATATTTCAGGATCTAATGATAGGTGTTGTATTACAGTTAGTTAGCTAAGGTCAATTCGTTGTATACGTTGAGTCACATGTGTCATCCATAGTTAATGACTTGACTGTTGCATGTCATGCCTATCTATGCTAAGTCAGTCATCCATACGTTAAGGTACATGTTTTTCTGAGTTAAAGGCATAGTGGTGATCACACCACACACCATAACCGTTCGATTTGTTGCACAACAGTGCTGCTAGAAATTCCGGCCAATCAACAACAAATTTTGCAGAGGTGACTGTACATCATCAAAGACACTTGCCATAAGCTATCTAGAGCTCCCATATAGAAAACGCAACCAACTGAAGGTGGTGATGTTGTGTCACATGGTGCACATCATGATCATGAATCTTTTAATGATGGAGGGTGATTTGCATGGGGTGGTGAATCAAATTTAGTTTTAAAAGCACCTAAAAATAAGAATGTTGCCATTTGAAGTCTGAGCTGCTGGATTCGAATTTGCTGAGAGTTATAGTTGGAGAAGAATTATATTTCAGACAAGTTCCCAGAGAAGAATACAGGCCACACCTGTAAGGTAAACTCTTCCTATTCCGCCACCTATCATTTGTAGTAAACTGTCATTTATTTTTCTGAAGATGACTAAAACAGGTGGTAAGATAAATCAAATAGAGGCACAAGATGCAAATTTGGTTGATGCTAATCCAAGGGTAAGTACTCATTTTATGCAGTCAGGATGGTATCCTCTTTGTACCAGGTTTGGAATCTCACATTCAGGAGTTTCTAGTTTTCTAATTCTTTTAATGGACACGAGGCTATAGTTTATGGCCTCACTTTGCACGTTTCTGAAGACTCCATTGTTGAAGCCTTTAACCTTCCCCAAGAAGGAGAAAGGTGGTTCAAGGGAAAATTTATCACAGGAGGTGATCTCAACAGATTTCTCAAGGATACTCACAGAGATCCAAACTGGGAAAAATGCATCCCAAGTAGCTTCCTTAAGAATGACTCGGCAGAGGCAGTCAAAATTATCAAGATATACCTCACATGTGAAAGGAGGTATACAATGGTATTCCTCTATCACATGAGGTTTCTTTTTCATATTGCAAGGATGAAGACATTGAATCTGCCATTTTTCTTGTTGAAAATTCTGACCAAGATGTCATCAAGGGTTCAGACCCATAATTATGTTTCTGAGTACAAGATTAAATTTCTGGTTGAAGAATAGTTGAGGAAGAGAATCCAGACTTGGGGACCATTTTTTATTCTATAGGACAGGCCAACCTACACCTACACCTCCAGTTCCACAGTCAAACCCTTAGCTTGCAAAGAGAAGAACAAAAAGAAAGGCCCAGAAAGAAAAAATTCATAAAAAGGCCAAATGTAAGAAAGAGAAAGTTTCTTCAGGAAAAACTGAAAGAAAGGTGGAAAAAGGAGAGAGGTCCTCAGCAAGCAAGCCCAAGTCCATGAAGATAATACCCCCTATTCCTCCATTTCAAAATGTATAAACTAGAGATAGAAGAGGAAGGTCTGCAAGAGCAGATAAGTCAAAAGCGCATGTGCTACCGGAAATTCTAGAAGCACCTATTCAGAAAAAGTTGCAGAAGGAGTATCAACCTACACCATCAGATGAAGAACTCCTTAAGGCTGCTGGATATGAAATCAGCAACAAGAAGCAGAAGGAAGAAGATAAACCTATTGCTAACCAGAAAGAGACATACAAGAGAAAGAAATAAGTTTAGGCTTAAATCCAAGGCTCTTCTCAAGCCAAGCCTAATGACATAAGTCATTGATGTTGAAGGGAAACCTAAAGGTTCAAAGAAAGAGAAAACATAAAAATCCATGAAGAAAAGCAAGAACCCAACCCATTCAGAAAAACACTCAGAGCCCTCAAAGAAAATAAAAACACAAAAGGGTTCTAAGGAGGATAAAGACTCTGTTAAGGAGACAAATACAAGAGTAACAAGATCTAGAACATCAGCTGGTGATAACAAAACTGATTTAGATAAATTGGCTGAAGCTGCAGCACACTTAGAGGAAAGGTAAAAAGGTTTTTGGTACTAATCCATTTTTGCTAATCAGTTATAAATTTTGAACAACAACCTAGGTGTCATGGAATACAAGTCAACACATAATTTCAGCTTTTTCAGTGTATTTTGAAAAAGAAACAGGGCGTTACCAAAATTTCAAGTAGCATTCCAAATTTTGCGTAGTTATGGGTTTTTATCGGAATTTCCGACAACACCTATTTTAACTGAATTTTGACACCTGTTAGCAACTTTTTCTGAGCCAGTTAAGGATGTATAAGAACCCATAACTAAATGGATAATACAAGTGATGGTGAGAGGTAGTTATGAGGTTGTTGGAGGTCTTATTAAATGAAGATACATTGTTATTAAAGACCCAAGACACAAAGAGAAAATTCAGCAGAAAAAGGGGCAGCATGATAGTACACTCAACATTCTAGCCCAAAATTATTCTCTTCTTCTTTCTCCATCTGTCCTTTCTATTAGATTTTGAGGGGATAAGGATGTAATGCATTTTGACACATATGTTATGTTAGAATTAGTGTTTCCTCCTTTTTAAAAGAGATGGAGTTGGTTCCTATCTTGCTATATATAACACTTGTAAATACTATTTCCAGGTTGGATGTTAGACTAATTGAAGGCTGAATATAATAAAAACCATTTTTGCTTCATGTTGGAGGGTTTTGTGACTCAAGGAACATCTAATGTGTGGTGTGTATCTTTTATTTGTTAATTTATTCTAAAATATGAATTGCAACAACTAGTGAAGTGTGAGTGAGAAGATGTTAAAGGATTTAACAGTAAATTATCTGCGTTTAGTTTTCTGCAAGCCTATATGTGTGTAATAAAACATGTCAGTGAAGATTTCATAAAGTATTTTTGGAATACTTTATACATGCAATCTATTTTCTAAGTGTTGTTTGCTTAACATAAATAGAGTTTGTGTTAAAGTTCATCAACATAGATGTGTGACTGATTTAGGATAGGAATATTTCTTGAAATAGGTTCTGGCTATTCATTTTCTTCCACTTGTGTACTCTTCTCCCTATACTACCTTTTACCCATGGAATTTGTACTTGCCATAGCTTGCCAAATGTATGAATGTATTAAAGAACATAAATCATTTCAAAATCTTTGAGAAAGCCATCCCACCACTCAAACAACCCCTTTAAAATTTGAAATGAACTATGATGTGTAAGGCTTACTCCTTAAGCAGTCAAGGAGTGAATTCTTACGTTAACATACTTGGTGTTGTTTCCAAGGAGGCGAATTGAAGTTTATCCTTGGGTGAATGAAAAATTTATAAGTCTGGTTCTGAGGTGTACAGTTCCAACTGTCTTTTTAGTCTGCTTTACGCCTGATGAATACATTAAGAAGTTATAGCTCCTAGAAGGACTAGAACTAGGGCTAACCCACATTCCCCTTTGAGAATCCCAGTTTCTGACCCTGAAAAGTTAATCAAGAAAAATATTAAATGAAAGTTTGTTGCCTCTACTACTGTTTTCTCAAAGGCTGTTCCTAAAGAAGTCCTACAAACTTTATCCCTTGATTTTTTAGAAAATCCTGTACCTCCCTTGTTTTCCAACCAACAAACAGTACCTACATCACAAGTTGGTGCTTCATCATTTGTTGTTCACAATCCACCTATTTTTGTTCCACAAATGCCAACATCTCACACCATGGCACGTCCAAACCCACCTCCTAATTGAATGGATGCAATTGTTGCTGCAAGGTATGCCCCTTTGGTTTTACCTCATCTTATGAATGCATTACTTGCAGGAGCTTATCTTAAGTACATGCCTAATTTTAGTGGTGAGGGAGAGGTAACAACTGAAGAACACCTTGCCGCTTTTTATGCTTATGCTAACAATCTAAATTTTGAGCATGAATATGTCTGGATGAGAGTTTTTGTTTAGAGTTTTGAAGGTGATGTAAGAAAATGGTTTAGATCTTTGAAAACTGGTAGCATCAATGGAATTGAAACCCTAGATGATACAGTTTTAGGGAAATTGGGTGATAAGAAATATTTTCTGTATTACATCACTGAATTTGGTGCAATAAAAACAAAATAAGGAGAATCAACTTATGGTTTTTCCAAGAGATTCAATAAGATGTATAGAAAAACACCTACTGAAATCAAGCCTACTGAAGCTTCAACCAAAATCACTTATGCTGGTGCCTTTGACCCTGATTTTTGTTTATCATTGACAGAAATAAGATCTGCAACACTAAAAAAAATGCAGGACAATGAGCAAAAGGTAGAATCTAATGTGTTAGCAGCTAATAGACTCAGAGGAGGGATTGATAGAGAAAAAAGAAAGCAAAACACTGAAGTTTCTACTTTAGGAACTTCATACATAGATCCTAAGTTAGATGAGCTGCCAAGATGGTCAAGTAATTGACTACTGAAATGTCCAATATCAAGATGGAAGTAAGACCAGCTACTACCAGAAATGTTTCATTTGATCTACCTAATAGGCAGCAATTTAGAAGACATAATGTTCCTCAAATTTTGTAGCGAGATAGGAGAGAGGTCGATGATAAAAAAATTTAGACTCCTTTGTAGAATGCCATAGTTGAAAATGAAGAGGAAGTTGAAAGGTTGGAAAAGGCTACTGATTTCAATTTTCTGAGAGACAAAGAAGGGTTGATTCATCTTACACAAGCAGAGTATGAAGATTTCATGTCATATACTTAGAATACTGAAGTAGTTCCTAATCGTTCCATGATTGCAGTTGATCATCAAAGCATATATAATATCAGATCAAAGAAGATTGATTATAATTCACAGCCTATTGCATAGACCAAGAAGAATAAGGACACAAAAAAAATTCTAGCAGAAAAACAAGTTGAAAAACCGAAATTACCAGAATTTTTGGTAGTAGTTAATACTCCTTCACTTGAGGTAAATTTTTCTCACAAACTACCCCCTGTTTTCAATTTTGAGAATGAAATACAAAAGATAATGATTCATGTTTCTCTTGTAGAGCTCATGAAAAATTATTTCAAAAAGAACTTTATTAAAGCTCTTCAACCCCCACCTCCTGAATTAGCTTCTGATTTTGTTAACCTTCAAGATGACAAGCCCACGGTTATTTTAGGTACATTGGTAGAAGACAAAGATGAATCTACCCTTCCTTTCTATCTATCTCTGAATATTCATGAAAATATCTTGCATAATTTTCTAATGGACTCCATAGACTCACATAATTTAATGCCCAAGGTAGTCGTGGATGAACTAGGTCTTGAGGTAGCTAGAGGGTACGAAGATCTCTACTCCTTTGATTCCTGGAAATTTCAATGCCTTGGTGTCATCAAAGACCTTGCAGTAAGCCTTTTTCACTTACCCATGAGAGGAATGGTGATGGATGTTGTTGTAGCTGACATTCCTCCTAGGTTTGGAATGTTACTTTCTAGGTCATGGATTAGAAGATTGGGAAGAACCTTGCAAATGGATCTCACTTATGCTACTGTCCCTATTTTTGGAGGTGAAAAAAGAAGAATTTATAGAGAAGCTCAACTGACATATATCATTAGTGTCAACAAACACCCCACTAATCATCCAATTTATGGTAGAAAAACTGATGTTGGTTCAAGAATTTTACACATGGCTAATGTTGTCCTATCTACAGAATTTATTTAGATTTTGAAGCCTGCTGAAAAATAGATCAGTCATGAATGTTCCCAACTATGAAAAATGTATTTTAATGGTTCATTTTATAGAGAAGGAGATGGTGTAGGAATATTTCTTATTTCTCCTTTGAAAGAAAGCTCCAATTTTTCTTTCAAACTTGAATTTGAAGCAACAAAAAAAGTGGCTGAGTATGAAGCTCTATTGATTGGTTTAAAAACAACAAAGGACATGAATATTTAAGAAATTTCTGTTTTTGGAGATGTTGAACTTATTATTCAGAAAATCATAAATGTTTGTCAAACTAAGCATCCCAGACTAAGAGATTAACAGAATGCAATATGGAGCATTTTAGAAGACTCATTTCTGGTTTTTAACATCTCTTTTGTTCCAGGAGAAAGTAATATTTTGGCCAACTCACTTTCTATTTCAGCAATCTCAGTCAAGATCCCGATACCTATGATGCTGAGAAATGAAGTGGAAGTTAGGTTTAGACCTAACATTCCTGATAATGTCAAGCATTGGAAATTTTTTGAAGATGATCAGGAGATTATAAGATTCATTGAAGCACCTCAGCTGGTAAGCCCCGAATACTCAAAGCCTTTCTTGATTTTCTCATTTTCCTCCCAAGATACTATTGTTGTTGTTTTGTTACAAAAAGATTCAGAAAATAAGGAAGCTCCCATAGAATTTTTCAACATAACACTTAGAGATGCAGAATTGAAGTATGAAATGTTGGAAAAGCATGACTATGAATTAGTGAAAGCTCTAAAATATTTTAGAGTTTATATTCTGCATGCTCATGTTATTTATTATGTTCCTTCATCTATTGTTAGAGGGATATTAATTCAGCCTGATATTGATGGAAAAAGAAGCAAGTGGGTGACTAAAGTTCTTGAGTTTGATTTAGAGATAAACCTACTAAACTAATCAAAGTTCAAGGATTAGCCAAAATACTGGCTGAAGAGAATTGTAAAGTTTTGGGCTTGAATTTCATGGATGACAACTTTGAAGGGCAGATTTCTGAACCTATAGACAACATGGTAGTGTATATAAATATTTCTGAATGCAACTGGCACAAGGAAATCATCTATTTTCTGCAACACTTTAAACCTCCTCCAAATTATGATAAAAGCAGATTAAGATCTTTGAAGCTGAAAACTGTTAAATTCTGCATTAAAGATAATTGTTTATATAGGAAAGATCCTACAGGATTTTTTTTTAGATGCATTGATCCAGATGAGTCCAAAAAAGTTATCTTTGATATGCATAGTAGTGTGTGTGGAGGACATCATTATTGAAGAACTATTACATACAAAATATTGAGAGTTGGTTATTTTTGGCCTAGCTTGTTTTCTGATGTGTGTGCTAAGGTGAAAGCATGTAAAAAATGTCAAAAGTTCACCGATAAGAAACAATTGAAGTCTTTTCTTCTCAAGCCCATAGTTGTTTCTGCACGTTTTCAACAATGGGGCTTAGATTTCATTGGAGAAATTCATCCACCTTCAAGTGGACAACATCATTGGATTCTTGTTGCAACTGATTACTTCACCAAATGGATTGAAGGAATATCTACCAGAAATGCTACTCATAAATTTATCATTAATTTTATGGAGGGAATCATAATCAGATTTGGATGTCCATCAAGGTTAGTCGCAGATAATGCAACTGCTTTTAAAGCCAATCCATTGGTAAATTTTTGTGAATATTATGGCATTCAACTCACTCATTCTACAGCTTACTATCCCCAAGGGAATGTTTTAGCTGAATCATCAAACAAAAGTTTGGTAAGAATCATCAAAAAAATTGTTGGAGCAAAACAAGAAAGCCTCGGATTCAAAACTGAAGTTTGCTTTATGTTGAAGGGAAACAAAAAGGTTCAAAGACATAGAAAACAGAAAAATCCATGAAGAAAAGCAAGAACCCAACCCCTTTAGAACAACACTCAGAGCACTCAAAGAAAATAAAAACACAAAAGTGTTATAAAGAGGAAAAATAATCTGTCAAGGAGACAACTACAAGAGAAACCAGATCTAGAACATCAAATGTTGACAACAAAAATGATTTAGATAAACTGGCTGAAGCTGCAGCACACTTAAAGGAAAGGTAAAAAGGTTTTTGGTACTAATCCATTTTTTCTAATCAGTGATAAATTTTGAACAATAGCCTAGGTGTCATGGAATACAATTCAGTACCGAATTTTTAGACTTTTTTTGTGTATTTTGAAAAAGAAACAGGGCGCTACTGGAATTTCTAGTAGCATTCCAGATTTTATGTAGTTACAAGTTTTTACTGGAATTTCCAGTAGCACTTGTTTTAACTGAACTTTGACACATGTTAACAAGTTTTTTCTGAGCTAGTTAAGGATGGATAAGAACTCATAACTAAATGGATAATAAAAGTGATGGTGAGAGGTAGTTATGAGGTTGTTGGAGGTATTATTAAATGAAGCTACATGGTTATTAAAGACCCAAGACACAAAGAGAAAATTAAGCAGAAAAAGGGGCAGCATGACAGTACACTCAACATTCCAGCCCAGAATTCTTCTCTTCTTCTTTCTCCATATGTCCTTTCTATCAGATTTTAAGGGGATAAGGATGTAATGTCTTTTTACACATATGTTATGTTAGAATTAATGTTTAATTCTTTTTAGAAGAGATGGAGTTGGTTCCTCTCTTGATATATATAACACTTGTAAATACTATTTCCAGGTTGGATGTTAGTCTACATGAAGACTAAATATAATAAAAACCCTTTTTGATTCATGTTGGAGGGTTTTTTGACTCAAGGAACATCTAATGTTTGGTGTGTATCTTTTTTTTTTAAATTTCTTCTAAAATATGAATTGCAGCAACTAGTGAAGTGTGAGTGGGAAGTTGTTAAAGGATTTAACAATGAATTATTTGCTTTTAGTTTTCTGCAAGTTATATGTGTGTAATAAAACATGGCAGTGAAGATTTCATAAAGGAATTGTGGAATAATTTATAAATGAAATTTATTTTATAAGTGTTGTTTGCTTAACATAAACAGAGTTTGTGTTAAAGGTGATCAATGATTTGAAAATGAATGCTAGTTTCGTATCAGATATGAACTTTTCTTTGCTTTTTTTTACTTATCCTTCATAGGTTTGTTTATGACCATGTGATTGTCAAACAATGTACTTAGTGAAATTATGAGTTTGTCATAAGCTTAGAAAGCATAATTTTAAATGATAGAATAAAAGAAATATAAAACACAACAAACACACATAATAGAGCTTAACACACCAAATTTTGATAAAAGAGTTCACCCCTCCTGGGCTACATCTCCTTGGTCCAACTTCATAGTGTGGGCCTTTGTATTAGCTTCAATTGTGCTCAAATTTCTGTTAAAAGCTTCAGAACCTCTTGGAACATGTTCCAATGAGTTTAAAACATCATAATATCTCAAAAATGACTATTTTTTTGCTGAATTTGGACTCTCGATGCTCTGACAATGACCCTAACACGTGGTGGCCTTAGCCTTCAAAAATCTTAAAATGAACTAAAACACCTATAGATGACCTTTTCTACTTCTGCAAAATGTGTCATTGAGTTCTCAACATGCCAATTAGCCTAGAATGCCTCTTTCTTGGCTTAGTTTGGTTGAAAATTGAGTGAGTTATGACCAAAACCAATTTTGCCCCAATTTCTCCTCTAAAACTGGAGGAACTGCCAGTTAACATTCCAAATTTAAAAACCCGCCAAAAATGGCATGCCCTCCAAAATTTTTTCCAAAATAAACTTCGAGCTTAATTAGCGTTAAACACGCTCACAGGTGGATAAACAAGGTTTAAATGTTAAGCGCGTTTTACGCACTAATGACAGTTTAACGTCATTAACCCACATTTTAACCTTAATTAATCACATTTAAACTTCCGCCAGTTCGTTGGGATAAGCACCTGGTTTCGGGACTGCAGCCACAAGGGGATGGGGCTGGCCCCCTCCAACCCCCAACCGTTATACCATGTAAATTTAAATTTGCACAAAGAACCTAAGGGTTAAGAAACACCCTAAAGGAGAGACGGTAAGTCGCGCGATTTGTAGGCATGAGGTCAGGGGTTTGACCCCCACTTTGCCACAATAATTGATATATAATAACTCCTCTACTAGATTTATCAATGCTGCCATGTTTGGAACCTTCGCCAGTTTAGTTGGAGACCTTCTAAATCTAGTTAAGTCCGCTGGGAATGTGGGTTTGTAAACTATATATATATATATATAATACCACCATAAGACTAATGTCCAAACATTACTATGACTTGATATTTCGACCAAAAGGTCAGGAGATGGCCCACCAGAGAGGACACGTAGCACCTTCTGGTTGGGTTATACTCCAACCCTTAAAAAAAATTCAAATTCCAATTTAGGAAGAATTGGAGGTCATTGGACAATTTCTCTCTTCACTTAACCCATCTGGAGAATCTGAAGACGACACTTGTCACAGTGCTACTGGCTGCAATCTGGAGAATATTCCCTGCAATGATGACTGTATCTACCACATCATCACTATACTTGTTCTTCTCCTTTTTTATATGTTTTGGAAAATTAACAGTAGATGATAACTCAGTCATACGAACTCTTATTTTGATGAAATGAGTTGCGCCAGAATCCTGGTGATGAACTCTATCCGGTCGTTCAGGTTAAAAGAAATTTCGAGCACTTTCAATTTTTAGCTAAAACTTGAGCCTTATATCATTCCTCCCCACTAGAAGCCTTTTGGACCCCAAAAGATGCTATCAATTGTTCAGTAAGTGAGGGTACAACTCTCTCACTTTTCCAATCTCCAACCATTTTTTCTTTGAAGGATATTGACCTTTGAGTCCAACTCTAAGGTATTCAACATCCCCTCTTATTGAAGTTCTGATTCTTCTGTCAAGTATGAGATCTTGTTGAAGTTAATCAAGATATTTTGGTGAGAAATCATCTATTGATGGCAGCTGAACATTCTCTCCTTGATCATCAATTAAAGGAGGCTCAAACAATCTCAAATTCTCAACATTAACGACAAAATAAATTTGCATATAAGGAGGAAAATCTAGCTTGAATGCATTTGTACCAATCTTTTCCAGAATTTTAAATGGACCATAACGGGTTGGTTTGAGCTTTTTACCTTCCCCTTGCAATATTTCCTTGCTTATGTACAACCAAACTTCATCACCAACTTATAATTTGTGATCAACCCAATTTTTTTCATGCCTTTCCTTGTAGCTTCTTTGATTCTTCTCAAGTTGCTCTTGTACTGTGTGATGTATGAACTGAATTTGCTCAATGAACTTTCTTGCTTTATATATGTCACTATGTCAATCTATAGCAACGTCTTTCTCAAAGATAAATTCCAATGGCGATTTTGGCAAGTAACTAAAACATGCCTCAAATGGCGATGTATTTGTGGAAGAATGTTTTGCCCGATTGTATGCATGTTTTATGTAGTGTAATTGTTCGTCCCACAACTTGGGATGCTTGCTGCAATAGCCTCTTAGAAGATGATAACAGTCCTATTTACCACCTCTTTTTGCGAATGAAATTATGTACTTTTCTTCAACTTTGTATCCATCATGTCCCATAATTTTGACCAAAAATTCCCAACAAATCGAGAATCTCGATCACTTACAATAGAAGTAGGAAGACCAAAATGGATCCATACATTTTGAAAGAAAATATTAGCAGTTTGTTCAGCTATAATAGTTTTCTTACATGCCATAAAAATACACATTTTTCTGAACCTATATACCACAACATACAAATAATCATGACCTTTCCTTGACATAGGAAGGCCTCCTACAAAATCCATTGAGATGCTCTCCCAAGGATGAGAAGGAACTGGAAGTGGTGTATATAAACCAAGCTTCCTATTGCTAGGCTTACTTGTTGCACATAAAGAACATCCTCCAATAAAATGAGAAACACTTTCATTCATGTGTGGCCAACAACAATACATTTGAAGATGCGTTATTGCCTTGCCTACACCGAAATGTCCTACAATCAATGATGTGTGCGTCTCCCTTATGATATTGTTTCTTTCTCCCTGTGGTATACATAACTTGCCCAAGTGATACAAAAAACTGTTATGCATATGATAATCTAACCCTTCACTTTGGTTTCCCTTACTCAATTTCTCATACACATCTTGAAAATCACTATCATTCACATACTGTTCAATGTAACTTTCATGCATAATGGAATTGTGCTTGAGAATAATAGTTGAATTTAAAATAGGCCTAGAGAGCATATCATATACCTTAATGTAGATTCCTTTTTTGTACCTGATAACCAAGTGAATTTTTTGTAGAAAACCCATCCACCTGAAATGTCTTGACTGCTACAACTTTGATTGTGATTGTAAGTACCGCAATGGCTTATGGTCAATATGGATAATGGTATCTTTTCCCATCAAGTAATGCTTCCATTTCTTTACACTTTGTACCAATGCATATAACTCTTTATCATAGGTAGCATATTTAGTCACAACTTCATTAAAAGTTTCATAATGAAATGAGATAGGCTTACCATGTTGCATGAGCACTGCTCCCATAGCATAATCACTTGCATCAGTTTGGATCTCAAATGGCTGTCTTAGATCTGGAATTGCTAGAACCGGTGCTGAAATTATCTTTTGCTTTAAAGCATCAAATGCTTTCTGCTGCAAATCTCCCCAATGGAAGAATTTATTTATGCTTGTCAATGCATGTAACAGTGCTGCAATGGAAGAAAAATTAGCAATAAATTTCCTCCAATACTGTGTTGCCCCTAAAAAGCTTCTTACCTCGATAACTATATTGGGCTTGGGCCAATTCAAAATGACCTCAACCTTGGAAGGATCAATCTTGAATTCACCTCCACCAACAATGTGTCCCAAATATACCAATGAAGTCTTACCAAATTCACACTTTGACATCTTAAGAAACAATTTCTCTTTTCTCAAAACATCAAGTACCTTGTTCACATGCATGACATGTTCTTCTCTTGATTTGCTGAATATGAGTATGTCATCTAAGTAAACAATGATAAGTCATCTAGAAATGGTCTAAGTACATCATTCATTACTCTCATGAAAGTAGCTGGTGCATTTGTTAAGACAAATGGCATAACTAACCACTCATACAATCCTTGTCTAGTCTTGAAAGCAGTTTTCCAATGTCTTCTTCAACTATCCTAACTTGATGATAACCACTTCTCAAATGTAACTTAGTGAAATAATTTTCATGCTTTAACTGATCAAGAAAATCATCAATGTGTGGAAGTGGGTAGTGATTCTTTATCGTGATTTTGTTCAGTACACAGAAATTGATACACATGCGCCAAGTCCCATCCTTCTTTGGAACCCAAACTATTGGAGAATCACATGGCGAAGTAGACGAGAGTATGATACCTTTATTCAACAACTCTTGGATTTGCTTCTTGATTTCAAAACTTGCCATAATCGACATGCGATACATACCAATATTTGGAAGTGGAACATCCTATTGTAGCTGAATCTCATGCCGAATTCCACTCTTGGGTGGTAACCCCTTGGTTCTTGAAACATCTTGCCATGATGACTTACCACATCAAACAAATCAGATTTCAATTTGTCATCGCATACTTCAAAATATTCATAGTTAACATCTTCCTTTTTCTTGATCATAAGAAGCACAAAATTTTTACTTGCATTTACTAGCCTCTTCATTTGCCCTGCATTAACTAAAGAGATATTCAGTTTCTTGTGATGAGCTCTCACATTATACTCCACTCCATATTTGATCAAGTGATATTTTTTCTCATGATGGTAAAGGACCACTTTCCTATCATACAAATATGGACTACCCAAGATAATCTCTGAAATGTCAAGTGGAACCACATCTAACCCAACTTCATCGAAAATTTTTGCAGTAATAGAAAATTTGAAAATAGATTTCCTTGTCACCTATAAATTGGCATTGTTAACTATCCAAACCAAAGGGTGTGGCTTATGATGAGGTACAGTTTCAAGGTTCAATTTTTTAACTAAGTCTTCTGAAATCAAGTTTGCTTGTGACCTTGTATCAAACAATGCTTCAATCTTTGTATGATAAGAAATTACTCTAACATGGAATAATTCTATCTTTGTATCCTCATTTGGAGTGTTGTTGTGATTGTTTGAGGTACTAGAACTTGCACTTTCTATAGCTTCCTTTCCTTAGTTAACCATGGAAACTATCTTGGTTTCATCTCTTGAATCAGATCCAAGATATTTTTGTGTGGTGCTAATCGTCTTTTGTTTCCCTTTGTTATTTGGTTTCTTTGGTCTTAATTCAAGATGTAGTTTCCAACAATGGGCTTCATCATGCCCCTATTTGGAACAATGTTTGAATGTAATTTTTTCCCCTTATTTCTTAGCAATTGCATTCTTCTTTCCCTTCCATTTTCCTTATTTCTCTTTTCCCTTACCCTTGAATGGCTTCTTCTTACTACCCTCTTAAGAAATGTTTTTACCCCTTGCTTCAAGATGTGTGGCTTGCACACATAATTCATCCAATTTATTTGGGTTAAACATAAGAATAGTGTGTTTTAAGTAGGAATGTAGACCTCCTATATACTTCAAGAGTGTATCTTGTGAGTTTAAGTATACTCCAAGTAATAAAGCCCTTTTCCTAAACTCTTGTGTATACTCTTGGACACTTTGACCTTTGAGCTGTCTAAATTTTTTCCAACTCATTATTGCTTTCTGCATATAGGCTATGGAAGAAATGTATTCGACCCAAGAAATGGAAATCTTACCATGGATTTTCGTTTCCTCTTGTGTCTTTGCCTCCCACCAAACTAGTGCTTCTCCTTCTAGCCTTAATGAAGCCAATTGGATTTTGATATCGTCTTCTTGTAGATTCTGAATTCTATAGTAAACTTCCAATTGACAGATCCAATTGTCTAGTATTTCCTCATTATCTTCTCCATTGTATGTCGGAAGTTCAAATTTGATTTCCAACTTGAGTAGAAAAGTCTTTCATTTTGGGATCTTGGAATGAGTATGGGAATGAGTTTTTGTAGTGGATGTGGAAGATGAATATGCGGATGAGGATGATGATGGTGGAGAGGGAGGTGGTTTTCCTCCACTACCTTTTGAGCTCCTCTCTTCCTCCTTTTTACTGTTTGAAGATTCTTCTCTATGACGGTGTTTTGAACCTTCTCCAGTTTCCTTTGCCATAAAAGCTTCATACATAACTTTCACTATCCTTTTCATTTCTTTGAACTCCTTCTTGACATCCTCTTCTTTAGAATGTTCATGAGTTCCTTCATGGCCTGAAATTTTGGCTGTATATTCAAGCTCAATATTTGCAGCTTGTATCTCTTCAATCACTTCTGCCTCTTGTGAAATTAATTCCTCATGTGCTTCAAGTCTTGCCTTGAGTGGTACTTTGGGTGAGGATGATGCCTTCTCAACCTTCTTCCTTCTTGTCCTAACTTTAGGACTAACTATCAGTAGCTTCCCTTCTCCTCTCTACAATCTCAATCTTGTAAGCATCAATAAATTTGTACTGTTACAAACCTTCAAGTAAAACAAGCAAGAAACCTTGTGCTCTGATTCCAACTTGATCTGAAAATGAATGCTAGTTAATGTTGTGCTAGTTTCATATCAAATATAAACTTTTATTTTCTTTGTTTTACTTATCCTTCATAGGTTTGTTTATGACCATGTGATTGTCAAATAACGTACTTAGTGAAATTATGAGTTTTTCATAACCTTAGAAAGAATAATTTTAAATGAAAAAACAAAAGAAATATGAAACACAACAAACACACATAACAGAGCTTAACACACATAATTTTGATAAAGGAGTTCACCCCTCCTGGGCTACATCTCCTTGGTCCAGCTTCATAGTGTGGGCCTTTGTATTAGCTTCAAGTGTGCTCAAATTTCTATTAAAAGCTTCAGAACCTCTTGGAACCTTTCCAATGAGTTTAAACCATCATAATCTCCCAAAAATGACTATTTGTTTTCTGAAATAACCCCAACACCTGGTGGCCCTAGCCTTCAAAAATATTCAAATGCACTAAAATACCTGTAGATGAACTTTTCTGCCTCTGCAACCTATTTTATTGAGTTCTCAGCATGCCTAGCCTAGAATGCCTCTTTCTGAGCTCAGTTTGGTAGAAAATTGAGTGAGTTATGACCAAATTTTTTTTTTCCCCAATTTCTCCTCTAAAATTGGAGGAACTGCCAGTTAACATTCCAAATTTAGAAACCCGCCAAAAATGGCGCGCCCTCCAACATTTCTGCCAACATAAACTCTGGGCTTAATTAGCGTTAAACATGGTTATGGGTAGATAAACAAGGTTTAAATGTTAAGAGTGTTTTACATGCTAACGACGGTTTAATGTCATTAACCCACATTTTAACCTTAATTAATCACATTTAAACTTCCTCCAGTTCATTGGGATAAGCACCTGGTTTCGAGATTGCGACCACATGGGGAGGGGTCTGGCCCTCTCGAACCCCCAACTGTTGGACCATGTAAATTTAAATTTGCGCGGAGAACCTAAGGGTTATGGAACACCCTGGAGGAGAGACGGTAAGTCGCACGGTTTGTAGGCGTGAGGTGAAGGGTTCGACCCCCACTCTGCCACAATAATTTTGCACAAAGATATATAATAGCTCCTCCACCAGATTTATCAACGCTGCTAGGTTTGGAACCTTCACCAGTTTAGTTGGAGACCTTCTAAATTTGGTTAAGTCCGCCGAGAAGGTGGGTTTGTAAACTATATATATATATATATTATAATAATACCACCATAAGAAAAATGTACAAACATTACTATGACTTGATATTTAGACCCAAAGGTTAGGAGATGGCCCACCAGAGAGGACATGTGGCACCCTCTGGTTGGGTTATACTCCAACCCTTAAAAAAAATTCAAATTCCAACTTAGGAAGAATTGGAGGTTATTGGATAATTTATCTCTTCACTTAACCCATCTGGAGAATCTGAAGATGACACTTGTCACAATGCCACTGGCAGCAATGTAGAGGATATTCCCCGCAATGTTGACTGTACTTGCCACATCATCACTGTACCTGTTCTGCTCCTTTTTTTCCTGTTTTGGAAAATGAACATCAAACGAAATCTAGTCATACGAACTCGGATTTTGATGAAACGAGTTGTGCTAGAATCCTGACGACGAACTCTATTTGGTCATTCAGGTTTGAAGAAATTTCGAGCACTTTCAATTTTTAGCTAAAACTTGACCCTTATATAAATCAACATAGTTGTGTGACTGCTTTAGGATAGGAATATTTCCTGAAATAGGTTCCAACTATTCATTTTCTTCCACTTGTGTACTCTAATCCCTATACTACCTTTTACCCACACAATTTATACTTGCCACAACTTGCCAAATGTATGAATGTCTTAAAGAACATAAAATCATGTCAAAATATTTGAGAAAGCCATCCCACCACTCAAACAACCCCTTTAAAATTTGAAATGAAATATGATGTGTAAGGCTTACGCCTTAAGCAGTCAGAGTGACTTCTTACACTAACAGGTTGATTTCTAAATTATAGCAATCTAATGGAGTTATTGTTAGTTAAACTTGATTAATTGATATCTAGTCTTCAGTGGAGTCAATAGGAGCTCAGTTGAGTATTTATATATATTTTTAACTCACTGATCTCTCAGTTAACTTATCAATTTACTAAAAATAGTCCTAGTCATGCATGGAATTTGAATTTCCTAGTTGATTGGAGGAAAAAGGCATCAATTTATTTATTATTATATACTAGAGAGTGTTTATAGTTTTTATACAACACGTGAGAATATTCTCTTAGGATTTTCTCTATAAAATAGGGGCTTCTCCTATTGTTTACAAGCCAATTTCCTCAAGAATTGTACAAGGAAATAGGAGGAGTAGAAGGTCAATATTTGACTAATTATTTTGCAGAAAAATCTCAGGAGGACGAGATCAAAATTGAAGTGCATGGTGTGCTTTATGGGTGAAGTATTCATTGTAAATGATCATTTTTTTCTCATATGATACGATAAAAACAAAGGAGGAGTTTTTCCCAGTTGGGTTCCCCTTTAAAATCATTGTGTTCCTTGAGTTTTTATGGTTTCATGTTATTGCATGTGTTTCTATCGTGTGTTTTCATTTCCTCATAATAGTAGAAGAAATTGTATCTCTTGATTTCAGTTTGATTTCATTAGCACTAGAATATTTCTTGCAATTGATACATGGTATCAGCGCTACAAAAGACTACATAGAAACCTTGTTCCAAATATTCTCTTATAAAAAAATTGATTTGTATAGTTTTTGGTGCATATCTTTTTCAGTGCAAGAAAAATGTCTTTCAATGGATTGAGCCTTCTTTCAATGTCTTTCAACTGATATATACATGAACTGATATTCCAAAACCTACAACATCAAATTCACAAGCACTTTCTCAGCGGAAGAAAGACACAGTAAGGGCCAGGAGGATTATTCTGGAGGGTGTCATAGATCATGTGGTTTAAAAATTGAATGGAAAGGGGACTCCTTTTGCAATGTGGAAAACCCTCACAAATCTATTCTAGAGAAATAGTGTTGCTAGGAAATTTCCATTGGGAGATAAACTCAAGGGCATTCAAATGTAGAAAAATTAAACCATTCCTCAGTAGATATCTAGATTCACTTAGGTTCAATATGAACTTGGAGGAGTAGGAAAAAATGTTCCTTCATCTAAAATTATGAGCATAGCACTCCTTGGCCTTCCAAAATCCTGGCACAAATATTAGGATTCAGTTAATGGAAGAGACAAGCTACCAAATTGGGAGAGACTTTGGTCTAATTTGGTGCAGGAGGAGATCAGACAAAACACTAGATATGGTGTCACATCCATTGCAGATGAGGAAGAAGATTGTGCTCTAGTTTGCGAAAGAAAAAAAACCAAAGGCGTGAAGGCCCAAGGTGAGGAAAAATCCAGCTAGAACCATGGAAAGAAGAAATACCTTAGCAAAATTAAATGCTTTCACTGCCATGAGTATGGACCTATGTAACCAAGTGTCTACATAAGAAATACAGTGAGGAGCCTGTAGCAAAAACAAGGGGAGATGCTCTTGCATCACAATTGAGTTGGATCCCACTCTCACTACTTGCATAATGAGCACAATAAAAGGGCATGAGTGGTACCTAGATTATGGTGCCTCATATAATATGATAAGAAGTAAGGAGTTATTCAAAAACCTAAAGGAGAAGGACCTATAATTACACATAGATCTTGGAGATGATGGAAGGTATAGTACCAGAGGTATTGGTACTATCACCTTTAAGAGGGAGTTGGGCTCCCATATTCACCAGAAGGATATCATATATGTGCTTGTTCTGAAGAAAATTCTAGTTTCTGTAGTTGTAATTGAAGATTGTGGATATGATGTGATGTTCAGTAAGGGGAAATATTTTCTTAAGCATGTTGCTACTCGACAAGTTAAACAAATTAGAGTTCCAGTTAAAAATATCTACAAGAAAGAGATAAATTTCATCATTCATTCATTTATACCTCTAGTAGTTAGGTGGGGAAATGTAGAGCCTTAGTCTGAGAATTGCAAAGGTTTGGGCAGGTTCAATAGGAGAGCAAAAAAAATTGCAATATAATCTTATCATGTATCATTACCCTTGCTACATGGCCCCACAATTTTTGGTAGCAGAAGGATCAATTTCAGTTGATGTAGTCAAATCTTGATCGACAACAGACTAGTAGCAGTCAGAGAATCAAGAGATAATTGCAAGTCAGAGACACAATTGATTCAGTATTTTGGATGCTTCTCAGTTGCAGTTGTTACAGTAGCAAAAAAAACAATAAGAGGGATTTTTGTTACAATACATTCTTATAGGAGCAAGATTGGGGGTTTGAAGAACCCTTTTCTTGCTAAGAGGGGGTGTTGGAATTGTAGTAAGAAAAGGCTTCATTTGAATTATGCATTATCCAAATGGAGAAATTCAATTTTCCACATCAACAGGATGACTTGGATTGTATTTAGTTGGAGTGACATGGTTGTCTCCTAGTTAAATCAATAGAGCTGAGTTACAGGCTGGAAGTAAAGTTGTGCATGGGTTGATTTCTAAAATATAGAAATATAGTGGATTTATTGTTAGTTAAACTCAGTTAACTGAGATCTAGTATTTAGTGGAGACAATAGGAGTTCAGTTGAGTAGTTATAATAGTTGTTAAATCACAGATCTCTCAGTTAACTCATTAATTTACTAAAAATAGTCCTAGTCATGCATGGAATTCGAATTTCCTAGTTGAGTGGAGGAAAAAGGCATCAATGTATTTATTATTATATACTAGAGAGTGCATATAGTTTGTATGTAGCATGTGAGACTCTTCTCTTGGGAATTTCGCTAGAAAATAGGGGCTTCTCCTATTATTTAGGATCCAATTTCCTCGAGAATTGTGTAAGGAAAAAGGAGGAGCAGGAGGCCAATATTTGGCTAAGTCTTTTATAGAGAAGTCTCGAGAGGAGGGGATCAGAATTTCAGTGCAGGGTGTGCTTCATGTGTGAAGGATTCATTGTAATTGATCATTTTTTTTCTCATATGATATAATACAAACAGAGGAGGGGTTTTTCCCTGTTAGGTTCCCCTGTAAAATCATTGTGTTCCTTTAGTTTTGATGGTTGCATGTTATTTCATGTGTTTCTATTGTGTGTTTTCCTTTCCGCATAATAGTAGAAGAAATTTTTGTCTCTTGATTTCAGTTTGATTTCATTATCAGTAGAAAATTTCTACAAATCTCCCTCCTCAAGCAATGGAATTTGTGTCCCTTTCTCTCAACCATTTTAATTTATGGTTATATGATTACAGTTAATTTATTTTCAATGTTTACAAGGAGAATTTACCCGCGGGGGATGTCACAAACCCCACCCTTTTAGAGGAACATCATCCTCAACGTTCTCATCCCTAAACACAAAAGAGAACATGCGTAACCCAAGCATAATGACAATGAGATTAATATTTACAATTCATTTACATTCAGTTTTCACATACACAGTTGCTTACCCAAAAACCTGTTATATATATATATATATATATATATATATATATATACCCATTAAATCAACCATATTTTGGTGACTCTTTTTTATTATGTAGTCTTCTTGATGCTTTTGTTGCACACTCTGATATCTTCGAGTTGTTGCAATCCTCTTTTCATCCTACTTCATTCACCAACTGAGTTGGGAAATCCAATGTTCTGCATTACAACATACAATTCCCCATGAGATTCATTGTAGAGCGAATTATAATGAAATCAAAACATACCCTCGTGAATCGATCCCTCCACGAGGCTAATCATTGCAATATGACTTATAAACATGGTCAACCATTCTTTCGCAAGGATGAACCCTCATATTGATTAGTCAATCACAATGCCATACATATATGTATATAAACATTAGCATTATCATGAACACATCACATATGCAAATAAGGTCAAGGTTTAGATAACCTTATGTATCCATGCAATGCATGGATGGAATTGGGATCAATGTTACCAAAATTGGGCCAAGGAAATGATTATTCAATTCCTTTAGCTTGCTGGAAATCCTAATACTATGATGATTCTCAACTAATGCTTTCCATGGTAGATAACAACTTTGTTCCTTCACTATATCATAATATGAGGATTCATTTTTGTGCATATACATGTTGGTCATTCAATTTTAATGTTTAGTACATCTCCCTTTTTGTGCCATTTCCATGACTATTATTTGTTAAAGTTATTTTATTCTTATGGACTCAACCAACCCACTTGATTTTCATACTGCTCCTTTATACCTTCACTGCCTTTTACTCTTACATCGGGATTAATTTAGGCATACTTTCCTCATTGGATTCCACTCAACTCTTACTTCCACACCAAACAAGCTTCCCCAGACCCAAGACATAGAAGGAAAAAATAAAGGAAGATGAAAAATTTGTAATAGTTCATTAAAGGACACAAAACATAAGCAATGTAGCATGACCATGCATAAATCAACAATAAAAATAGTAGACCCAATATGAGTGCAATTCAACATGAACGCACAATAAATCAACTTGTATTAAAATTAGTTAGAACATCAAATACATAAAAATATTCAATAGTTATAACAACCTAATCCTAAGTTCTCAACGCTTCATGAGTAAGGCTAAATGTGAGTCGTCTCCTTGATTTCATTCAGTCTCTTTACTACAACTAACCAAAACAATTAAACTAATCCTTTGTACAATTTATTTACAATTTGATTACATTTATTTAACAACAAAAAAAAGGGTATGTAGTCCATATCTGATCATCCATATTGACCATTGATGTCAAGTGACCACCTTTCCTATTTTCCATGGCCGCATAGGTCCTAGCCACATTTTGAGCTACATCCTCCATTGTTTGTGCGTCTTGCATAATATGCAGACCTGGTTGATTTCTTTGTATCTTGGGACAACCTCTACGCAAATGGTTTCCCCCCCATTTCTAGCATAATATGTGCTTCTTTCAAGACACATCCCCTTATTTGGCTTGAGGAAGTGAGCCTTCATGAGTTGAGTTGAACTTCTGCTAAGTATTAACTTTGATGGTGGTGAAGCTTCTTCCCTTTTTCCCAGTTTGATGTTTTGAATTTCCTTTCCTTTTTCCTCCAATTCCAAAACTACCTTTTGCATTCAAATCAACCTTAAGCTATGGATTACACCTATATTGTTCATAGTAATTCTTTAGCTTTATGGGCGTGTCCTCCAAGGTATGTGGCCCATCAAATTTGATCATGTCCTTGAAGGACTATGATAACCCAGTGAAAAATATTTGGAATTTTATTGTCTTATTTTGTGTTTTCATACACACACATAACTGCTATATTTAAACAAAATTCAAAGGTATAATAATCATTATCGCCTTGGATTTTCGTTGGAAATATGTTGGTGTAAATCTAGCTGAACATTACGTCCAATTTTAACACCTCCATAACAATAAAAACCATATCCAATCATTAGTACCATGGTATATGTGCATGACACAATCAAGCTCATCAGCCACATACATATTCAGTCTACAAGACAATAATATTTCTAACACTTATCACAAAGCTTTAAGGGCTTACTTGATCTCCAAGGGTCTAGTGTTGAACCTTTGTCCTCGTTTCTTCATTTCTTTTGCGATAGATCCCATCCAATCCAAGTGTTGAAGCTATAAGCTCTTATACCACTCTATGACATACCCCCTACTATCCCTAGCCCTAGTAAGTGCAGAAGGAGGTAGTTACTATGTTGACCTAACCTCTAAAGTACAACTATGGAAATGGGGTCTAATTTTTTCGATCTTTTACAACTTATTCAAAACTTAAAATGGTTAACATCATTGCACTCATCTCATCGAGACCTTTCCAACGATATAAATTTTCTTCAATCTAACTCTCATATCGAAATATTTGACCATTTGAAAACTAGCCTATAAGATAATGTTGTTTCACACTAGCCTTCCATGTGGAGCCCACATGGCTGTCCAAGACCTGCACCATGTCATCACCACATGGAAATTTATGACCTGCTTATACTATGACATGACTCCTTTCCGCAGTTCGCATACACAAACACACACACATATGTGTTATGATATAAGCCCATGATGAAGATTTTGAAAGAGTTATTTTCATCTCATTTTTTGTCATAAGCTTTTAATCACTCCATCTATCATATATTGTCTCAAGCACCTAAATTTTTAAATTGGATAAGGAAAATGCATCTTACTAAGTCATCTTAGTTTTTAACTATCATGTGATTGAAGCAAGTGATTCCATAACAATATTTTTTTGTCTCTACCATAAATGAGTTGCTTCAGTAGGGTTTCTAGGGGGAACAAGAGAAAATAAGGTAGAAGTCCAAACATTTTTTGCATGAAGGCAAGAACAAGATAATAATATTATGTATTCAGTTTGATGCACTCTGATGAATTAAACAAGTTAACTGAAATTGGGTATCTGTATATAGGTTTCCCTCTGCCTCATCCTCATGCATCACATAACTCTCCTCCCTTGTGACACCTGTGCATAATGGAAATTATTGAACCCCATCCACCACCACCATAGTAGCCACAATGGCATGATGGATGGTAACCAAATCTCATCATACTAGGTTCCACCATTTCTCATTGGCCCTATTTTCCCAGACAAGTTATCCCACCAACTATTATAGGCTCATAATTCCAATGTGTTGTATCTCACATTTATCATAATCCAAAAAAAAACACTCTGATTACTCTTACACGTGTATAAAAAAGAGAAATAGCTCATACTTGCCTCTTATGCCTTCCAATATTCATAGGCCACTTTAGCTCACTCACATATTACAACACCTAGAATTTAAAATGAAGGAAGAAGAGAGATCTCCTTCCTAGACATGTTGTTGGGCCTCGAATATGCCCATTTTTTCCATCATACAAAAACATTATTCTTAACCTAAATTCTGACACTTTACGCTCATTTCACATCATAATTCCATCATTTGTCTCCAATACATATCCTACACCTCGTGGTTAAGTATCGTTAGTTTTCTTAAGCTTTTCTATGATTAGAGATGATTTAGTCACGATTTACTAATGACGGTTTTTACTAAGTTCATTTGTCTCAAGGTTCCATTTCCGAAATTATCCACAAGTCAGTTACTGTAGGTTGAATATGGAACAAAAATTGTTGTAGGTGAAAATATGAAGTTTGTGATCAAATTATGAAGAATCTTGAAATTTCGACATGTGAGTTTTGTTCAGAGCACCCTCATCCAGGTAACCTAGAAACGGATTGGAAAAATCTGACTTTACGAGGAAGTTACAATCGGGGGAATATTCCAGCACCATCTTAAGTACAAACTGAGTTCTTAAGTACGGGATCGTCTGAATGTGTCGGTTCAAGTCTAGTTCAACCTATCTTAAGAACAAACTGAGTTCTTAAGTACGGGATCGTCTGAATGTGTCGGTTCAAGTCTGGTTCGGTTGTGCACGCCTTTTGTTGAACGACCATGTGATAAATATAGGAGTGGTTTCTCCATTCATGCATGGATCAGAATAAGCCCAACCATGTCTCTCTAGAAGAATTGGATATGGCAGCAGTTTATCAATATTCGAGCATCATACACCGAGATTACTGTGGGAAAGGATACAAAGAGGTTCTCCAAGATTGTACGCAACCAACTAAAGCCTAATTGAACCATGCACAACTGATCTAGGATTGATTTCATGAGCTCATGATAGTCATTAGTTAATAAATTTTCCATGTTAAGATCTTAGTTAGTTTAGCTTTGTCACTTAGGTCTCTTTCAAACATTGAATAAGGTAGTGAATTTTATAGGTTTCCTGACAATAGAGTTTGGTTTTCTTGAGTGTCATTAATTTAGATTGTTTTGGGTATCATTTCGGTTGTTTTAAGATATGTAGTCTTTGCATTTGAATGTTGAATATGTCTCTTTGATAGAGTTAAAGTAGAGAACTCTAGAGCTTAATTTCAATTTCACATTCACTAGCTTAATTTAGATTTTTATTTCATTAGCATAGTTTAGATTTAATCTTCATGCTTTTTGATCTAGTCATTCATGTTTTGTCTTGATCAACGTTAGAATAGTCGAATGAGTGTTTTCCATTAAACGTAATCTGAATTCCGTAATTAGCATTTCATAAGTCGGAGTGATTTTAATCTTAAGGAATAATGTTTGAAATGATTTGTTTCTATATTTAAACAACAAGTTGATTTCTTACCCTAGTTTAGGTTAGATGCTTTGATCCTGTATTACCCGCGCTTGCGCCTCGAAGCTTACGAGCCCCTGATTGATAATTTAATGTTGGAATTATAACACATATAATTTCCCCAACACATGCATCGTAAGTTGTGTGTAGAAAGAGAAAGTGATGATAAAAAATAAGTCCAATAGTTTAGACATGCACCCAAAGATATTTTGATTGTGACATTTACTTAACTTTATCATTGCCTATTTTTCAGGCTTTGATAAAGACATGTTTTATGAGAGGTATCATTTTTGGTAATGTTGTTATTTTGGGCATAAGGGAGACATAAGGTATTTTTCATATATGCCATTTTGAAATTGTTGATAAATCCTCATATTTTATTTTATGATAACGATATATTGCATGAGGATGATATGGTAAATGATGATGGATGATGTTGAAAGTTTAATCATGCTACCATTTATGTTTAATTTTTATGGAAGTCACAAGGTGATATTTTAAATAATATATTAAAATGGAAACAATCCTATTGGGACCCCACCTACTTAAAATAAATTTGAAAATTATAAATGTTTCCTCATTTTTTTCTTAAATCGATTAAAAAAAAAGAGGAAATAAAAAAATTTAAAGAAAAAGAAAGTAGTTACCTTATAAATGGTTGAAGGAGATTATAAAAGGTGCAAGAGGCCATTAAGGAAATGAATTTTTTTTATAAGTGAAGAGTTGTATGCTAAACTTTTAAGTCATCATTTTTTTGTATCATACAATTATTTTTCTTAGTATTGAACTTTTTTGTTTGTTTCTTAGGTAATATGAGTCCTTATGACTAGCACACCTCACTTGTGGCTTGAGTAGTTGCGACCTAGGGGCATCTAAGTCGTCAAAATCACCCTGGGATCACACCTAACTTGGGCCACACCAATCCTTAGCATGGTTGGATTTTTTCCCATGGGGTTTCAAACCGGTGACCTTTCCACCACATAGTTCCTTAACAAAACACCCTATCACCATCTATTCTACGCCATGTGGGCTTCCTAAGTAATTAACTTAACTGTATTGTTGACAATATAAATTTCTTGAGGAGTGACAAGAAAGGTGTGATTTCATATTTTTTTGTTTGTGCCTATAAGGTTGTTTTAGTTTTTCTACAACTTTATGTCCTTTTTATAAAGTCTAATTATTTTTACTGCTAATTAGTGCATTTTTTGCAGAGTTTTGACTGAGATGATCTTATTGGAAGGGTCCAAACTCTAAATTTTGATTATCTTTCTTCTTTCATGGAACATAGTTGTCTTTCTATGGATTATTAACAAATTTGGCTCTAAAGTCATTTTCTAGTCCAAACTTTCACAAATTTTTGAAAAGTTAGTTGGTTGTACACCCATTTTTAATCAATTAAATTAGATTTTTGACTCTTTTATATTTGGCGCATATCTCTTTAGCCTTTAGGAATATTTTTTTATAAATATTGAATGTATCTCTGACATGGGTTGTCTTTTCTTTGGTTGCCATATGTCATAATACTTAATGCATGCATAATATTTTTAGGGTGTTGGTGTAAAGTTTTAAATTTGCCTATAACTTTTATTATTTTATTATACATGTGATGGATTTTTTTACTCTTTTCAATTGTAAAGCATGGTTTTTGTTTAACCGTATTTAAAACTTTGCATTTTTTATAAATGTTTGTAAATAATTTGTATTACATATTAGTATGAGTTATACGAGGGATTTAAGCAACTGTGATCAATTCCAATTCTCTCACTTAGCCCTATAAGATTCCAGATGTTGTTAGTGAACCATCTGAACTTTGGCCTCAACATGTCCCATTTCATATTTTATATTTTTATTAAGAATATTTTTTCAATAGTTAACTATATAGGGCTAAAACCTATAAGTATTGTAGGGGGGTGATTATTTATAACCCAAGGGGACCAAAAGTTTATTCCTATGCCTAGAGTCCTAGAGTAACTACGAGAATGTGGTATACATGTATGCTCTATTACAAAGATTAAAAATTACAAAAGTTATCATTATCTATAAGATAATTGTGGTCAATATTCCATTGCATGACTCCCAACTAGAGTCTATTATGGAGTATATTTAATAAGAGAAAGACACTTTGGTCTTGATCTCCTACTATCGTGATCTAAGGCACCAAAAATAAGAGGCATATGGACATTATAGTTATGCAATAAAAAGGAAAATGGTTGCTATATTAAATAAATTTTAGGAGTATGCTCAATCCATTTCATAATCCCCCCATGAAACCAACACATTACATGAACATGTGTCAATAGATGGCACAATGAGTGTACATTTATTACAACCCTAATAGGAGTTGGTTGATATGGCCTCACCCTCATCGTCACTTGCTCACAATCCTCACCACCCTCACTTATGATTCCCTATCTCTAGTTGACGGGACATAGTTGGAATAAAACAGATGGTTGACAACTATGAGAAGCAATAGGTACTCTCCTTAGGTCAGGCTATAAAATATTCATACCTAAGTGTATTTTGGTTCGAAGTTACCTTATATGTTCTCCAACCCCCTTTCCTCTCCATAGGTCCTACATCAATCACAATGGGAGTTTCATGGTTTCTCTATCTTGAGTGGAGTATCTCTAGCCTTTCCTCTAGTCATAACCTCTTACATCTTTCTAGCTCCCCTCAACCTCTCTTAATGTATCAATTTCTAGTTATAGGCCTCTAGTGCATGGGATATCTCTAACAAAAGGATGAGTTGAGTGGCACAACTCCTCTATTACAATCCCATAGTTGAAAACATGCAAGAAAATCATGTTCTATTTATTATCTTCGCTTCAAGGGATTTACGATTTATGCTACATTTATCATCATTTTTATGCCCCTATTTGTAGCAAGGATATGGATCTAGCTTGGTATATAGGCACAACCACATGATAATAAGGGAAATCGAATCAAACATCAAAACATAGAATATGTTGAGCTCTGAAAGACAAGACTGGCTTCAGAAATCCATGAAGATAGGATTAGATGCTTGGGTACCTATTGGAACATCTATCTACAAAATTTGAGGAAATAACATTAAAATTTCTTCCCCAACAGATATAAATCTTGACAAACAATTTTTTCATTAGAACTCTCATCTAGGAAACTCATTGCATTTATTTTCTAGAGAAGTAAGTAATAAAACTTCAACTTCACATGGTCTGCAAAACAATCCAGCACTCAATTTTTCGCATATAAGGAGGACTTCCTCTCAACCTTTTCATTAATTAGATGGAAAAAACAATCAATGAAGCCAACGAGTTGTAGTAACATGAAGTAGACCCTAAAACCTTAGCAATCTGTGGAGGAATTGGTCACTGACTTAGCTAAGAATAAGGCTCTTGATGAGTGACCCTCTTCTCTTTTGACTTTTGAATGTACTACACGATTTGTATTTTCCTAGGAACTTATTGTAGAGTATGTGCTTCTAGAATTTTCATAATTTTGATGTATTTTTTGATATTATTAATTCACTTCATAAAAGCAGGCTACTATGATTTCAATTGTGATGGAAGCCTCTACAAATGTACTCCTGCAATGACCCTAACTATAATTTTATTCTTTCACACACACACACATATATATATATTCCCCAATTTCAATTTAAATAACAACAACAAAAATAAGCCCAATGATATTCCTCCTATTGGTAGTATTTATGGTGATCATATCATAGATTTGAGTCTACACCAATCCCATGTATGGGAAATTGGTGTGGAAGTGGCATAGTGCCATATTATACAATGTTTTAGAGGTAACACTATATCTAAGGTAATTAATGAAGGTTAGGAGGAATATGAGTTTTCAATATCTTCATGAGACCCTAGGTATGCCCTCAAATCTACTAGAATGAAAAATGTTGAGGAATAAGACCTTAGAATAGGAGGGGGTTTAGGTCGAGTCAATTAATTGGGGATTTTTATAATAGTGGGGAGGAAATCACTCATGCATTATGTGAGGCAAAAATACAAGAGGTGAATTCAATTTAAGAAACAAAAGACAATCCATGGGCCCTTGAAGTACAAAGTGCCTGAAAAAAGGTTTCAAAACGATTGTCATGTCTTTAGATATAAGGGGTTTGGGTACTTACCTAAAAAAATGTGTTATCTGAATATTGATTGTTCTTTGTAAACTAAGTAAAAAAAATGAAATTTATTGATTATTTAAGAAGGATTTCAAAAAGTTGGGAGTTCCTAGGCCGAGACTCCAATGGAAAGTTAGTGGCACTATTAGCTACTTGGAACAAAAAAAATTGTTGAAAAAATTTGGTATGTTTTCCCTCGCCATTAAACAATTTTTTTTCAATGGATTTGGGTAAGATTTTGTTTGTCATAAATTCTCACCATCCTTACCTTAAAGGCTATTAGGACTATTTATTTATGTTTTAAGGGAGTAAAAGAAGAATGTGTAATTCTAATATGGACTCTAATTTTATTTCGAGGTGGAGGGAAGCATGGTAGGAAAGTACTAAGGTGGATACACTTTCTGCTTATTTCCTGCATAATTCAAGAGAGTCAAATTTAGTTGACGTGGGGCTTCTCAAAATCTCTCCAACATGTAGGAATAATAGGTTAGATAAGGAGGGTATTGCAAAGAATCTTAATAGATTTATAATTAATGAGGGTTTGATGTCTTCAATATCTAGGTATATATCATGGGCTATGATAGGAACTATGTGAAATCATCTCCCCTTTTCTCTATGAATGATTCAAAACCCCTAGGGCCTTTCAAATTTATTCCATGTTGGTTTTGTAACGAGGTTTTTGTAGACATTGTTAATAGATATTATGTACATTTAGATCCAAATAAACAGGTAATAATGATGTTCCAATTTTAAGACAATATAAACAAAAGTTCAATTGACAACAATTTATGGTCAAAGGAGAGATTTCAACAACTCACAAGCTGATCCAGTCATAGTGGAAATGCATATTTCTATGTGTGAAAAATCCAATGGTGTTTTTTCTAAAGTTTGGGTGTTAGGGAGTTAAAGATATTGGAATTAGATTCCATGAATGGCCTACCAGATTGGGAGGAAGGAAAATGGTCCAAAAAGCATTAGCATAGGGTGACAAGAATGAAAGAAAATTTCATTGCTATGAAAATGAGAGAAATATTAATAACACCATATGGGATATTAACAAAGAGAATGGCATGTCGTTGTGTAATTTTCATGAGGTAAGTTACTTTAAAATGTTTTAAAATATTTTGGCATAACAAATATATGTTGATATTGTTAACGTAGCCTCCAATTTATTTACATTTGTTAATGATGAAAAAAAAATGAGCTTCTAACGAAGCTTGTATGAAAGGATAAGTTAAAGGACATGTTATATTTTTTTTGGGAGCATAAGAGCCCTAACTTAGATGGTGATCCAATTGGATATTGGTGGCCACCCACCTATTCCATCTAGACCTCCAGTCAGTTTCAACAGTTTCCTTGTTTATAGTAGCATTTACTATTTTTAGCAGTTTTTCGGGTCCTAAACTTCTAGAGCAGTTTTGACTAAGCAGAAAAAACCTGTAGTACTCAGAGATATACTTCCAGTGATATATTGTATGCGCCAAATGGAGATAATATGACCATGTTACGACCCCGGGAAGTAGGCTACCCAACTAACCCCAACGAGGCTTGTTATCACAAAATTGTACTTGATTGGTTGTTGATCAGACAACTCTATGTAATTGTTTCAAACCAGCTTTTGACTGAAGCTTAGCCTCTTCAGTCTGAGAGGGATCTCTCAACGGGATTTAATGATATTGGTTAATGATAGTGCTATATGGCTAACTATATAGGATTTGTATCTTGTTTTTTATGATTGCAGGTTGAAAGAATGCAGGCTTGCTACCATTGGTCTTATGGAGTCAAAAATCAATATTTTCAGTGACAAAGTTTCTTGACATGGAAGCTGAGGCAGATAGGGGTCTTTAATAGAGGAAAATCACACATAAAACATAGAGCAACATATTCATTTCATCACTAAAGGAATTCAGAGCATAAACATGAATTCCGAGTAATAGAGATGAAATTTACTGCAAGTGGTAAACATAAAGATATAGATCAGAAAGACATTAAAAACCTCATGAGAATATTAGGTCTATCAAGAATAAATTCCTTTGTATTACTGATATAAGTCAAATACATAAATGCAACAGTTTAGTGAAAAAAAACTCCAACCCTTTACTACTTTGATAATTTGCCTAAAAATAGACATTCTTACAGCAAGGATGATCTATCTGATGGCTAGATTCATTGAAATCTTCATATGACACATCACATAACTGAAAAACATGTCTTCTAACAAGAAACTGACAGCTCCACCTTAAAGAAGACCTTTCCTAATAGGAATCTAACTCCTATTTATTACATATTCTACCTTATCTTTGTGAAACAGTTACTTGTCAGTTAAAAATAAGAATCACATGCTCGAATGATAGATGATAGGTTCATTACCACTTTTACATATTAAAAACCCTCCTAGACATGTGGAACAAAATCCTGTTTTTCAGGAATGTATAATCCTCATCTTCAACAATATCTTTGGCTGATGACCTGTCTCCACAACACTTCCTTCGAGTCATAAATGTTTGATGTTAAGGTCCCTTGACCTGTTGGAGGAGTCCAAATGTCCAAAAACTGCCATTAGGATGCTCCAAAACCTTCAAAAGTAGCTCGCTACGAAAACATGATAGTTTCGTAGCTAGCTTTCGTAGTGTTGAAAAAGAAGCTTCTGCACCCAAAAAATCTGCTCTTTTGTTGTTTCATGGTGTCACCCTAGTCATGAAAAATCATCACTAGCATTCTCCCTCCTTGAAAATTGCAAAAATTAAATTTAGAGGCAAAAAGGTTGCTACAGAAATTTTCGTAGCATTTTCCTGGCTTTAAGCCTAGGAAACGCTACGAAACTGTGAAAAAAGTGTAGAATTTCCATATTTCAACATTGTCTCCAAAAAGTGACCTCCAGCTATAAAAAAATGATCTTCAGCATGCCATGAACCTTCTAAAATACATTCAAACTCAACTTAAGACCCTTGTGATGTTTCCTCTTCATTTTTGATTAGTTGAGCAATGGGCTCTTCAACCACAGTCATCTTCAAACCCTTCTTCTCCAACTCTTCATGAATCAGTTCCAGTTGTTCTTGTAGGTCTTTGAATTGGTATTTCAGTGTCATGTTCTTAGAATATAAGTGCAGGTTCATTTTTATGATATCTTTCACCTCTCCTCTCAATGGTTTAGTCCATTTGATCAGTTTTTTTTGTGTTTTCCAAGGTCTTAGAGACACTTGTGACTTGATCCTCCCAAATTTCTTTCATTTTCTCAAATTGTACCTTCTAAACCTTGTGCTTCCTTGCCTCTTTCTTCAAGACTGATATTTCATCATTTTCCAACTTCAACTGCTCCTTAAGGGCTTCAACTTCTGTCTTTTCAATGATTTTATCTTTGCCCTTATTTTTCTTGATGACTAGATCTTCTTTTGCAGGTGATGAGAGGTCAATGATGCTTGGTGGTGGCTGAATAGTTTCACTGAACTTTTGAGCCTCTTTACTACTTTCCAAGGATTTTCTACCATGTCTTGTCATTGGCTTTCTAGCTTGAAACATGAATCTTGCATCTTCACCTGCAAATTCTAACTTTTAGCAGTTTTGGCTTTCTTTAGCTTCCTTCCTCCCTCATCTATGTCTTCAGCTTGGACTATGGGAGTTTCTTCAATATCAATAGCATGCAAAATTTCCTCTAAGTTACCCTTAGCCACTATTTGGCTTATTGTAACCCTTTTGCTCCCATGTTTGCTCATTGTTGGCTTTTGTTTTGCAAGTGTAACTTTGCGTGTATCAACCTTCTGTAAAGGCTCTGTATCCATGATCACTGGCTCAACTTGCTCTGCCACTGAAGGTGATGGGATATCTCTAGGTTTAGGAGTCCTTTTAGGACTGATGGCATCTACTTCAAAACCACTAATGAACAGAAAATATGTCTATTCTCTGCCTAATCTCTTTAAATCCTCTAATACTAGATCAAACCATGATGAAAAAGAGAGGTTTCATTTCCTTATTTTTTAGCTTGGACCTTATCTAACATCTTAGCTAAGCTTCTGTATAAGTAAAAAGGTAAATCAAGAGACCTCTTACCAAAAAAATGTGGCAGAAGCCTAAGGTGGTAGGAATAGACCATGTGATATCTCCCTTTACAAGTGAAGTACTTCTGAATAATTAGCATCAACTTTGAGAAGTTTTCTTTCATGTAGCTCCTTGGGATGGTGTTTGTGAGATCAATCTCACTATGCTCTCGCTTGATAAATTACTTACAGTCCTGCATGGTGAAATTTAAGCCTTTGAACCATTTTTCTCCTCCTCTAAGGATTCTTATTGTTGTTGCAATGGTCTCTGGTGTTACAATGAGGTTCAACATTCCCACCTTTGAAGTTGTCCCATTGAAACTGATAGCAAACTCCTAAGAAACCTACACATGGCACCCTTGCAATCTTTGGCAGAACTGAAAACACCCTGTACTTCTGAAAACTTCTAAGGCAGTTGGGCCTTCATTCAACAAACTCATGTCTGATGGCTCATATATGAGGTAGTGGCCACCTTCGTTGGTATTCCTCTTTGCAGCCATGGTGATTTTATACCTTCTCTGCCTCGCTTGATTAGTGACACCTGCAAATTTTGAAAATGCCAACAACCAGCTTGGCTTGGTGAAACAAATCTCTAAAACTCAGTAGCTTGCAAAGATGAAGCGAAAAATGACAAAAGATTAAATTTGGTAATTTTTTAAAGTTTCGATGACAGCTTATGGCTTAATCATGACTCATGCATGCTAAAAACAGTAATAATGACCTCAACCATGACCTTTGTACCTTGATTTAACCCTAACTGACTTGAATGACATCCACCCTAACACTTCTAATAATTGACTAACACCTTGCATCAAATTTGAAAAGACAAACAGAAAAACCTCTTTTTGTAGTGTAGTGAGTTCATTTCCTAGTAGTTTCGCTATGAAACTATTAGCAGTTTCGTAGCGAAAACTTCCTTTTTACAGTGTAAATCACTACAAAAACAAGAAAAACTGGTTAAAGTGACCTTTTCGAATTCAAAAGCTTGGGAAATGAAATATGTCTACAAATGATGACTGATGGGACATGATATGACTTGAATGGGGGTGGGTTTGGACCTTAGGATAGGTTAATATGAAAATTTTAAATTTTTCCTTTACCAACTTGTGACAAATGAACTTCTAAGACTATGTCAAATGATGTTTCACTTTTTCTGAGTGATAACAAGGCCCACAAAATATTGGCGTTCCATCTCCTGGGGTTAGGGTTTTGGTTGTTTAGGTTTTCCCCATGTTGTTCAATAATAAAAAGGCCCTTGAGCCTCATTGTAACACAGTTCAGAGGCATTTATCCACCACATCTATTCTCATAGATAATTTACCATCACCCGAGCTAGTTTATTTCTATTATGTCTGTAAGCTTATTTCAATTATTTTATATTAATGAAATGAAGTATATTTTATGTTACATATTTTTGTTTATGTTTATTTATGAATTTTATTGTTTTCCTGCATAAATTCGGATCAATGGTATCAGATCAATCTTCTCTTTTTTGATATTTTTTTGCATGTCCCTAACGAGATCGGGGTATAAGGAGTTAGGGCTCGATCTGGTTGAACCTTTTCAAGATCAACGTCGCAAATGCTGACAACCTCCCATGATGGATGAAAAGAAAGACAAAGGAGCAGGAGATCCTATCAAAATATTGCTCGAGGAGTCCCTTGAGAAATAAAGGAACGCAATGATGGTTAAATTTTCCCATATCCTTCAAGGGCTACCCACTGCCGACGTTCATCTAGAAGCCACGCTAGAGGTGATCCTCCTTTTACGGTACAAGTTAACTTCAACATTCCCATATTTGAGGGCCAAATAGATGCAAACATCATAGATAGGTGGTTGAATCTATTATAAGGATATTTTTCAACCCATGAATTTTCCAATCGGGAAAATATTACTTTTTCACTCCTCAAAGTCGCTCCTCATGTCAAGGAATGGTGGTAAATCTACTGTGAGCAAAAGGACAAGGGGGAATCCTCCTTGTTCTTGGATGCACCCACTTGGAATTCTTTCTGAGACACCATCAAGTAACAATAATACCCCATTGGGAGCTATGAGGACAAGTACATACAATGGACTACGTTGTGGCAGCAAAGGGATCAACTTGTGCATGAGTTGATGAATATGTTCCATACCATGTGCATAAAGTCGAGTATGAAATATTTAGAGAAAAATTTGGAGCTTAAGTACCGCATTTGTCTGCACAGATACATCCAAGAGGAAATGGAGTTCCTCGACATCTCCTTGCTTGGTGAAACATACTGGTATGCTGCCAAGATTGAGCAGAAATTCAAACAAAATAAGCGAGACTTTGGATCTGTGAATTAGAAGCAAGGGAAAGGCACCCCCAAACCGAAAAACAAAGGACAAGGCCAAGGCTTGACGGCCCAGGACAACTCTTCGAAGCCGCAAGCGAAGAAAAACACCACGAAGCCAAATAAGGACACAGGAAAGTGGTGTGAGATCCATAAGAGCTCCACTCACAAAACATGTGAGTGTTGACCGAGTAGTCACTGATGGCCGAGTTGAAGGCTTCTGAATCAGATGCATCTTCTGATTCTGATTTAGAACCCAATAAAGGGAATGAAAAAGGGAAGCAGATTATCGATAATGAGGCCAGTGCCACCTTTGTCACCACCAAGATCTATAAGAAAGAACCCAAAGATCTAGAGGAGGTGGAGCATCTCTTCCATTCCCATATATGGGTGAAGGGTTCCCCACTGAATTTCATTATCAAGAGCGAGAGCCCGCATGGATTAGGGATTAGGGCAAGGAAAGATACATTAGAGCCAACCGTATCTCTTCTCCCAACTCTTTAGAGAGGATACATTCATAGATACTGCCCTAGAGGGGATACACCCATAGAAATATGATATATTCTACTGTCACTGATCAGCTGCTACTTAAGGCTCTGCTTCTGGATCTCGATATGGCTAGGCTGCTCCGGAGGGTGGGCGCTTCTGTCCCAACCTTTGCCTATTCTCGATCGGAATTAGGAAGTTTTGTTTATAGTTTAGCTTGAGCCCAGGAATCAGCAGGGTTAGGGAGACTACTAGCACTTAAACTGTTAGGTCCACTGAATAAGAAACTGGGTATGGATCCCCAAAAGGAAAATATGCTTACGAGGTGCTGGCTCTTAAATAGGCTCTCCCTTTTGCTTACATGCCCCATTGCAAGCTCAAAAGCAGAGATGAGTTCGGTCGAAACGGTCACTCCGAAGGAAGTCCCATCGCGGGTACTCAAATATCTTTTTGATTTCGAAATATTGGCAGTTCATCAAAATGATCTATGATCAGCAGGATATCATCTTTTTCTGGGCGGGGAGTGGCGCTCAAATGCACGGAAATGGCCTTGAAGGGGCTTCTAACTAACCTATACGAATGAGTAGGCACGGTACTATTTCCAAGTATTCACAAGGTCCGGCTGCCTGCTCAGTGAAATTCTTGCCCTCAGAAGCGCAAGACCTCCGGACCTTTTATTGGTTCTTTCTATAGAGAGATTGTGGTTTCTAGCTAAGGTAGTTCGAAACAACTAACAACATTTATCACAGTGGTCTTTGTCTGCTATTGATATTGCTGGATGGGGATACGCGGGTAGTATCTACACCTTGAAGCAGATTGAGCGGCCTTGGGATACTTCGATCGATATCCAGATCCACGAATAACGCTTTATTTCAGGGTAGGAAGGGCGTTTGACAATGCTTTAGGTTCGAAGTGGTACAGTGTGCTTGCTTTTGTAACGTATGGGTACGGACTATGTTAGGTATGGGTGATAAGTCGAGTGGAAGGAGGTGATTTGCGATGAAGAATGTTTCCATTAATTCGGCTCATGGTTTCAATAAAGTGAATTATTTGGTAATGCGGATGGTGAATACGGGAATGGGAGTAGATTGGGGTGGTCTTAGTTGGTGGTCCAATTGGTTCTTATTTTCTGTTCCTATTAGCTTATAGCTTAGGTAAAAGTAGGAAAAGTGTTCCATACCTTTCAGTTCCGTACGGTCCTCAGCGCTCTGCTTGTCCACACGATCAGTTCAATTTTTCATACACATACATACATTTAGGTAGGAAGTCATGGAGCTGGCGGTCGATCAGGAAGGATCAAAAGGAAAGATCAGAAGGATATTGCATTGGACCAATATGCTTATCCGAAAGCCGCTACTGCCTCCGCTACTGCCTACTCCCTACTCTCCGCTAAAAGAATCTCATTTCAGAAAAGTTCATGAAGAATCTAGGCTTGGCGATCATAGCACACCCACAACCATACACCATCAGGTGGCTTCACCAAGGAAATAATCTCCGCGTCAGCCAACAGTGTCGCCTTACCAACATAATCAAGCCCTTCACGGATGAGGTATTATGTGATGTTTCTCCTATAGAAGTTTGTGATGTATTATTAGGCCAACCATACTTGTGGAAACAACATGTTATGTATGAGTCTCAGCCTCATGCTTTTATTGTTACTTTAGGTAATAATTTGTGCAGGATACCGGAGGTAGCACCGCCTACCACCATCTCTTTGATCACTGCGAAGAAATGCAGTAAGTTCATTTCCCAAACATGGAATTATTTTTTCCTTATGATCTACCCTCAGGGAAAGAAGAAGAATGTGGTCACAACCTCCAGACAGGGCTCCTTTGCATGACAACAATAGATGGACAAGGTCATGGAGGAATACGGGGATATCTTCACCTCACTTGCAGGGGTGCCTCTGCATTGTCAAGTCAAGCACACCATCAATATGACCCCAGGAGTGCCACTAACCAATGGACCAATCTATCGACACTCTATTCTGGAAAATGATGAAATCAAGAGGCAGATTCAGGAGATGTTGCAGAAAGGTCACATCCGTCTGAGTTCATCGCACTATGGGATCCCGATCATGTTAGTGTAGAAGAAGGATGGGACTTGGAGACTTTGTATTGAATATCAGGCATTGAACAAGATCATTGTTCGGAATAGGTATCTGCTCCCACAGATTGATGACCTTTTGGACCAACTCAAGGGGGCCAAATATTTCAGCAAGATTTACTTGAAGTCCAGGTATCACTAGTTACCAATTGAACCCTATGATGTGTCAAAGATTTCCTAAAAATCCGAGGGCCTTTTTGAATGGTTGTTCGTGCCTTTCGGGTTGACGAATGCTCCTGCAGCCTTCATGAGGCTGAAGGACGACATCTTACCACCATTCACTGACTCATTCATGATGGTGCATTTGGATAACATCTTGATCTTCAGCCAAAGTTGATAAAAGCACCTCCACCACATTCGACAGGTCCTCCACACACTGCGGCAACACAAGTTGTGTGCCAATTTGGACAAATTCACTTTTGGCATGACTCAAGTTCAATATCTCGAATACATTATTGATGAGTGAGGGGTGCATGTGGACCCAACCAAGATTCAGGTCATTAGGGATTGGCCAGCCCCAACCACTCTAACGCAGTTATGCAACTTTTTGGTTCTTGCCAATTTCTACCGCAGGTTCATTTTGGGGTTCTCTCATATCACTTGTCATTTGAGTCAATCCACCAAGGGAGGAGCGAAAGAAAATTTATTTTGGTTTAAATCTCAACAGAAGGCGTTCGCGGAGTTGAATCATCGCCTTTTCTTTACACGAGTTCTCACATTACCATACTTGCAACAACCATTTGAGATTGAGACAAATTCCTTTGACTATGCTATTGGGGTAGTACTTACTCAGTAGGGGCATTAAGTGGCATATCACAGTGAGACACTTTCAGACACAGTCCGAAAGTATCCCACCTATGACAAAGAGATGTATTCCATTGTGTAAGCCTATTGATAATGGAAGCAATACATTTTTGGGAAGGAAACGATTATCCACACAGATAATCGACCCCTACAGTTCATACAGACACAAGGGAAGTTGCAGAACGATCGCCATGAGAAATGGTCCCCATACTTGCAACAGTTCCATTTGAAAATCAAGTACACGAAGGAAAGAGCCAATAATGTTACATATTTCCTCATCCGACCACCGATCATGGTGCTAACCACTATGCTCCACTCTTGTGGGAACGAGACTTTAGGTAGGCCACATATCTACAAAAGTGATCCAAAGTTCGAGAACACATACCAGATGCTCCTGGAGGGTAAGCAAGTTCCAAATTTTCACCTCCTAGATGCATTGTTATGCCATTTGGGACGCCTATGTTTTCCTTCAAGTGAGCATGCCAAGATGATTTGGTAAGTGCACTATAGTTTGGTCGTTCGACATTTCGAGGTTGAGAAAACAGTGGCAATACTGCAGAAGTATTTCTATTGGTTGAACCTTTACATGATGTCAGGAAGTACATAAGATCCTGCACAGCCTGCACCATTTTCAAACTGACCATCAAGAAGCAAGGCCTATATACTCTGCTGCCTACCCCTAGTCGATCATGGGAATCCATCTCCATGGATTACATGTCGAGCCTTCCTTATTCCAAGAATGGAAACGACTGTGTTTTTGTGGTCATCGATAGATTCTTTAAGATGGCCATTATGGCAGCTTGTAAGAAGAATATCACAGTAGAAGCCAGTGCTAAAATATTCTTTGAGTGAGTGTGGATACACTTTGGGATCCAAAATTCCATTATCTTAGAGCGGGACAACAATTTCCTCAGAAAATTCTGGGCAAGTCTCTGGTCGATCTTGGACACCAAGCTCACTAAGTCCACAACTTTCCACCCCCAAACTGATGGCGAAACAAAGGTCGTCAATAGGATGATCATACATATTATGTGTATGTACAACTCGAAGCATCCACACACATGGGATGAAGGCCACCCCTATGTCCAACACAACTATAATTTATCTCTCCACAACTCAACTGGCCACAACCCCTTTTAGGTGGGCTTGGGATTGTAGCCACTATTTCCCATTGACATGGCCATACCATTTGTAGCTACTCAGACACATTCAGCTCATGGTGAGTCTGAAGCCAAAAAGGTGAAAAGCTTTATTGATCACATTCAGTGCATCTACCAACAGGTCCATGACATATTGGATAAAGCCAATGCTAACTACAAGAAATGACATGATCAGCATCAGGTTCCACACAAGTTCTAGGTGGGCGACAAAGTTTGGCTACATTTTCAAAAGGAGCACCTCGTTGGGCCCCACCAAAAAATTTTCCTGCTCTGATATGGGTCATATACCATCATCAAGGCTATAGGGGACAATGCCTTTGACCTCATTATTCCACCATTCCTTGGTCTGCACCCAGTGTTCAATGTGGACCACCTTCAACCCTACTTTCCAACGTTGTTAAACACATCTGACATTGCAGAACAACTCACACCAACAAAGTTAAACCTCGACTATATGGAATTGGACACAACTGATCAGATCATGTACACACATATCATGAACACTCTCCAACAGAGGATCCAACTATATGGATTTGTCAAAGCAGGCCAACTCCTTCACAAGGGAAAGTGGTTCACCAGGGACTAGATTCAACAAAAAATTTCTCACCCCATGGAGGCTCTGCACGCAATGGGGACCATTTCTTCCTCATGAGGGAGGAATGATCTAGGTGGATATTAGTTTCCAACCACCTGTTACACCTAGACCTCCAATCGGTTTCATTACTTTCCTTGTTTATAGTAGCATTTATTATTTTTCATAGTTTTTCGGGTCCTAAACTTCCAAAGCATTTTTGACCCCCCTAAACGACGTTTTTTTGAGGTCTACAGCAGGCCCTTAGTGACAAGAAGAGGTTGGCAACAAAACCTGTAGTACTCGGAGAGATCATTTTGAGGATATATCGTATGCGCCAAACGGAGATAATTTGACCAAGTTACGACCCTGGGAAGTTGGCTTCCCAACTAACCCCAACGAGGCTCACAAACTCTTGTCATTCCATCTACTGGGGTTAGGTTTTTGGGTTTTTAGGGTTTTTCCATGTTTTTCATTAATAAAAAGGCCCTTGAGCCTGATTGTAACATAGTTTAGAGGCATATAGCTGCCACATCTCTTCTCAAAGTTAAGTTACCATCGCCCAAGCTAGTTTATTTCCATTCTGTCTGTAAGCTTATTTCAGTTATTTGATATTAATAAAACGAAGTATATTTTCCGTTGCATCTCTACGTTTATTTTTATTTTTATATTTTATTGTGTTCATGCATAAATCTAGATCAGTGGTATCAGAGCAGTATGCTCTTTCTCGATGTTTCTTTGCATGTCCCCAACAAGATCGGGGTAGAAGGAGTTAGGGCTCGATCAAACTCGCAAACCCCTATAACCTCCCATGGTGGAGGAAAAGAAAGATGAGGGAGCAGGAGATCCTATCAAAATATTTCTCGAGGAGGTCCTCGAGAAACAGAGGAACGTAATGATGGAAAAATTTTCCCAAATCCTTCGACGACTACCCACTGACGATGCATATTCATCTCGAAGCCACTTTGGAGGTGCCACTCCTTTTAAGGTACAATTTAAATTTGGCATTCCAATATTGTAGGTCAAAATACATTCAGATGTCATATATATGGATAAATATATTAGAAGGATATTTTTCTATTCAGGACTTTTCCAATTGGGAAAATATTAATTTTTCACTCCTCAAAAGTTGGCCCCCATGTCAAGGACTGGTGGGAAACCTACTATGAGCAAAAGGACGAGGGGGAATACTCCCTGTTCTCGATCGCACCCACTTGGAATTATTTCTGAGACGCCATCAAGGAAAAATAATACCCTGTGGGGAGATATGAGGACAAGTACATACAATGGAATCTGTTGCGACAACAAAGGGATCAAGATGTGCATGAGATGATGAATTTGTTCCATAACATGCACACAAAGTTGGGTATCAAATATTCGAAGAAACATTTGGTGCTTAAATACCGTAGTTTTCTGCACAAATACATCTAGGAGGAAATGGAGTTCCTCGACATCTCCTTGGTTGGTGCAACTTACTGGTATGCTTCCAATATTGAGCATAAATTCAAACAAAATAAGCGAGACTTTGGATCTGCGAATCAGAAGCAAGGGAAAGGCGCCCCCAAACCACAGAAAAAAGGACAATTCCAAGGAGGGGTGGTACAGGACAACCCTTCTAAGTCAAAAGTGAAAGATAACACCACGAAGCCAAAGAAGGACATGATAAAGTGGTGTGAGTTCCATAATATCTCCACTCACAACACAAGTGAGTGTCGGGCCAAGCAGTCATTGGTGGCCGAGTTGAAGGCTTCTGAATCATATGAATGTTCTGACTCTGAGCTAGAACCAGACAAAGGGAATGGCAAAGGGAAGCAGATTATCGATGCAGAGCCTAGTGCCATTGTTGCCACCACCAAGATCTAGAAGAAATAGCCCGAAGATCCAGAGGAGGGGGAGCGCCTCTTCCATTCTTAGATGTGGGTGAAGGGTTCCCCGCTGCATTTCATTGTCGACGGAAAGAGCCAAAAGAAACTAATTTAAGCATAGGTCATTAAGTGGCTGGGCCCATCGATCATAAAACACCCACAAATATACACCATCAGGTGGCTTCACCAAGGATGATATCTCCGCGTCAGCGAAAAGTGTCGCCTTCTCTACAGCATCTGACCCTTCACGTATGATGTATTATGTGATTTTTCTCCTCTTGAAGTTTGTGATGTATTATTAGGCCAACCATAATTGTGGAAGCGACATGATGTGTATGGGTCTTAGAATCGCGCTATTATTTTTACTTTGGTTAATAAGTTGTACAGGATACCGGAGGTAGCACCACCTACTGCCATATCTTTAATCAGTGCGAAGAAATGTAGTAAGCTCATTTCCAAAACCAAGAAATTTGTTTTCCTTATGATCCGCCCTTGGGGAAAGAAGAATATTGTGGCCATGACCTCCAGACATGGCTTCTTCGCACGACAACAACAGATGGACAATGTCATGGAGGAGTACGGGGACATCTTCACCTCACCTGCAGGGGTACCTCTGCACAGTCAGGTCAAGCACCCCATCGATCTGACCCCAGGCGCTCCACTACCCAATGGACCAATCTATCGGCGATATGTTATGAAAAATGATGAAATCAAGAGGAATATTCAATATTTTCTGCAGAAAGTTCACATCCAGTTGAATTCATCGCCTTGTGGGATCCTGATCGTGTTGGTGCAAAAGAAGGATTGGACTTGGAGTCTCTATATTGACTATCAGGCATTGAATAAGATCACTGTCTGGAATAGGTATTGGATCCACAAATTAATGACCTTCTAAACCAACTCAAGGGGTCCAAATATATCAGCAAGATTTACTTAAAGTATGGGTATCACCAGGTATGAATCAAACCCTCTAATGTGTGGAAGGTTGCCTTCAAATCCAAGGAGGGCCTTTTTGAATGGTTGGTCATGCCTTTTGGGTTGACAAATGCTCCCACAACCTTCATGAGGATGATGGATGACTTATTATGACCATTCACTAACTCATTCATGGTGGTTTATTTGGATGACATCTTGATCTTTAGCCAGAGTTGGGAAGAGCATGTCCACCACATTCGATAGCTCCTCCACACACTACGACAAGATAAGTTGTGTGACAAATTGGAGAAATGCACTTTTGGCATGACCATGGTTAAATATATTGGATACATTATTGATGAGTGGGGGGTGCATGTGGACCCAGCCAAGATCCAGGTCATTTGGGATTGGCGAGCCCCAACCACTCTAACAGAGCTCTTCATCTTTCTGGGTCTTGCCAATTTCTACTGCAGGTTAGTGTCAGGGTTATCTCATATCACTTGGCCTTTGAGTCAAGTCACTAAGGGAGGAGCGAAAGAAAATTTATTTTGGTTTGAATCTCAACAAAAGGTGTTCGCAGAGTTGAAGCATCTCCTCTACTCCATTAGTGTCCAAATGTTCGATGATTAAATGTACTCTTTCACGTTTACTTAGTTGTGGTCCTAGGTTAAAATTTCATGTTTCAAGTCAATTTTCAAATAAAATTTTGTTCACTGAATGTGTCTAGGTCTGAAATGATACTACCTTCACTCCATTCATGGTCATCATGATCTAAGAGGTCATGCCATCCATCCATCATCTAGGGTCTAAGGTCATTCACCACACCTTCATTTAGGTCAAAGTCTAGGTCTCATTTGTTTCACCACCATAAGAATCAATTATGTCATGAAAGAGGATGAACAAAGCCTCATTTTCACCATAGAAGTCAATTGAATATGGATGTAGAAAAGATAGGGAAATAAGTGAAGGAAATTATTCTTTCATCAAATAAAGTGTGTTTCTTCATTAAAATGTTTCAAAAAAGAGAAATTTCTTCAAAAAGTTTCTAATTTCACTAGAAGACAAAAAAGTGATTTTATGATGTTATAAAAGCGAAAAAGGAGACTTATTCAACTCATGTTATCTTTTGTTAGCCAATTTTTTAAGAAAAAACAAGAATTTTGTGCCCATTTCCTCCTGCTACGCTTCTGGAAGTGCTCTGCTACACTTTTGGTGTGCTGCACAAGTGTTGCGCTATGTTTTTGGAGTGCGCTATGCTTTTGGTTTTTCAACTCCAAATGAAACAGTCAAGCTTCAAAACACTTGCACAAGGGTTCACCCATATCCTACATAGTAATTGGACATCATTCCTACCTCTGTCAAGTTAAATTTCATTAGTAAAAGAGTGGTTTCTTTCATTAGGTCATTCCCACTACGTTTTTGGTGTTTTTCATAATTTACTTGTTTCGGCTGATAAAACCCTATCCTAACCATATAAAACCTTCCTAAAACACTCATACATCATACCCTAACACTCCCTATCACTCATAACCTTCTTTCCATCATTTTCATCAAAACCCTAATTTTCACTATATTTTGGCAGAAAATTAGGAATTTCCCGTGTTTCGATATTTTAGCCACCTTCCTCATACTCATTTCCATAAGTTTCAATTCCATACTATTTTAAACTCATCACCCTACCTCCTCAATTTTTGTCAGAATTTTCCTTAGCTTATTTCTACCTCATTTCTTCTCCTAAATCCACCTTACCACCATCCCCTCTTTTCTTAATTCTACACCTTCCCTACCGATCTCATCCAGATAGGGTTTCATATTGTTGAAAAACACCATGGAAGGAGAAAATAAGTTTCATAAGGGAGGACACCATTCTAGGTTTGCACCAACTCAGACCCATGGCATCATTTTTAGAGCTTCGTGATCATTTGCTAGGGTTTACATTGCACACAGGGACAATTTTGCTTCAAAATATGTTTCTGAAGTAATGGAGATGAATTTTACAAAATTGAAAGACTTTTTTGTCAATCATAGACCAAATAATAAAAATTTCCTTCATTTTATGCACAGGTGTTGTGATTTTAGAGAAATGGCAAAAATATAATTGCTCTAGGTCATTTTTTTCACTTTTGAACAGGTTGTCTTCAAGTCAAATTTTCAGGCGTTGGAATAGGGGGTTGTAGTTCTTGATGTCTCCATTTTGTAGCAGAAACCATAAGATTTGAAACCATACAACTAGAATCCCAAAAATCCTCTGGGAAGGCCTCCAAACTACCTCTCAAATTAGGTGTGACGCTTCTGCTGAGAGTGCGCTACGATTATACAAATTTTTAGCAATGAACTTCAAACTTGGATTCTGAGAAAATGGGAAATTATTTTGGAAAAATGGAGAAATTTTTTGTTCAAAACATACCAAAGAACAAAAAAATCTCTTAGTTGTGAAATTTTTTTTATGTTTAGAGAGATATTGATCCATCTTTAAGCCTTATTTTTGCAGAAAATTGTTTGGAAATTCTGGAAATTTGGTCATTGCAGAAGCGTCATGCTGCTGCGTGACGTTTTTTTTTAGAGCACTAAAATGGAGAAAAATTTACATGGATGGATGAAATTTCACATGTAAATCACAGATATGACATCAACTCAACACATCACCCTCCCATTTTGAAGAAAAATTCAAAAACATCACTTTTTCATGCTTCTACCACCTTTTATCTCTGCGCGGCGCTTTTGGAGTGAGGTTGGGAGAATCAATTTTTGAAGGTCTTGTTGTGGGTATTTTCTCAGTTTTGAGGGTGAATTGGAAAGAATAAACACATGGAGACCTATCCTAACTTCCATATTTTCAAATGGGCACTTAAAGTTCAGTCAAAATCTGCTCCAAAGTAGCACGATGCTTCTGCTGGAGGTGCGACACTTCTGTCATTGGATTCCCTTGGACAGTTGTCAACACAGAAAATATCCAAAATTCAAGGTTTAGTTGTCCCATGAGGTGTATTTTGGGTGGACAAGTTTTTTTTTCCTCTCTTTGTGGAGGAACTATGTAATTAATCCAAGAGACATGAACTCCTAGTTATTAGCTAAATTTGAGGAAGTGGTTTTTAACTTCCCTAGAAACTAGGAAATGACACATAGGGTGCATTTATGAAGTGTTTTGGATCATATTTCGACCCAATGAGGTGGAATATTCTATATTTTCTATATATACTCCAAACTCAAGCCTTTTTAGAGGTTTGATATTTTTTATTTGCAGTGGAGCTATTGTAAAAAAAAAAAACCAGTGAAATCAAAGAATGTTGGAGCTATAATCTTGGGACTCCAATGGTATGCTTTTGAGCATTGTTTCTTCTCTGTTACTTCATCAAATTGAATGTTATGTTCTCTTTCCATCACATGTATGCTTTTGTATGTTAATCTTATGAGTCTATGAACATAAATCTTGTATTCCATGCACTATTTTATAATATTTTCATGAATGTGTCTACTCTTCTGATGAATGAATTCATTTAAATGCTCATTCTGACTCTTTCTCATTCAAACCCTATACAAAATGAAAATTTAAGTATTATCCTAAGTTTACCTACCTAGCCTCATGCTTATCTCTACAATTTAACCTTTGAAATCATTACTAAACCTGAGACCTAGTTGCTTGACTGTCACTCCTATCCAGCAAAAACTCAAAACAAACAAAACCCTAATCTACTTAGCATCATAATTAGCCTAATATCATTATATATCCAACCATATCATTGGTTGAAAAGTGACATTGAGAGATCCCTCTCTGGTTTTGATAGGGCTATCTACCTGACCTAAAGAACTTTTTGTGGTTACCTCCTTCAGTTCCATTCTCAGCCTTTGGAAATGGGGGGAGTGATAACATACTCTACACCAGTGATCACATTACCAGACATGCAACAACCATTCGAGTTCGAGAAATATGCCTCTGAATATGTTATTCGGGCAATATTTACTCAGCTCGAGCATCCAGGGCATACCACAGTGAGACACTATGAGAAACAGTCTGAAAGAATCTTGCCTATGACAAAGAGATGTATTCCATTGTGAAGACCTCTCGACAATGGAAGAAATACATTTTGGGGAAGGAAACAGTCATCCACAGAGGTCAGCAACCCCTATAGTTCATACAAACATAAGGGAAGTTGCAGAACTATCGCCATCAGAAATGGTCCACATACCTGCAATAGTTCCTTTTAAACATCAAGTACAAGAAGGGAAGCAACTATAATTTTGCAAACTGCCTCAGTCAACCACCGATCGTGGAACTAACCACTATGCTCGACTCTTGTGGGCACAAGACTTCGGGTTGGTCACATCTCTACAAAAGTGATCCAGAATTCGACAACACATACCAGACACTCCAAGAGGGTAATCAAGTTCCAGATTTTCACCTCCAGGATGCACTATTATGCCACTTAGGACACCTTTGTGGTCCTTCAAGTGAGCGTGCCAAGATTATTTGAGAAGCGCACTACATTCATGTCGCTAGAAATTTCGGATTCGAGAAAATAGTGGTAGTATTGCAGAAGTAATTCTATTGGCCGAACCTTCGACACGATGTCGGGAAGTACATTAGATCTTGCACTTCCTGTGCCATTTCCAAACCGATCATCAAGAATCAAGGCTTATATACTCTGCTTCCTACCCTTAGCCGACTATGGGAATCCATCTCCATGGATTACATGTCGGGAATTCCTTCTACCAAGCATGGCAAGGACTGCATTTTTGTGGCCGTCAGCATATTCTCTAAGATGGCCATTATGGTGGCCTACAAGAAGAGTATCACAGCATAAGCCATTGCAAATCTATTCTTTGAGTGAGTGTGGGTCCACTTTGGGATCCTGCAATACATTATCTCAAATCAATTTAACAAGTTCCTCAGTACATTCTTGTTAAGTCTTTGGTCGATGATGGACACCAATCTTACTAAGTCCACATCTTTCCACCCCCAAATTGATGGCCAAACAGAGGTCGTCAACAGGAGGATCATACATACTCTACGGGATCATACACACTCTAAGCATGTACAACTCGAAGCATCCATGCACATGGGATGAAAGCCTCCCCTATGTCCAACACAGCTATAACCAAGCTCTCCACTACTCAACTGGCCATATCCCCTGTCAAGTGGGATTGGGATTCCACCCACTATGTCCCATTGATGTGGCCATACCATTTGCAGCTACTCAGGAATATTCAACTCATGGTAAGTCTGAAGCCGACAAGGCGAACAAATTCATTGAGAGCAATTAGCACATTCGCCAACAAGTCCATGACATATTGGATAGAGCCAATGCTAAGTACAAGTAGCAACATGATCAACATCGGGTGCCACACAAGTTCCAGGTGAGCGACAAATTTTGGCTACATCTGTAGAAAGAGCACCATCTTGGGCCCCACCGCAAGCTTCGCCCACTCTAATATGGGTCATATACCATCACCAAGGTTGTAGGGGACAAGTCCTTCGAGCACAATATTCCACCATTCCTTTGTCTGCACCCAGTGTTCAATGTGGACCACCTTCAGACCTACTTTCCACCATTTTTGCACACATCCGACATTGATAAACAACTCACACCAACAAATTTAAAACTAGACTACATGGAACAGGCCACAACTGATCGGATCATGGAAACACATATCAATAACACCCACCATCATAGGATCCATCTATATGGATTTGTCAAAGCAGACTAACTCCTTCACTAAGGCAAGTGGTTCACCAGGGACCAGATTCAACAGAAATTTCCTCACCTCATGGAGGCTCTACACGTAATGGGGAAAATTGCTTCCTAAGGGAGGAGGAATGATCTAGGTGGATATTGGTGGCCACCCACCTATTCCACCTATGCCTCTAGTCGGTTTCATCAATTTCCTTGTTTATTGCAGCATTTACTAGTTTTAGCATTTTTTCGGGTCCTAAACTTTCAGAGCAGTTTTGACCTCTAAATGGATTTTTTTTGAGGTTCATAGTAGGCCCATAGCCATAGGTAGGGGCCTGTGACAAAACCTGTAGTACTCAGAGAGATATTTCTGACGATATATCATATGCACCAAACAAAGATTATATGACCAAGTTACGACCCTGGGAAGTTGGCTGCCCAACTAACCCCAACGGGGCTCACAAACTCTTAGCGTTCCATCTCCTAGGGTTAGGGTTTTTACATGTTGTTTAATAATAAAAATTCCCTTGCACCTCATTGTACAATAATTCAGAGGCATGTAGCTGCCACATATCTTCTCAGAGATAAGCTACCATCAGTCGAGCTAGTTTATTTCCATTCTATCTATAAGCTTATTTCAATTATTTGATATTAATGAAATGAAGTATATTTTCTGGTCCATATATGTGTTTATATTTATTTCTATATTTTATTACGTTCTTGCATAAATATGGATCAGTGGTATCAGAGAATTCTTCTCTTTCACTATCTTTCTTTGCATGTCCCCAACGAGATCGGGGTATAAGGAATTAGGGCTCGATCTGGTTGAACCTTTGCAAGATCATCCTTGCAAACCCCTATGGTATCCCATGGCATTGGAAAAGAAATATTAGGGAGCAGGAGATCCTATCAAAATATTGCTCGAGGAGGCCCTCGAGAAATAGAGGAATGCGATAATGGATAAATTTTCCCAGATCCTTCGACGGTTACCCATTGGTGAGGCACCTTCATCTGGAAACCACTCTGGAGGCGCCATTCATTTCAAGGTACAAGTTAACTTCGACATTCTCATATTTGAGGGCCAAATAGATGCAAATTTCATAGATAGATGGATAAATTTATTAGAAGGATATTTTTCAGTTCATGACTTTTCCAATCGGGAAAATATTACTTTTACACTCCTTAAAGCCACCCCCATGTCAAGGAATGGTGGGAGACCTACTGTGAGAAAAAGTACAATGGGGAATCCTCCCTGTTCTTGGCTACACCCACTTGGAATTATTTCTGAGACACCACCAAGGAATAATACTACCCCGTTGGGACCTATGAGGACAAGTACATACAATGGACTACGCTGCGGCGACAAAGGGATCAAGATGTGCATGAGATGATGAATATGTTCCATACCTTGCGCACAAAGTTGGGTATCAAATATTTAAAAAAAAAATTGGTGCTTAAGTACCGCATTTGTATGCATAGATACATCCAAGAGAAAATGGAGTTCTTTGACATCTCTTTGCTTGGTGCAGCATACCAGTATGCTACCAAGATTGAGAATAAATTCAAATTGAAGAAGTGAGACTTTGGATATGTGAATTAGAAGCAAGGGAAAGGTGCCCCCAAACCGCAGAAAAAAGGACAAGGCCAAGGTAGGGCAACCCAGGACAACTTGTCTAAGCCTCAAATGAAGAACAATGCCATGAAGCCAAAGAAGGACATGTGAAAGTGGTGGGAGTTCCATAAGAGCTCCAATCACAACATAAGTGAGTGTCGAGCCAAGCAGTCACTAGTGACCGAGTTGAAGCTTCTGAATCAGATTCATGTTCTGACTCTGAATCAAAACCCAACAAGGGGAATGACCAAGGGAGGCTGATTAGTGATGCGGAGCAAATTTCCATCGTTGCCACCTGTTGAAGCCTAGAAAATCTCTGCTTCAAACATTGGGGAAAACCACCCGGTCGGGACCTTAGGACAGCTCCTTATCCGTTTGGTATGGTGGCTCCGACTGGGTTGAAAGGACCAGTTTCCTTATAACTAATGGGTTGGTGATGGGTTGATTTGGATGAGTGAAAATGGGATGAAATGACTGAAATGAAACTATCTAATTTAAACTAAATACTGATAAAGAAATTCTAAAACTAACCTAGGCAATCATATGTGAATACAACTTAAAATTATACCAATTTAACAATAACCATAAAAATATATTAAAGTTTAATTGAAATTGTGCATTAACAAATAAAGATAACTCTGTTTAAGAAATTAAACAGAGTTATATTAGCATATTGCATTCATCATTGTATATCATCTATATACACTTTATGAAAGATAACATTTCAATTATACTAAAAAATGATATATAAAGAAATGTTGTGAAAAACCAAATATATATAAATGATAGCAAATTTTAAAGCGAATATCATAAGACAAAAGAAATCAATAGTGAACAGATAGAAATACCTTATTCATCTTGAAAGCTTTCAAATGAAATCTGATACTCTAATCCAGTAATTCTGATACAAAATCAAACCCAAGGTACAAAAATGCAACACTTAAAGATAATTCTGCATAAAATCACCAGATGTGATCATTTATAAAATATAAAAGTCAGTGGAGTACAGAAATGTAATCTCCAAGTCAAAAATATAATAATTCAGGACCCTTCTCTAAATGCATGAGAAGGGCTTAAATACTACTAGCTAAATCTAAAAATAGTTTATTACAAAAATTAAGGATTCGGTTTAAATGACCGTCCTTTTCCTAGGAAAAAATACAGTAAAACTAAAACTAAATCTAAAAATACAGACTATTAAGTAACTACTTATGAACTTGATCTTTAAACTTGCAGGCATCTAGCATTGTTTTGAGAAGATGTGGTTGACCGACTTCAGATTTCAACTGTCCTGAAAAGACAGAATCGATAAGTGTAGGCGCAATCTTCTCAGCAGAATTAATGATGCAATTAAGCACACTATGTTGACTGTATGGTTTCACTAGGTATGTCCAGTAAGAATCCCAGCTTAATCTTGTCAACCCTTGGATTGATTTTGCTTTTTCTTCCGCCTTTTGTCTCCATTCTGTTTGCAATTGATGCGCCTGTGGAAGATATCCCGGAACATTTTCTGAAATCAAATTTGCTTTGTGCAAACTCTCATTTACACAATCAGTAAGACTGCTTGCTGCTGTAGCCGATTCTTCTGCTGCTTTCTCTGCCCTTCTGATTTGTGCATCCCAGTCATTGAAAAGTATTTCTTTATGGTTTTCATTAATAATTGGTGCACCAACTTTTCTTCCTTCCTCTGTTTTTTTCCATACCAAATAATCAGTAACTTTTTCATTAATTAAATCATAATCATTTCGTAAATCTATGACATGATTAGTGATCTTATCACTTTCTTGACAAAAATAATTCCATTGCAAGATTTTTTGGCATAATACTTCTTCTTGTTGCAGTAGTTGATTGTTTAAAGAAATAGTTTCTGAAACAAACTCTGGAAGCTTAGGATCATCTTTGTGTTGATCTTGGATAATCTGTATTTGTTTCTCTTTACCAGCTAAAATTTTTTGATATCCAATTTGCATTTCTTGAAGTTGTTGCTGTAACTTTTCAAGTTTCATCTGTGCTTCATTATTGGCCTGTACCTGTTGCAATTGCTGTTGCAGAACTTGTATCTATTCTTCTTTTTCATTTAATAAGAGTTGTATCTCAAATGCTTTGTCAATAGTTGCAGAAGCATAAGCCCCTGTAATTTGAGATAACTTAGCAAGATTATCAGTAGGCTCTGTGGTAGGATCCTTCCACAAGACATCTAATTGTTCTGCTTCGGTAGCAATTGCACCTTCTAATTTTCTCTTTTTCCTTTGCTTCTTCACTACTGCTTTATACTTCGGGCTGTAGAATACATCTAGAGGAGGAATATCCTCTACATTAAGTAAAATTTCAGACGAGGGAGTGATAGGTATGTGCTCAGTTTCTGTGACTGTGCCACTTATTCATGTGCTCAAAACTTTTGTTGTCTGTACAGGGGTCTGTATATTCTGTCCTTCCACATTAAGCAATTGATTAAAGCTTTCCCATTCTTTGTCTAATTCAATTGTGACTGATTGTTGCTGTACATTGGTAGGAGGAGGATTTATCTGCTGAGAAGTCAAAATTTTTTGTTGTGAAAGATCTTTCGATTGAGTAGTATCTTTCACTGATTCTTCATTTTTATCTTTCTCTTCATTAGACTTATTAGAACGTTCAGAAATCTCTTTTTCAGATTTTAACTTAGACTTATCTATATCTGAACTGGCGTTGAGACTGACACTAGGATTTGGTTCCCTTGCGGGTTCCAAGCGTAAATTTTCCAAAGGGATAGTGGTCAGTCTTGTTTCTCTGTAAACTTTAAATTCTTGAAATTGTTCTGGAGATAACTGCATCTGTGCTGAATGTAGAATTTCTTTTAGTGTGGATTTTCCTAGGAATATATCATCGAAAGGATCTTCTTCTCCTGAAAATTCCCTTACCTTGATTGTGGTGGTAAAATTTTTAGCAACATTATTTGGGTCAAATAACCTTCTCGAAAATTTGAACAGTTGTAAGCATGTAATATTGCTTACCTCTTTGAATGTGTGACCAACATCAAACAGTGAAAATGTTCCACAGGTTATGGGAAATTGTGGCCAAATGCCTTTCTTCTTCTCTTTTAATTCCTTTGTCAAACCTCCTTGACCACAGGTTTGATAAGCAATCTCCCGAGCTACAAGTTTATCCGGAACATATAGGGGTAAAACATGGGGGGAAGCAGAACTTCCAAAAACCCTAACATAAGTGAACAACTCTTCTCCAAACCATCTCGCGACAGGGAGAATGTCGACTTCTGTTTCTGGGGATAACCTTGGGGCATCCTTATTATGCAATATTCTGTACAATGGCAGCATTATACCATGGAAAATTTTGTAAAAATGAGGGACAAACTTAGATTCCCACAGTTCCTTGTGATACACATGAATAGGCAAAGGATCGTGAATTGTCCATTGCCAACCCATCAAAGGGAATTTAGAAACAAAACAGATAGCATCCATAACATAGGCAGATAAATAAAAAGGCGGATAAATCCTCTGAGAAATAGTCCATTTAGACCGGTAATGAAAAATAGCAGTGGCCAAATTATCAGACAAGATTTTGGCCCAGTCTACAATTGTAGCGTTAACAACAGTATTCAACAAAGGGAGCCATTCAGGCAAGATCATGTTTATGTCAGGCTTTCCAAAAAGCCTACATAACATAGCAGCAACAAAACAATATGGAGAGGCAAGTGAACCAGTACTGTACATACCATGTTTGTTTTTCTTCAATGGTTCATCTCTTTTGGTCCATTCCTGCGTGCATTCCACCAAATTTGCATGTTCTTTGGAAAAATTCTCCATAAATTGTTTATTATAAGTCGTCTGAGGTTCCGACAAATGATACATCAGCCTCAAATTTTCCGTAGTGAACAACCCGATGAGCTCTTGATCTAGAGTTCTAAATTGCCTATCTGAAATATCGGTGCTGTCCAACACCCATTTTACCATGTCTGAATACGGAAGAATTCTTGGTCTTGCTACTATCCGGTGCAGAAATGAACAAGCTAGGTCTTTAAGGGTTGCCTCAAATGAATTACTTGAGCCTGCAGTAGCCACGACTTGCATTACCCTGGGATTTTCTTCTTCGAGCAAATTATACATTCCTTCCCAGGTGGTGATACCGGCATCCTTATTGCAAGCAGTATCCGCATACAGTGAAGCCATTTCTTTGTTTTCAGAATTTGAAATCTTCTCCTTCTTACCCATAATGCTCTGTGAACGCTTTGTATAGTCTTTTGTTCCTTCGCGCCTGCGGTTTTACGAGTTAAGTGAGAGTAATGACGTGAGAAGGGTGATGAGATAGTTTTAAATGCAAAAGGCGGATGAAATATATTATTTTAACGTGAAACGACCTTTCAATCAAAACAAAATCCCATTTATCATTAATTGACAATCCATTCATTTAATCCAATCATTAAAGCGCAAAACAGATATTGATTTATGGAAGGATTTTCTTTGGGCAACGCGCTTTTATGAATCTGCGACATTGCGATCTGCGATTTGCTGCGCGATATCGCAATATCGCAATATCGCAAATCGCAATTTTCTCAAAGCGTAACCATCGCAAAATCGCAAATATCGCAAAATCGCAAATCGCAAATATCACATATAAAAAGTATTCGTTTAACATTTTTCTGCGATATGCGATTTGCGACCAGTATTTTAACGTATAGGCTTTTTGGGATCGCATTATCGCAATATCGCAAAGTCGCAGTTTAAAAGATTCAGTTTTACAAAAGATATCTACCATTTGCGATGGATGCGCTATTTCACTCAAAGAAAGATTTTATTGTAATTTATCATAAACTTAAGTGTTTCTTAAGGATTTTCTACGGAATTTCCCTAAGTTATGATAGAAAGTTTTATTTGAAAAGGGAAACAAATACTAATTGATTTTTTTGGATTTTTTTTAACTAAGGGTCCCCATTTATTTAGTATGATTACTAATAAAAAGGGGGGTTGTTTCTAGCCACAACACCACCACCAAGATCCATAGGAGGGGGAGCACCTCTTCCATTCCCATTTGTGGGTGAAGGGTTCCTTTCTACAGTTCATTGTCGACAGTGGGAGCCAAAAGAACCGCATTTCGGTAGAGGTCATGAAGCGGTTGGGCCTGGTTATCACAGCACACCCACAACCATACACCATCGAGGGTTTTCACCGAGGATGGGATCTTCGCGTCAACCAGCAGTGTCTCCTTCCCTACATCATCAAGCACTTAACAGATGAGCTATTATGTGATATTTATCCTCTGGAAGTTTGTGATGTATTATTAGGCCAACCATACTTTTGGAAGCAACAAGTTATGTATGAGTCTGGGCTTCGCACTATTATTGTTACTATGGGTAATAATTTGTACAAGATACCAGAGGAGGCACCACCTACCGTCATCTCTTTGATCACTGTGAAGAAATGAAGTAAGCTCATTTCCCAAACCGAGAAATTTGTTTTCCTTATGATCCACCCTTAGTGCAAGAATAATATTGTGTCCACGACCTCCAGAAAGGGCTCCTCCACATAGAAACAACAGATGGACAAGGTCATGAAGGAGTACGGGACATCTTCACCTCATCCGCAGGGGTGCCTCTGCACAGTCAGGTCAAGCACCCCATCAATTTGACCCCAGGTGAGCCCTACCCAATGGACTAATCTATTGGCGCTCTGTTCTAGAAAATGATGAAATCAAGATACAGATTTAGGAGTTGTTGCAGAAATGTCACATCTAACCGATTTCATCACCCTGTGGGAGCCCGATCGCGTTGGTGTAGAAGAAGGATGGGACTTGGATACTTTGTATTGACTATCGGGCATTGAACAAGATCACTATCTGGAATAGGTATACAATTCCTCTGATTGATGACCTTATGGACCAACTCAAGGGGGCCAAATATTTCAACAAGATTGACTTGAAGTCCAGGTATCACCAGGTACCAATCCAACCCTCCGGTGTATGGAAGACTTCCTTCAAATCCAAGGAGGGCCTTTTTGAATGGTTGGTCATGCCTTTCGGGTTGACGAATGCTCCCGCAACCTTCATGAGCCTTATGGACAACATCTTATGACCATTCAATAACTCATTCGTGGTGGTGTATTTTGATGACATCATGATCTTCAGCAAGAGTTTGGAAGAGCACCTACACCACATTCAACATGTCCTCCACACACTGCGGCAAAACAAGTTGTGTGTCAATTTGGAGAAATACAATTTTGGCATGAACAAGCTTCAATATTTGGGATACTTTATTGATGAGTGGGGGTTAACACTGTTACCGATGAAATAGGTAACCTGACCTCAAAAAAAGGAACTCTAGCCCAAAAAGACTCAAAAACATGAAAAAACATCCCAAAAACAAAAAAAGTGTATTCCAGAACGCACTTGGTTTTTTTTTAAGGTCAAATTTCAACATTTTATAAAATTATGCTAAAAGCAAAATTGTTTCTTGAAAAAAGGATTGAAAAAACACCCTCAAAACAAAACGAGTTGATGCTGGAATAACCAAAAAAAAAAAAATTGTGTCATATTTTTGACATTTTTAAAAATAGAAATAACATTTTTTAATTTTTAAAATTCAAACATTAAAAAAAACATAAAATTTAAGAGAAAAAATAAATTTAAAAAATAAAAACATTTTAAAGCTTAAAATTTAAAAATATATAGGAATAAAAAAATAAAAATAAAAACAAAATAAAATTTTAATTCAAACATTTAAAAAAACCTAAAATTTAAGAAAAAAATAAAAAAAATAAAAATTTAAAGATTAAAATTTCAAAATATATAGAAATTAAAAAAATATATATTAAATTAAAAAAAAAAAAAAAAAACAAGTTAAAAAAAAAAAGAAATTATAAAATATAAAATATAGAAATTAAATTTAAAAAAGAAAATGAAAATGTTGTTTTAAAAAAAAAAAAAAAAAAACATTATTGAAATTAAAAGTAAAAAAATGAAAAATTAATTAAAAATAAAAAATGAAAAATAAAATACAATAAAAATATTAAATTAAAAAAAATATATATTAAAAAAACAAATAGATTTTAAAAAATAAATTAAATTTAAATTATAAAAAATAAAATATATATATATGAACTTAAATTAAAAATATATATATATATATATCAGATTTTATTAAATATAAAAAAAATGTTAATATTAAAATAACAAATTAAATCTAAAAAAATATATATTAAATTTTAATAAATAAATGAATAAACAAATAAATTTTGAAATAAATAAAAAAATTTAATATAAAGAAAAAAAAAACATTGTTAAAATAAAAAGTTAAAAACCTTTAAAAATCAATTAAAATTGAAAAATTGAAAAAACAAATATTAAATAAAAAACAAATTAATTTGAAAATATTAAGTTTAATTAAAAAAAAAATCTAATTTTAAATACACAATTTTAATTGAAATAAAAAAAAAAAAAATTTATGTAATTATTAAAAAAAAAAAAAAGATTTTTTTGATCATGGTGGCGCCGCCAATCAGCCTCCCGCTCAGGTGGCGGCGGAGGCCAGCCGCTGGGCGGGAGGCTGATTCCGAGAATTGCCCTCCCGCGTTGAGAGGCCGATTCCGGGAATCGCCTTGAGGCCGATTCTGGGAATCGCCCTCTCGCTCCGGGAGGCCGATTTCGAGAATCACCCTCCCGCGGCACGGGAGGCCGTCAATACGCCCTCCGCCCTCGGGAAGAGCCGGTCTGGTGCCCTCCCGCGCGGGAGGCCGCTTCGAATCGCCCTCCGCCCAGGAGGGCGGTCCGAGTCGCCCTCACCGCCCCGCGGACGCCGAGGAATGGCCCTCGCGCCCGGAGGCCGGTCGGGGCTCGCCCTCCGCCGCGGGAGGCCCGGCTCGGTCGCCCTCTCGCGCGGGAGGCGGTGCAGGGAATCGCCCTCCCGCTGATTTTGGGAATCGCCCTCTCGCGGGAGGACGGTCGGAATCGCCCTCCCCGCCCCGCCGGGAGCGCATTCGGATGAATCGCCACTACGCGCGGGAGGCCGATTCGTGGGCTCGCCCTCTACGCCCAGCGGAGGCGATTCCGTGAATCGCCCTCCCGCCGCGGGAGAGCCGTGCGTGTGATCGCCCTCCCGCCGCGGGAGGCCGATTCCGTGGTCGCCCTCCGCCGCGGGGCGGTCCGGGGGGGAAATAAGAAGCCCTCCGCGGCGGGGCGGTGCATCGACCTCACCCGGGTGGCGGAGGCCGGCCCGGGCGAGTGGGGGCGCATGCGGCCTCCTCGCGCGCCCGGCCGGCCTCCACCGCCACACGCGGGCGGGAGCGGGTGGCGGCGCCACCACGATCAAAAAATTCTTTTTTTTTTTTTTTTTTTTAAATATTTTTTTTTTTTTTTAATTTGATTTTTTTTTTTTAAATTCAAAAAATATATATATATATATTTTTTAATCCAAATTTTTTATTTTAAATTTAATTTGTTTTATTTTTATTTTATTTTTTTTTTAATTTAATATTTTAGATTAATTATTTTTTTAAATTTAAAATTTATTTATAAAATTTATAAAATTTAAATTTAAATTTTTTTATTTAATCTTTTAGTTTATTTAGTTTTTCATTTTTAAAATTTATAAATTGTTTCATTTAAAAAAAAAACAGTAAATTTATGGATATTTGTTTTTAAATTATTTGCACGTGGTTTTTTTCATTTTTTTTGTTTTTTAATGATAGTTTATTTTATTTTGATTTTCTTTTTCAATTTAAAATTTTGTTTTTTTTTTTTAATTTGTTTTTTTTGTTAATTTTAAAATTTGTATTTTTTTTCTTCTTCTTATTATTTTTTTAATTTAAATTTTTAAATTTAATTTTTTCTTTTTTTTGTATTTTATTTATTTTTATCTAAATTTTAATTTTTTAATTTAAATTATTTTTAAATTTTCTATTTTATTTATTTTTTTTTTTTAATTATATGGTTTTTTTTAATAACTTAGAAAAAAATGTTTTTGATGTTTTATTTTAATTTTTTTGGTTAATTTTTGTTGTTTTTCTTTAAATTATGTTTTTTTTTTGTCATTTCTTTTGATATAATTTTCGAATATTTTTGTTTTTATTTATTTATTTATTTTTGTTTAAATTTTTTATTTTTATGAGTTAATTTTGTTTTTTTTTTACATTTTAATTGGTTTTTTTTATTGTTTATATATATATATATATATATATATATATATATATATATATATATATATATATATATAAGTTTTGTGTTTTATTACAAAAAAGAAAATCACCACTCTAAAAAAAAAAAAAAAAAAAAAAGTTGATGTGGCCACATTTAAGACAAGCCAAAATTAGTATGAAAATCACCACTCTAAAAAAAAAAAGTTGATGCTGCATCAATACGTTTCAAAATTAGCATGAAAATCACTAACATTTTAAAACAAATATTCATACTTCATAAATAAAAATATTAGAGTGTCAAAAATGTGCTCCGAAAAAGAAGAAGGTGATTCTGCATCACCACTTTTCAAAATCGGGTGCTTTTTATGCTACCAAAAAAAAGTAGGTAATAGTGCGGTTACCTATTTCATCGGTAACAATGTTGGTTGCATGTGGACCCATCCAAGATCTAGGCTATTTGGGATTGGTCAGTGCCAACCACTCTAATAGAGCTCTGCAGCTTTCTGGGTCTTCCCAATTTTTACTGCAGGTTCGTGTTGGGGTTCTCTCATATCAATTGGCCTTTGAGTCAAGTCACCAAGGGAGGAGTGAAAGAAAAATTATTTTGGTTTGAATCTCAACAGAAGGTGTTTGCAAAGTTGAACCATCACCTTTTCTCTGCACTAGTGCTCACATTACCATATTTGCAGGAACCATTCGAGATCGATACAAATGCCTCTGAATATGTTATTAGGGTAGTACTTACTCAGTAGGGGCATCTAGTGGCATATCATAGTGAGACACTTTCGGACATAGTCTGAAAGTATCCTACCTATGACAAAGAGATGTATTCCATTGTGCAGGACTACCGACAATGGAAACATTAAAATTTGGGGAAGGAAACAGTCATCCATTCAGATCACCGACCCCTACAGTTCATACAGACACAAGGGAAGTTGTAGAATTATTTCCATAAGAAATGGTCCACATAACTGCAATAGTTCCATTTGAAAATCAAGTACAAAAATGGCAACACCAATAATGTTGAAAACTACCTCAATCAATCGTGGTGCTAACCACTGTGCTCGACTCTTGTGGGAACGAGACTTCGGGTTGGCCGCATCTCTATAAAAGTGATCCAAAATTTAGAAACACATACCAAATGCTCCTAGAGGGTAAGCAAGTTCCAGATTTTCACCTCTAGGATGTACTTATGCCATCTGGGACATATTTGTGTTCCTTCAAGCAAGTGTGTCAAGATGATTTAGGAAGTTCACTATAGTTGGGTTGCTAGATATTTCGGGGTCGAGAAAACAATGGAAATACTACAGAAGTATTTCTATTGGTCAAACCTTTGACATGATGTCGCGAATTACATCAGATCCAGCACTGTCTGCCCCATTTCCAAACCGAACATTAAGAAGTAAGGCCTATATACTTCGATTCCTACCCCTAGTCGACCATGGGAATCTATCTCCATGGATTACATGTCAGACCTTCCTTCTACCAAGCATGGCAACGATTGTGTTTTTGTGGTCGTTGAAAAATTCTCTAGGATGGCCATTATGGCAGCCTGTAAGAAGAATATCACAACATAAGCCATTGCTAAACTCTTCTTTGAGCGAGTGTGGGTACACTTTGGGATCCCATAGTCCATTATCTAGATCAAGACCGGACAACATGTTCCTCAGTACTTTCTGGTCAACTCTTTGGTGGATGCTAGACACCAAGCTCACTAAGTCCACATATTTCCGCCCCCAAACTAATGGCCATACAGAGGTCGTCAACGGGATGATAATACATATTTTATGCATGTAGAAATCAAAGCATCCACACACATGGGATGAAAGCATCCCCTATTTCCAGAACAAATATAATCGGTCTCTCCACAACTCATCTAGACAGAGCCCCTTTCTAGTGGACTTGGGATTCCAGCCACTATGTCCCAATTATTTGGCCATACCATTTGCAGCTACTGAGGAAAATTTGGCTCATGGCCAGTCTGAAGATGACAAGGCGAACAACTTCATTGAGCACATTCAACACATCTACCAATAGGTCCATGACATATTGGATAGGGCCAATGCTAAGTACATGCAATGACATGATCCTCATCAAGTGCCACACATGACGTTCCAGGTGGGCGGCAAATATTGGCTACATTTGCATAAAGAGTGCCTCCCTGGGCCCCACCGCAAGCTTCTCCCACTCTGATATGGTCCATATAACATCACCAAATCTATAGGGGACAATGCCTTTGAACTCAATATTCCACCATTCCTTGGTCTGCACCCAATGTTCAATGTGCACCGCCTTCGACCCTACTTTCCACCATTGTCGGACACATTCGACATTGCAGAACAACTCAAACCAAAAAAGTTAAACCCATACTACATGGAATAGACCACAAGTGATTAGATCATGGAAAAATAGATCAACAACACCCGCCAATAGAGGATCCATCTAAATCGATTTGTCAAAGCAGGCCAACTCCTTCACCAGGGACCATATTCAACAGAAATTTCCTCACCACATGGAGGCTCTACACGCAATGGGAACCATTGCTTCCTAAGGGGGGAGGGATGATCCAGGTGTATATCCACCCACCTATTTCACCTATACCTGTAGTTAGTTTCATCAGTTTCCTTGTTTATAGCAACATTTACTATTTTTAGCAGTTTTTTGGATCCTAAACTTCTGGAGAAGTTTTGACCCCCTAAACGACATTTTTTTGAGGTACACAACAAGCCCATAGCCATAAGCAAGGGCATATGGAAAAAATTATATTACTTGGAGAGATATTTTTGACGATATATCGTATAGGACAAATGGAGATAATATGACAAAGTTACGACCCCGGGAAGTTTGTTGCCCAACTAACCCCAACGGGGCCCACAAACTCTTGGTGTTTCATCTCCTGGGGTTAGGGTTTTTGTTGTTTAGGGTTTTTCGATTTTTTTAATAATAAAAAGGCCCTTAAGCCTCATTATAACATAGTTCAGGGGCATGAAGCCGCCACATCTCTTCTCAAAGATAAGCTACCATTGCTTGAGCTATTTTATTTCCATTCTGTCTATAAGCTTATTTCATTTATTTGTATTAATGAAATGAAGTATATTTTTTGTTGCATCTATGTGTTTATGTTTATTTTTGTATTTTATTTTGTTCGTGTATAAATCTGGATCATATGGTTAGCTATTAGAGTTGTATATAGGTTATTTTTTTAGTTTTTTTTATTTTTTTTACCATGTAATGCATTTCTTGAGGAAACTCACAAGGCAATTCCCCTTATTTTGAAGATGATATTGAAGGTGAGCCAAATATTGAATAATTACAAATATTTTTCATATCACTCACAAGAACATAACTTGGATGTGGAGGATAACAATCCATCACACAACCACCTTTTATCTATACCTATAAAATATTATATTGAGGCTTCTATGAATTATTTGAGGAAGATCTACTAGGAGAGGTGGAGTCTAAAATTTAAAGGAAAATATTGGGGTGTATGAAAACCATGTTCTCGACATTAATCCCAAAAAGGGATGCTCCACGTCCATTTGAGGACTCCGCACCAATATATCTGTGTAACATTTTTTATAAAAAAATTGTCAAGGTCATGCAAAAAGGTTGAAGCCAATTGTTGCAGGAAATATGACCTCATCAAATTGGTATCTCAAGTGGGAAAAAAAAATTGTGTTGTTAAAGTAGCGTGAGAGGGTATACACGCCATAAAGTTCAAGAAATTACAAGTTTTAATTATAAACTCGACCTCTTTGAAGCATATGATAGAGTAAATTGGCTCTTTTTTTTACTTATATATATTCACATTGGCTTTATTATGGATATAGTAAAATAGATATAAGGATGTCCAAAATTTTCCATTTTTTCAATGTTAAGTAATGGATTAGCCTTGTGTTTCTTCACCTCCTTTAGAGGGCTCACGCATGGATTCCCTTTGTCCCCACAATTATTTTTGCACACAACTAAAGGCTTTAACAAGATGGAAATTTCTTGCACGGAAGTGAGAAGGGTAGAAGGTGTGGGAATTGGTGAAGACATCTCTGTAACTCACTTCCCTTTTGTGGATGATTTTATATGTATTTCAAATGATTATTGTAGTGATTATTTGAGATATAAAGAGGTGTAGGACTTGTACATGAAATCCATCAAGACAATATTAAATGTTCAAAATTCTTCCATCTCTTTTGATGGTATTTAAAGGGAACAAGAAACAACAATAAAGGAGATCCTTCCTTCCTAAGAGATTGTTTTCAACAAGTTGTTGAAATACTCAAGGTTCCATTTTAAGATTAACAATTATGACTATCATGACTGGATTTGGTTGTTTTTAAAGGTATAAAAAAAGATAAATGTGTAGCGCAGTAGGTTTCTTTCACTTGTGGGATACTTACTTTGGTGAAGATTGTTTTAGACATAATCTTAATTTATCAACATGGTTTAACATACATTGCCAAAAATATTCAAAAAAATTATTTTAAGTTTCCTTCAAAGAATAAAGAGGATAAAAATACACTTCCTTAGGTAAATTGGAAGTGAATATCACAATCCAAAGGTTTTGGAATTAGTCTAAAAAAATATTTTATTTTTAAACCATGCTCTTGTATCAAAAATTCTTTGGAGGGCATGTAAAAGAAATTGTATATGGTATCAAGTGATAAGGAAAAAACTATATACACATTTTTAGATAGAAGTTTGGATAAGGAATCATATGAAGACATCACAAATTATTGATACTCTTGGATGGCTCTAGTGTTATCTTTCCCTTTGTTTGGTCCTTGGTATGGCGAGGGATGAATGGGTATTGTCTTAGAATTGGGAATTATACATAGTTTGGTTGCAAAGGTTTCTATAATTTGTTCGAATGGTTAAAAAATAACCTTAATAATCAAAACCTACACTTTAAGTGAGCTTTCACATATTCAACAAGTTTTTTGGCAAAAGGCACAGAAAAAAACTAAGGATCTAGGGTTGGAAGGAGTTTCGATAACTGAAAGGAAGGTTTACACATATCGGTTTACATTGAGCATCTTACAATTAAGGTTAGGTAAATATAAACCTATTTGGTCTAGGATTCCAATTAATGATAATCATTTTGTGAAACTTGGGTATGCATCTTAGTTTTTGCATGAATTGCAACATGATCTAACTTGGTGATAGAAGTGTACTTGGAAAAATATTACTTCTTCAAAATTAAATTCGTTCTTTTGGATAGCACTAGAAATCAAATTTCCAACTTGGGAGGTGCTCTAATTTTCAATCATTCTATTATTTTTCATACATCTCAATGCTTTATGAGTGGGAAAATTGTAGGAATCGACTTGTAGGGCATTTTTAATAGTAGTCCTAGTTTGGAAAATTGGAGGTGAAATATTTTAGGAGTCATTTTTAGGCCTGAAATGGCCATTTATAAGGCCTACATAATGATACCTTTCCAACAACATAATAATAACCTCAATCAGAGCTTGTACTAGAAATTTATGCCTCTCATAAGTTGACCTATCATGATTGACCACCATAATTTTAGAGGACGTGACATAAACCCCTATTACTCATGGAAAAGTGGCTAGCCATGTGGGGACTATCAAGAATACTCTAGAAGGACCAAGTTGTAACTCATGTTGAGGGTTTTACTAGGTCAAATTGAACCCCTAATTAACTATGTGGGTGTGTTATAACCAGTCCACGAGGAGGAAAATGGGTCCCATTCCATTTGAGTGCAATTTGTTCTAAAATAGAGAAAATTAGTTGGGATTAGAGAGAGAGAGAGAGAGAGAGAGAGAGAGAGAGAGAGAGAGAGCATAATAAAGGGGATTTGTGTTCTGTAGTATCCCATGGGCCATAGGTCTCAGGTAACTCCATAGAGAGTAGCTACTCCTATGTATTTGCATCATTTTCATTTAGAAAGATGAGAGTAGAGTAGCCTCTGTCTCCACTAGGGTTTTCCCTCTAACAGGTTTCCCAAATCATATCTTGATGTTCATGGTGTTTATCTTGTGTTTGTATTTTATAGTTCTATATTTTTTTCATTTAATCTATTACATGCATAAGCATAAAATAATAACTAATAAATGTAGAAATCTAAGGAAAATTTAACCCTCGTAGTTTAGATTTTAGATCTCAGACTATTTTTATAAGATCTATTATGATTAACTATACAATGGAATATATATAGAAGTTTAAAAATCATATTAGTTTCTTTTGGCATTTAATGGGAAGTTGCAGGGGAACAAATCGATTTAAGTGGGAAATCATAAACCCTAGTTTAGGTTGACAAATAAGTTTATGATAACCCTCGAGATCCAAAAAAGGAGAGGTTTTCATGGCCAGAAGTGAAAGTCACATATATCAAATGTAATTTTATCCTTCTCATGACAACCCTAATCGATAAGCTTTAGTTGATTGGAAAAGATAAAGGTTCCAATACATAGGTCATGTTGGAGGGGAAATAAGGGATCATGATGAACCAGAGAAGGAGTTCAGGAAACTTGAAAAGGATTAGTCAAGTTTAAGTGTCACGAACCATTAATAGTCCCTTTTAAAGATGGAATAAAATGTGGACATCAAGTCGTATCAAAGTATTGATGCTTTGAAAATAAATCTTTAGTTGTAGTAGTTAGAGGTTTACTTTAATGTTCACAACATAAATGAAGAGCACAAAATTTTATTTGCTCATTTGAAATTAGAAACCCATGCCATGAATTAGTGGGAAAGACACACATAGCCACACATAAATGATAAGGTTGGAAGGGTATCCTCTAGTGACTAAGTGAGAGGATTTTAAAACTCTCATAAATTCCCAATTATACCTAATCGTGTATGCAGGGTACTAATGGATTCGATGGCATTAATTTAGGATGAGAAAGGGGTAAAGTGTGCAAGAGTGCACCATGGAATTTAGGAATATGGAAATAATGTTGAGTGTCTTTTCCAATAATCCAAATATACTCCTCAAGTATCTAGGGGGTGTACACAATCATCTACAAAATCAAATGATGTTGTTCATAACTAAAATGTTGGATGAGGCTTGTGTGTAGTTGTAATACATATAAAACATGGGCCAAAAGAAAGGGTAGTCGAGTGGATTAAAGAAAAAGGAACAATGGGAAGATTCCAAAGAAGGAAATAATAAATTTAAAAGAGGGAAGGAAAAGAAGATAACATCCACAATACACTAATAAAAAGATATTAACAACCACTATAACATTGATGGTCACGAAGAGAAGAAGTGTTTAAAATTACATCCATAACTCAACCCAAAGAACCAAAAGAAGGATGGGAAGAAGAAAAATATCATAGCCATAGATTTGAGCAATCAAGTGGAAAGTAGCTCAAATGTGGATGAGAATATATTTTTCACATTAGTGCAGAAGGGGGTGAGTTTGGGTATCCATCAAAAATAGGAAGAGAAAGAGATGAAAAAACTTTTCCATATAAAGATAGAAGTCAAGAAGACAAAAAATAATGATTTGTTCGACTTAGGATCACATGTGAATATCGTTAAAACATAGTTTGTCAAAAAAGTGAGATTGGAGGTTCAATCATTGTAGCCATAACCATTAGGATGGGTAAATAAGGATGCAAAAATCAAGGTAGCAAAACAATGTAAAATAAAGTTTTCTATCAACATTGATTTTATTGATGAAGTATAATTAGATGTAGTTCCACTCAATGTATGTGGAGTTATGTTTGGGAGTCACTATATGTATGTGTGGGATGTACTCTTTAAGAAAATAGCTAACAAACAAACCTCATTAAGGATGAAAACTCATTCATCATCAGTGCGCACAAGGGAAAGTCTAAAATTTCATTGGTAAGTGCCAACCAAGATAAGTCATTGATTAATTCTAGAAAGAACTGTCTTTCACTATTTTAAGAGGAACTCAATTTGTATAACAATCAATGAGTGCAAAGGTATCCTTGTATGGGTGCACTATTGAACAAATATAACATTTGGAAGAGTTGCTACAAGCATATAGGGGAGTGCTTTGAGATCCTAAAGTGTTATGAGCAAACAAGGAAGTGGAACTTGAGATCCAATTTTTGTTGGACTCCCCATTTCCAAACGCTGGCTACATAGGGAGTTCATATAAAATTTAACGAGATGAAGAAGCATTACAATAGTTATCGAAGTAGGGTGTTATTCAACCAAATACCTCACCATGTGGGTCTCCATCATAATTGTGCTTAAGAAGGATGGAACTTGTTAGATGTGCATTTATTATAGGGTATTAAACAAAATTATGCTCAAGAATAGGTACACCTTGTCCAAGATTAACACTACAAGGAAAATACCTTCTAGCGGAGGTTATAAAAAAGGTTTTTTGTGTTATAAAATTTACAAAAAATGTCAAAAAAAAAACCTATGCTACAACATCTCTTTGTGGCAGTAGATGTTTTAATGGAGCATTGTTGCACTACTAATATAAAAAAAATCGTTGTTGTAAGTTTAAATAAAAGCATTGGGACTAGAAACAAACTTATGGAGCATCGATGCGTTAAATTTATAAAAGAAATGGTTGTGACAACCCCACCTAAGGTTCTCGTATGAGCCGCATCGAAAATTTATGTAAATACTTACAAGTTTTTAAATAAAATAGAAGAAGAGAACATAGTCATGGGACATGGATTTCAGAGCTGGGGATGGGGATTGTTGCTTGGTATGTTATGGTTTCTTATGCAAAGAAGAAACTTGAACTGTCGGACATCCATTAAAGGTTGGTTGGTGCATTAATTAAATAGGTTGGCTCCTAATATTAAATGGGCCGAGGGAAAGTACTCAAGTCCATGCTTGCTTGAGGAAAATAAAACAAGCAACAGAGGACAAAAATAATGTGGGATTGCAACAGCAAGGACGCAACAGTGAAAGGAAATACCTGAACTCCTAAGAGGAGTGGGTCATGGGCAGAAGAAAGAGCGGACAGTAGCTCATGGGAAACAATTGGAACAGATTGAGAGAGTTTCGATCTGTTGGAAGAAGGCATTCGATCACATAGGGAGGAAAGAGGCTCGAATTCCGTTTAGGGAGAAAACCACAGAGGAACAAAAGCGAACCTACAATAGAAGCATTCAATAAGCCATGATGAAGAGAAGAGAAGAGAGGGGGATTCGTTCTCTATCCCTAGAGGTTGTGGGTTGAGTGCTAGTATATGGAGCCCTGTAATAACTTAGGTTCCCTCGAGGGTGTGGGTTGAGATAGGATTCCTAGAACCTTGTAACATCTTGGGTCCCTAGAGGTTGTGTGTTGATACAAGAGGTCTTTGGAGCCCTGTCACAGCTTGGGTCCCTGGAGGTTGTGGATGGAATGAAATATCTGGAGCCTTGTAACATCTTGGGATTCCTTAGAGGCTTTGATTTGAGCTAGATACTCTGGAGCCCTATAACAAATTGGGAGGAGACCATCATGAACTGAGTTAAAGACAAGTTTGACCACAATTCCTGATTACTTCTTTGAGTGGTACAGTGATTTATGGACTCCCTAGGAGGGGGTGAAACACTTCATGTGCATGAGGGGGCGAGGTTGGGCATCTCTAGACTCCCCGTGCTGGAAATAAGGAAATGAAACAGTCGTATGGATTGAGCCAGGAGGCCCTTTGAAGCCCCTGTATTATCTAACAACTTGAGTGTGGTCCCAATAGTAAGAACCCCACCCAGACTTTGGAATTTGGCTTAGGGGTGTCAACGACAAGTAGCAGTGGTTGTAGCTATATAAGGTTGGGTGGAGAGTCATAGTACACGACTTAGTTTCTTGGAAAACTAAAAGATAAATATTTTTGAATAATGCTTGTAGATTAATGGATTATGTTTCATTGTCATTTGTACTGGATATGTAAGCACATGGACTGTTATTGTGTTGATGTGTGCATGATTATGGCGCAACTCTAAAATGATATTCCCCTTATTTGTACGTTGAATATATATATATATATATATATATATATATATATATATATATATATATATATATATATATATATATATATATATATATATATATTTGTGTGTGTGTGTGTGTGTTGTGCCTACACTTAAAGTAAGTAAGAAATATCTTAATTAATTGTAGTCACCGAGCATTTGAATTTACGGAGTAGAAGGAGAGCTCCATAACAGTAGAACCTACGCCAAAGAGAAGAGGAAGACTCTTACTTTGAATAAAATACTTAACTGCATCAGAAAGAATGTAATATCTAAATCTAATGAACTAAATGATTTGCTTCAGTAAAAACCCTAAACAATTAAAAGAAGTGGGCTCTGAGAACCTTTTTATTAATGTACAAATTACATCAAAGACCCTATGTGGATCAGAGTCATTCATTGATTACTTTGGGGTAATTTCTTACAAGTTGTTGTGTCAACGGGAAAAAAGTAGTTAAGGATAAAGGGAGTGTTCCCAGGGTTGGTCATGCCTAGTGGTTTTGCATCCATGATCTGTAGGCATACTGGTGCAAAATCCTCCATTCCCTCCATAGGGATTTTGGCAATGAGGACCACAGGTCCCTGCCAATAACCAAATGCTATGGCTACCCATAATTAGTCTTAAGGAGTTGCTGATAGAGTTCGTGAGGACTCTGGAACTGTTGGAGTGTAGCACGAGAGGTGGAAGCCCCTCGGAAGCTCGTGTCAGGTCTCTAGTAGATATTAGATGCAGGAGTGCCAACGCCGCCATGCAAGGAATTCCCTACCTGAAGGCAAGGAAGGCATGCAGGGTAGAAACCCCTTAATGTAGCTATCAACCAAGCTCATAAGGGGTAACATCATAAAACATATTAGTATGACTTTGATGGAGTTGTCAGGTCTTGATGTAGATCTAGAAGTTGAATGGACCTCTGAGATCAAGCCGCAATCGAGAGGACCAACTCAAGGAATTTTTCACAATAGTAGATTCGGTCTCTTAGGAGAGTGAAAAGATATCTATTGAAGGATTTTCATTGTGCAAAGCCAAAGTCCCTTGGCCAAGATATCATAGGATGCTAAAGGAAGGCATTAATTGTAGTGTAAGGGAGTGAAACCTTGAATTTATCAAAGTATTCAGATAAGCTTATCCCTTTTCAGATCAAAATCCTCAGGCGGGAAATCTCCCTATTGGAGTGGTTATATTCTCCTTCTATGTTATTGGTCAGAAAAATACCGATGTGGATTATCAGTGCGGTCCACGTATCCAGAAAGATAACCTAGGGGTCAGAGGTCCAAACCAAGTTTTGGTGGCAATATAAGTTAAGGGATGTCGACCCCAACTTAGTCGGAGTTCAGGAGGTTGGTCTATGTGCTAATGGGTAGATGTGCAACTGAAATGTTGAACCGACTAGGTTCAAGGTCAAGAGATCAGGTAGTCAAGGAAAAGGTAAGCTTCAAGCTTTAGGATGGTTCGACCCCGACTAGGTTGGAGGTCAGGATCGAGATGATGTCATGAAATAGGAGAGGTGTATGTCCCGACCATCTGCTCATTCGTTAATTTATGGGCCCGTGGTGAAACATTGTGTGGAAATAAGAAATTGGTCATCTCCATCCTCTATACGCAAGAAAGGGAAAGAAGGAAATGCACACAAAAAAAAAAAACTTAGGGTGAAACCCTCCTAATCTCGGTCCATGATCGGAAAATGGGAACTGAATTTACAAGTAACAACTCTCTTACCTATAAAAAATAAGTGAATATGTTACAAAGTGGTATTAGAGCCCAAGTTCAAATCTAGACTAGATGGGCTTCATCATGCGCAAGTGAAAAAAAAATGGAAGAAAGGATTTGGCTAAGTAACCATTTACAATTAAAACTCGAACTAACCTATTGATTTCTAATTTGTTTATAATAAGACATTAATGAAATTTATGTGAAGATAATATTGTGGCTATATTGTTTATTTTGTGATCATAGTACATATATATGTTGTTGTTTTGATGATCATGATGAAGATATTGAATGAATGATGCATATTTCTTATAAGTGTGTTGATATGCTAACATGATTTTTTTGTCACAGCGGAAGACTCCATGGTAAATCATGACCTTGATTTTCAGTTATATATTTTTCTGAGATGTCTAACAATGTGTGTGATTGACAATAGATCACAAGAAGCATTAGACAAAATAACTCATGGTGATGAGGACCACAATGGTTGAATACATTTCCGATCAATAACAACATGGAAGTGATGGGGTCAAAACTAATGAAGGAGAGAGATCAATCAAACAAAGGGAAGGGATGCATTCCCTGGACTGGATGAACACCTTGAGGAGCCTAAGGTATGAGGTGAGAAGCTTTAAGGTTGATAATGAGAGGCTATTAAGAGTCGAAGAAAGGAAAGCATAAATCAACGCAGTCATCTTGCAAAGTTTCTCAGATTGGCAAAAGAAAAGTTAATCTGAGAGGAGGGTGAGTCATAACAACAGAAGGAGCCTTCAAGAAACAGGAGAAAACACCAATGGAGCAGATGGTGGAAATTCCAGGAAATGTAACAATCAAGGAAGTGAGGACACTATGCCAGGAGGTGAATTTTTGTGTAACACCCTCCTCCCACATCTGCCCAAGTAACCATCCAACCGGGGTAAACATGTGACAAAGAGTTACTATGATATGATTCAACTTCATGTGAGTTAGTTAAGGAAGTGGAATCGATGGACCACAATGACATAGACCTTCTGCACCTATTACAAGACACCCATGAGCCATCCAAACCTTCTAGGAGGTTAGCCCCTAAGACAAACTGACCTTTTAGTTCATCAATCCCCCATCCTCTCCCTTGATATGGGAAAAAGTGTGATTGGAAACCTCCAGTCGCTTGCACATCATGGGCATGCGTGTGACTGGGGAATTTTCCTGGTAGTTCTAAGCCTATGACCCTGATTTATGTGCCATTTTTTCAGGCCCAAGGCTCAGGTCATTGCCCAAAAATCCATGACACTTCCAGAAACTAAAGAAAATAGCGGAATAACAATGTAAATGTAATCACTTGAACAAGTAATTGACTGGACCCCTACTAGCCATGATAGTAATTTCATCAAACATGTCACAAATATGTAATCTACAAGTTTATACAACAGATTTGAACAAAGGGGTCTCATACTTATATGATAACCACTAAGAAGCATTTTCGCCTCGTCACATTAGCTACATTATCATCTATTTAATCATAGATTCACTATTCACTCATTTACAATTCAAAACATGATGAGAGCCATACATCATCATTGTCATAGAACACATTCATAACCAGAATCTAAACAACATAAATGAAAAGCATAAAACAACCATATAAATCTGCATAATAACAAGCATATTTATGGTCCCATCAATATAACAGGAAAAGATCTCTTATTTTCATAAGAAAAATACAACCAAGTCTGAGACTTCCACATACCACCTAACTATAGACATGGTTGATCCAAATCTCTCTTCAGCCAGTCACCCCTATGCCATATTCCAAGCATGAATGTGGGATATAATAAAACACATCAATCAAAAACCAAACCATGGCTTCCAGAAGCCATACCACCTCAACCCTCAACCAGTGATTCCACCTCACATTCAGACATCACTAACCATCACCATATTGGTCTCTACCCAAGTTGTCTAGGAATCCAAAGCATTTGTTCCAATTAGGGTTTCCAGGACTAGTAACTCAACTCACTGTTGTCGTCGGACTTCCAAATCATTTGTATAACCAGGGCTTCAAGGACTAGTATCTCAACCCACCAAGAGATTCCAAAGCATTTGTCCAACAAAGGCTTCCAGGACTAGTAACTCAACCCAAGCTGTTACAGGGCTTCCAAAGCATTTTTCCAACCAAGGCTTCCAGGAACTAATAACTCAACCCATAGCCAAAGGCACAAGAAAACCAACCAGAAAATAAAAGTGAAACCCACAACACCATGGCTATCTAGGAAATGGAAAGGCTAGGAAAAACCGTTGTCAATCTAGTCAATCCTCCATGCCAATGACAAATCATAAACCAATAACCACATGCATATTCCATGTATGCCAAAACTAGAAAGGAAACCATACATTCAACTTATCTATACCTGCAAAGAAATCCATTTGTAGCCACTGATCCCGATGCCCTCTTGTGCCTTCTTTATTTTCCTTTGCCTTATTTCTCCAAATCCAAAGTATGCTACACTCATCCAAGAGTGCTCGAGGAAACTTTAAGTGTCCAATAGTATGAGAGAGAGAATAAAAGAGAGAGATTCATGCTAAAACTGAAAAAATTATGAGAAAACTCCTGCCAACTTATCCTCATAAGCATTTTTATTATTGAGGCCTCTATTTTATTCATTTTCCATTATTTTGCTTCATTTTCCTCCTCACATGTAACATGTGACCTTTCACCTTCCTTTTCTCATAATTTCCATTATTTTCATAAATAAATGCCAATTAATGCCTTCTGCCTTTCCAAAGCCTTTGTCATTGCCTTTCCAATTTCCTTTAGCCATTATAACCTAAATGAACACCCACTAGGATTTTTTTTCCCACCATTCAACTTGGAATACATGTCCCATGACCTTGGTCTTATATTTTTTACATGGATTTTTTACAAGGGTTGTTAAAAAACCCTCCCCCTTGGGGGAATGCCGTCCTTGGTTTTCAATGACACCTACAACCAAAAAACTATTGAAAACCAAGTCATACTACCTATAGAGCTTTATAACACAACTCATTGCAGTATTTACAATAATATACACACATGCACATTTTCTCAACCAACAAATAAAAGGATACGATGCATGTATCAACAACAAGGGAATACAAACGCTCACACCTCCACCCTCAAATTAATACTAGGATTCACCTCCTTCCTATGAAGTCCATAATCCACTGCCAAATTCAAAGCCTCATTCATTGTCCAGCGCTACAATCCTACGGTATTGTACCCTCAGTGAACAATTACGACCTCATTTTTCTAGGGCACACTCCTTATGGGCATTTGATTCCATATGGTAATGCTAATGACCAAAACACATCCATCCTCGACCTTCCCTTATTTGCTACACAATCCCTCAGGCAATACGGTAACCCCCTTCCATGCAGTCACACACCTTCCAAGTTCTACGACCATCCCCTTCTCTGCTACATAGTCCCTCTGGTGACCCCTCCCTTAGCAAGGTTTCCTCACATCAGAAGGTCCAAAAAAAAATGCATGTCCCTACCTCAAAACCATCATATTGGTCATAGCATTCTCATGGAAATTAATGGACACTATTAGGTACTAGTGTCCCACAATGGCCCTACTCCTGGAGTGCTTTACCAACATATCGCTGCATGTTTCAATTCTTTTATGATGCTGTTGCTAATTCTTGCAGTCTATTTCAATCACCCAACCGAGAATTTCCATGCATTCTTGTACCAAGAACATAATTTCCATTAGATTTAAAATAAATTGAAATAAAATCACACTGTACCTCATCGGTAACTCATCAACAAGGTACACTTGCAATTCTATTCACTTCCTGTCACAACAAGTCAAACTCGGTGTTTGATCAAATCACCACGTATAAACATATAACATCCGGTTAGCTCAAACGCAACCATAATAAATCATAATCATATATCACATGTAACCATCATAAACCATAATCATAGATTACATGAATAATTAAAACTAAAATAAAATATTGATACTTATCCTTCAAGCGATCCTTACTTCTACCTTTTTTATTTCTGTACACACACTAGATCAGTTACCACACCCAGCAAGCACCCAGTATCTTTGCTTCCCTTCAATCACGTACACATACAAATAGTGTACATCAAAACGTGTACATCCACACATGACGTACAATACCACACAATAGATACACCCACACCTGGCACACAACATAACACGTACACCTACACCCAGTGTACAATAAAACACATACACCTACATCTAGTGTACAACACAACACATATGCCTACACTCGGTGTACAACACAACACATACACCTACTCCCGGTGTACAATGCAACACATACACCTACATCAGATGTCCAACAAAACACATATACCTACACCTAGTGTACAAAATAACACATACACCTACATTTGGTGTACAACACAACACATACACCTACATCTGGTGTACAACACAATACATATACGTATACAGAGTACAACACAACAAATACACATGTAACGATACCACAACTACACAATGCACATACGTAGTACCACATGTACATAACACAACATGTATGACATGCATACAATACCACATGTACATGAGTACCACATGTACAACATGTACACAACACCACCTACACAACACCACATTTACACGTCACCATCTGCACAATGTGTACACAACGCGAGATGTACACCGCACCACCTGTACAACGTGTACAAAATACCACATGTACATAGCCCCACATGCACGAAATGTATGTGACACCACATGTATACAACGCCACATGCACGACATGTACACAACACCACCTACACACAGCACCATATGTAAAACATGTACACAACACCATATGTACATATCACCACATGTACAACATGCAAACAACACCATATGTATATATCACTGCATATACAACATGTAAAAGCACCATATGTACACAACACTGCATATCAAATATGTGCATAGCACCATATGCACACAACACTACATATCCATCATGCTCCCATTACAATATGTACATGGCACCGCATATCCAACATGCACATAGCACCACCTATACCGAGCACTACATATGCAATATACACACAACACCATATATACAACATGCACACAACACCATAGGTACAAATATCGAATATACAATATGCACAACATATACACAACAATAGTATTGCACATCCATAGACCATACACTGACTCCACAAAGCAACCTTTCTTCTAGTGTCTTTCCATTACCCATGCTTATCCTAGCATGTTGTCGATCACACTATTTTCACTTTGTTGATGTGCCCCTCAGCATTACCTATCCATAACATAAACATAGGCATAGTACAAGCATATAATATCAATTCATATCCACATGATATTGACCTCATAGATATGTTAGGTTTTATCTTCCTAATTGATTCCTCATAAGCACAGGAACCTCTTCATGCCCTTTGCCTACATAAGAAATCATTCCTCCACAAGAATGATCCCTGACAACCCTTTCATATAGTGACATAGATACATGCATATATATAATCAATAGCATAAAACAATCATGATCCTGTCAGACAATGACATACATACACACATATATACATATAAACATTAGCATTAAACAATCATGATCCATGATGATCATGTCAGACATGACATATGTACATACATACATGTATAAACATCAACATAATCATGATCACAACATAATTATCAGATAGCCTAAGGTCAAGGTTAAGAGAATGCCCTTTATCCATGCACAACTTTGAGAACAATAGTTCCCAACATATCCAAGTCATTTGATGCCTCAAATCCATTTACTTTAACTTTCGGTTACATTTCCAATTTTTGTACTTCCATAGTCCATTTACCGCAATGGACCCAACCAGTCCAACCGACTGTCATATTCTTACCTTTCGATGCCCTTTACTCATGCACTGAGATTCATCCAGATCTTACATTACCTGTTGGGAACCACATACCTCTCCTTGAGCTCCATTAACTTTCCTCTTTCCCAAACCCATTCCCAAGACTCTCAAAACAAAAAAGGAAAGAACAAGAGCAAACAATAAGAAGACCCAAAATAAATACTCAAAAAAAGTGGCAAGGCCTTGCATCGGACATAAACAAAACTGTAATTCAAGTACAAACATATCATAAAACACTGAAAGCACAATATTAACAACAAACACCATGACTCAATCCCCCATGGGTTCCCAAAGCTTCCAATGGAAAGCTTAACCTGAGCTTTTTCAAAGATTTCATGGCAGTCTCTTTTTCCATGCAATCCACTGCATCATACCTCCATAAACTCATAACTGTCAGTGTATAATATAAACATACAATATACCAATTACCTTACCTTTTTGTGCCAAGAAAGCTGCCTTGCAACCAAACAAATCCATGCCATCTCTCAAGGGACTCCAATTCCTTGACGGATACGGCTATAACTATAAACTAGCTCATATACCTGTCAAATACATGTTCATGACTATAACACATATCCGCATAATGTCAGACAAAATCAGGGTTAAGAATACTTCATGTATGCAAAGTACTTATTTTTTTGGAATTAGAGTTTCCAAACATATCCAAATGAATTCTTGATCAATTCCTTTCTTTTACCTTTTTACCTTGTTGCAATTGACTCTTACTATGTATTTTCGCATCACCCAATTGTTAGTTATGTAAACATATCATTTGTTACCTTGTCACGCTAATACCAAACATGTTTCCTACAACTATTTACACATGTCAGTCACATGTTCCGCAAATCAAGGCATCATGTCTATGAATTTGAAATCAACCTTTACCGAGACTAACAACCATGTCATACTCAAAAATCAACTCACATTCATCAGTCATAATACATAATGCTACAACTATCACCTACTTACACTCAAGTACATATCAATTATATCAACCAATATGTGTTAGTACAACCATCTTAAAACAAGATCATTTATTCATGCAATCTTATAGGTATATACTCATATCATGCAAGTAATCAAACAAATAGACAACATATAAATGACATAATAGACACCAAACACTCAAACACCAAAATAGATGACATAATCAAACATTCAAACACCAAATAGATGACATAAGAAAACTCATACCTTAATGTATCTCAGGGGAGGCTATCCTGTCTCATAATCAATCTAGTTTAGCATGATATAACTTCGCAACACATCAACTCAAATATACATAAGGTCATGATATCCATAACAATAACTAGATATCATGTTCACCTCATAAGTTCATAAACAATTGTCATCCATGCATATCAATCACATCTGCATAGTCATTCCAAATTATTATGACACAATATAGAAAATATGTTGGCTCCTACCTGAATATCGTAACCATAACCATTTGCATAGGCCAATCTAGATTAACATGATACATATAACATCAATATATTAATGCAATAACCCTAATCATCAAGTTAACTAACATATAACAACAACAAGTTAACATATAACATACTTATCACCAACATATAACATAATCATCAAGTTAAATAACTTAAAACAACAAAAAAAATGCATATAACAACACATTACTATCATTCATGACTATTCGACACACATGCATATGACCACATTGATTCACTATCAACTACCATGCATGTAACCACAACAACAATAAAATGACAAACCTGTATATAACCCTAATGCATATAACAATTCATTAACTAACATACATGCATGCCAATCATACAATACATGCATGATGTTCTGCTCTTACCCCAAATTCTAGTTTTGCAACTTCACTTTGATTATCTGCATCTCCTTCTTTATCTCAACCAACAAATCATCATCATAACATATCAACAACATCATGATGACCTGAAATTCCTATAATGACCTCATGGACAACAACCCTAACCATGACAATGCATGCATAACAACATATAGACACTGACATGAATAACAAATCCATAACTGACATGCACTCATGATGATCACATCCAACAACAAGACCATCAACTTCCACATTGCGACACAACTTCAATAATGACCACCACCATGCATACAAAACAAGCACATAGTCCATAAACATACAAAACACATATGCAACTGACATGTATGCATGACAAACACATTTCTCCCATCCAGTCCAAGTGTTGAACCATGCTCTGATACCACTCTGTAACACCATCCTCCTACATCTACCCAAGTAACCAACCAACTGGTGTCAACATGTGATGAATAGTTACTATGATATGATTAAACTCCCTATGTGTCAGTTAAGTAAGTGGAATCGATGAAACACAATGACACATACCTTTTACATCTGCTACAGGACACCCAGGAGCCATCCAAACCTTCCAGGATGCTATCCCCTGAGACAAACTAACCTTTTAGTGCATCAATCCCCTAGTTTCTCCATTTATATGTGCAAGAGTGCGACTATAAACCTCTAGTCCCTCGTACAACATGCGAATGCTTGCGATTGGGGACTTTTCTAGGTAGTTATGAGACAGTGACCGCAATTTTTGTGCCACTTTTTCAGGCCCAAGGCTCAAGTCACTGCCAAAAAATCCATGACACTTCCAGAAATGAAAGGTAACAGCAAAATAATGATTTATATGCAATCACTTAAATAAGGACTTGACTCGACTCATACTAGCCATGGCAAGAATTTCGTCAAACATGTCACAAATATGTAATCTACAAGTTTAAACAACATAATTGAGCGTAGGGGTCTCATACTTATCTGAGAACCATTAAGAAGCATTTTTGCCTCATCACATTAGCTGCATTATCATCTATTAGGTCATAGATTCATTTTTCATTCATTTAAAAATCAAAACATGATGATATCCATACATCATCACTGTCATATAACACATTCATAACCAACATATAAACAACAAAAATTGCAAGCATAGAACAACCACATAAGCCACATAATAACAAGAATATGTATTCATCAATACAAGAGGAAAATAACTCTTATTTCCATAAGAAAAATGCAACCAATTCTGGGACTTCCACGTACCACCCAACCATAGACATGGTTGAGCCAAATCTCTCTTCAGCTAGTCACACCTGTGCCATATTCCAAGCATTAATTTGGGATCTTATAAAACACATCAATTAAAAACCAAACCAGGGATTCTAGAGGTCAAACCACCTCAACCCTCAACCAATTATTCTACCTCACGGTTGGACATCACTAACCATCACCAGAGCAGTCTCTACCAAATTTGTCCAAGGCTCTAGAGTGTTTGTTCCAACTAGGGTTTCCAGGACTAGTAACTCAACCCACAACTATCGTCAGGATTCTAGAGTGCTTGTCCAATCAAGGCTTCCAGGACTAGTAACTTAACCTAGTAGGGCTTCCAAAGCATTTTTCCAACCAAGGCTTCCAGGACTAGTAACTCAACCCAAGTTGTTACAGGGCTTCTAGAGCATTTGTCCAACCAAGGTTTCTAGGAACTAATAACTCAACCCACAGCCAAAGGCACATGAAAACCAACCAGAAAACAAAAGTAAAGCCCACAACACCATGGTTATCCAGGAAGTGGAAAGGCTAGTCAAAACCATTGTTAATCCAGGCAATCCTCCATGCCAATGATGGATCATAAACCAATAACCAAATTCATATGCCATGCATGCCAAAACTAGTAAGGAAACCATACATGCAACTTTATGCCTGCAAAGAAATCCAGTTGTAGCCATTGATCATGATGACCTTTTGCACCTTCTTACTTTTCCTTTTCCTTCTTTCTCCAAATCCAAAGTATTCCATGCTCCCCCAAGAGTGCTCCAAGAAAATATAAGTGTCCAAGAGTGTGAGAGAGAGAATAGAAGAGAGGTCTTCATGCTAAAACTGACAAAATTATGAGCAAAAGCCTGCCAATTGATCCTCATAAGCCATTTTATTATTGAGGCCTCTATTTTATTCATTTTCCATTATTTTTCTTCATTTTCATCCTCACAAGAAATCTATGACCTTTCACCTTCCTTTTCTTCTAATTTCCATTATTTTCATAAATAAAATTCCAATTAATGCCTCATGCCTTTCCAAAGCCTTTGTCATTGCCTTTTCCAATTTCCTAATTTAGCCATAATAACCGAAATGAACACCGACTAGGATTTGTTTTTCCCACTATTCATCTTGGAATATGTGTCCCGTGACCTCAGTGTTATATTTTTTACATGGATTTTTGACAATGGTTGTTATAGTTTGAGCAATCCAAGAGAAGGGACCAACGTGTAGGTGCAGTGCTCTGGCAGATCATCTAAACTGGTTTCCAAGAGGTATCACCATTCTTGACATCACCATCGCTCAGTAATCAAGGAAAAGGAAAAAGAACATATGCCTCAAGAGCTTGAGAAGGTGAAACTACCTACATTTGATGGGGATATGAAGAAGGATGAGAATGTAGAGGCATGGTTATTTTTCAGAATACATAATTATTCCGAGAATATGAAGGCCGGGATTTCCACGTACAGTTTGAAAGGAAAAGCCAATATATGGTGGGTAGACTTGAACAATGTTAGATCCATTACTAAGAAGGAGCTGACATGGGGAGAGTTTGAAAATCTCTTCAGAGAACAACACTTATCTGAGCGGTATTATGATAACAAAACAAAAGAGTTTTATGAACTCAAAATGGGTCAGTTTACCAGTGATGAGTATGTCACCAAGTTTTTGGAACTACTGAGGTATGTACCATTTCTCAAGGATGAGAAAGCTAAGATTTAGAGTTTTATTAGTGGGATACCAATGGCGTTCAGAGATAAGATCGAATTGCTAGAACCAAAAACTTATAAGGATGCTATAAAGAAATTAGGACACTGTTATGAGCAAGAAAACTGCAGACCTGAGATTAGGATCAACTAGTAAGCCAAGAGCAAAACGAAACATAATAATATTTGGCCCAAGAGAAACCCAGATAGGAGGGAAGTAAGGCACCCAACTCAGACACAACAGTTTCAGAAAAATCCTAATGTTGCTAACAAGAAAAATGAGAAGCAACCAGCAACAACACAACCAAGGTTTGAAGGTCGAGAATCACTCAAGTGTTGGACCTGTGGTGTGGACCACTGATGCCCGGGCCAACTCAATCTCCAATCTCAGTCCATATATAAAATTTCAATTTCATTTCAAAACCCACATCTCCACTTTTATGCATATAAAAATAATGCCCTCCAGGGTTATGCCTAAATAATTTTAAATCCGGCAATCTTCAAAAGTATATCTAGGAGCTTTAATATCTCAAATCAAAGATTTGAGATATTAATTAAAACTTCACTTATGGTTATAAAACCCACTAACACAACCATACACGGAAGCTTCAAATTTACCTCAATGGTAAAACCCATTATAAATATTATCTATGGTCCGCAACTTCACCCTTTATTCAAAAGTCGACATAGTTAAACTTTATATGATAAATTTATTAACTCACCCTTTGTCGATTCATACATATTAACTCAACATTAAAACTCAATTGAATTATCCATTCAAGCCCACAACCACTATTCAATAACCAATTATCAATTGCGATGAACGCTCATCATGCCTTGCATTATCTTATGTGCAGTTTTGGAAGCGATGACCTTTGGATCCTTTCGCCCTTCACATCAAACGCAAATCGTGTAACTTCCACCACAGAGATATAACACACAAAATTTACGCAATATTTGTGGTTTTTGGAAACCACCTAAGGCCACGTGTCAAACACTGGAGTGTATCGCATTTTTTTTCTTGATTACACTTACCGTATTTAAATCACGCGAAACCCACTTTCACTGTTCCAAAACAACTTACACTATTCAAGGCCATCAATGCTACAATTCGATTTATTCACACAGCTCGACGCCTTTGAGCAAGGTCTCATAGAGCTTTCAACACTCTTTAGCATTTTCTATTCTGATTAACTTGCATCTCTTACCACGATGGTTCGACTTCTCCGGATATTGATGCAAATAACAGGATTTCGATGCAGAGTGTAATATGTTCAAAATCAGAGATGATGTCAACGCTTGCGCCCTTTACAGACCAGCCAAGGCTCGTTGATTGCTTGTATGGTGACTTAACATAAAATTTGATGATTAATATGATCGAATTCCTCTCTATCTTTGTTCGGAAGTTCTTTACATAGAGAGAGATACCAATATCAGTTGGAATTCTGGAAGAATTCAAACCTCTTCACACAAGTTAAACCGTATTCAATATTCAATGGTTAACAACTTTTGTAGGGTGGATTTTTATATAAATCGATATCGATTTGTCCAATCGATATCGATTTGTCCAATCGATACTCCTCAAACTAAGTTACACAGATTCACGAACCTACCCCTTTGTACAGAGTTTTACAATGTTCAGAAACCCTGAATAAATAATTCACGCTTCCACAATTAATTCAAGCAGTCTATACAAGCATAATCCCATCTGGCAGTAACACAGAGTTTCATATTTGCCACAGAATTTCAAATATTCCTCATACAAATTTTGACCAAGGATACATGTAGATTTCACACATAATTTATAAACAAATTCTTCATCAATATATAGATGCGACCAATTTCAAAGCATTCACTTACAACTTCATGTTGGCTAGATCTTCAATTTGATGGCCTTTTCCTCCTACTCTGTCTCTCTCGAACAGCTATCTACCTCTCTCTTTCTGAACCTCTATACTATCCTTCATGCTTACATTTATGAAAAGTGATGACCTGAATCGATTCAGGTCCCCTAACAGCTCAACAAAACCCTTGAAATTCTCAGAAATCCTAAATTTAGCCTAATCCTCTAAAATAATTGAAACTGCCTATCTCTTCATATTCCCAACTGATAATTTCTCTCATGTTCTCTAATGATTAGAGAACATTTACAATTCCTCACCATTTTATTCAAAATACTAATATTTACATGAGAATTTAAAAACATAAGACCCCCCTCGGTCTTATAAAAGTGCAAAGTATTTCTAGAGCCTAATGCCCCTGCATCAACCACATGAGAAGAGATTGCCCACATCATCATAATGTTGGGTTGAGGATATAAAACACCCAAGAGGCAAGCATAGTGGGTGAAGTAGCTCGGAGTATGCCTAGAATTTATGCAGCAATGGACAACCGCCAAGCAGATCACTAAGAATCCATTCTTGAGATGGAAGGTAAGCTACACCAATAAGTCATTTCCATTTTTATTGACCCCGGTTCTAATTATATTTATATCAATCTAGAAATTTTGGAGAAGTGTGGATTGGGCAAGGAGTTTCACGAAGAACCTTAGTTGGTTCAATTGGAAATAGGCACAAGGAGAAGAATCAACCATTGGATAAGGTTGTGTGTAGTCGAGCTCAGTGACATGCCCACAATATCCCATTTGAATGTGTTTCCATTTGGTGGGTATAACTTATTATTGGGCATGGATTGGTTGTACGTACACTGGACATAGGTAGATTTCTATGAGAAATAAATAGAGTTCTTAGATGAGAAATGAACAAAAAGAGTGTTGCAAGGTAAAAGGAAACCCATATTAGTGAGGTTCATCACTGCCATGCAAGCCAAGCACAACAATAGAAAAATATGCATGTTGTTTTCAATACAATTTGTCCAGGGTGAGGAAGTTGGTGGAAGATCAAATGACCAGGAGGTTGAATTACTTCTAAAGTACCATGTTTGACAATAGTATGCAGATGTTTTTCCAGTGGAGGTTCCTTGATTACCTCCTCACAGGGATATATATTTCTCTATCAAATTGGTGCTAGGAGAAGCACCAGCATCAAAGGCTCCATATAGAATGAGCATGCCATAATTGGTTGAACTCAAATTAAAATTGAAGGAGATGCTTGACAAGGGTTACATAAGGCCAAGCGTGTCTCCTTGCGGAGCACCAATATTATCTGTAAGGAAGAAAGATGAAACCCTTTGATTTTGAATTGATTAGAGACAACTGAACAAAGTAACCTTTAAGAATAAGTACCCTTTACAGAGGATTGATGATATCTTTAACCAATTAAGAGGAGCAAGAATTTTCTCCAAATTTGACCTAAGGTTAGGTTACCATCAAGTGAGAATTAAGGAGAAATATATCCATAAAATTTCATTCATAACAAGATATGGGCACTATGAATTCATATTCATATCCTTTGGACTCACTAGCACCCCGACCACATTCATGTGCCTGATGAACAGAGTATTATGTCCTTAATTGGATAAGTTTGTCATAGCATTTGTTGACGACATTTTAATCTATTCAAAAACATAAGAAGAACATGAAAAACACTTAGTTGCGGCGTTACAATTGTTGAGATTGCGGCGTTACAATTGTTGAGAGAGCATATGATCTATGTAAATCTTGTCAAGTGTGACTTTTTCCAATCACAGATACACTATCTAGGGCACATCGTCTCTAAGGAAGGCATATATGTTGACCTCAAAAATATCAAATCCCTAAGGGAGTGACCAACTCCAAGGAACTTGGATGATATTATATCATTCTTGGGATTGGTCGGATACTGCAGGAGATATATTCAGGATTTCTCCAAAATTGGTCATCCCATTACAACTTTGCAGAAGAAAGGGAAAAGATTTGAATGGACTGCACAATGTGCAGAAAGAGAAGTTGAAACAATTTCTCACCAGTGCCTCAGTGTTGATAATTGCATATCCTGATAAATATTTCGTGGTGTGTACATATGCATGCAAAGAGGGACTTAGTGGAGTCTTAATGCAGGAAGGGAAAATAGTGTGCTATGAATCCAGAAAGTGAATAGACATGATGAAAATTATGTGACATGCCAGTTATAATAAGCTGCTATAGTGCATGCTTTGAAAATTTGGAGGCACTACCTCCTGGGCAGGAATTTCATGCCCATGTCATACCATAGTGGACTCAAGTATTTGTTTGGACAACTGAATTTGAATTTTAGGCAAGCAATATGGTTGGCCATGCTCAATGAGTTTGAATTTGAGATTAATCACATAAAATGAAATTAAAATAAGGTTGTTGATGCCTTGAGCAAGAGAGTTCATGTAAATCACTTAGAAATGGTAAGTTGGCATGCAACAGATCTGGATGAAAGAATCAAAAGTGCTAGAAAGTTGGATGAGAAGTACTAGCAACTGAAGGAAAAGTTGCATCAAAGAGGTGGGGATGAAGGGTCTCATCTCATTGAGGACGACTTAGTTAGGTTTAAAGGAAAAATTTATGTACCTAATAGTGATGAAATAAAAAATATAATAATGAAAGAATTCCATGCTAAGCCTTACTTAGGCCACCCAGGGTATCAAAAGACCCTCACAACCATTAAAAGGTACTATTATTGGTCGAATATGAATAAAGAAGTGGAAAACGCTGTAGAAAGATGTATGGAATTCCAATAAGAAAAGGTTGAATGCAAACACTAGGAAGGATTGTTGTAACATGTCCATATTCCAGAAAGGAAGTGGGACGTAGTCTCTATGGATTTCATCACATGAGTTCCAAAAATAGTTAAGCAGCGTGATGAAATCATGGTGGTGGTGCAAAAACTTAGCAAGGTTGATCATTTTGTGGCAGTAAAAACCACCAATTCCACAAGAGATATAGCACATATATTCATAAAATATATTATGAGACTACATGGCATACCCAAGAATATCATGTCAGATAGAGATGCTAAGTTTACTTCCCGATTCTTGAAGGAATTATTTGCAGGATTGGGAACAAAACTAACATTTAATACAGCCTATCATCCACAAAAAGATGGGAAAATAGAGAGGATTAATCATATCCTTGAGGACATGTTAAGGATGTATGTAATGCATAAACCCAAGAAATGGGAATAATATCTTCCACTTGTGGAATTTTCATACAATAATGGACACCAATAATCCATAAGGATGATCCCATTTGAGGAATTGTATGGCAGGAAATGTAATACTCCTATTAGCTGGAGTGAACCGGCTAATAGAGGACCTAATATGCCTAGGGATATGGAACAACAATTTCGGGTCATAAAGAAAAATCTGAAAGTGGAACGGGACAGACAGAAAATCTAGGCAGATAAGCATAGGGTGCGCAATGTAACACCCTCCTCCCACATCTACCCAAGTAACCGACCAACCGGGGTAAACATGCAACGAGAGGCTATTATGCTATGATTCAACCTCCTAGGTGACCTTAAGGAATTGGAGTAAATAGAAACACATCAAATAGACCATCCACATCAGCAACAAAACATTGAGGAGCCATCCCAACCACTCAAGTATCCAGCCCTTGGGTCCCACTGAGATTTTAGACCATTAAACCTATGGACACTCCCTTGATATGGACAAGGGTGTGTCTAGGAGGCTCTGGAAACTCCCACTTCATGGGCATGCATGATTCTAGGGACTTTTTTTTTCAAACCTATGCCTATATCCTCAATATTTATGCCACTTTTTTAGGCCTAAAGTCTAGGTTACTTCCCATAACTCAAAGACAACTTCAGAAATGAAATTACACAATAGAACAATGATACATTTGCAAAAACATTGACAAGTCATAGATTGGACCCCTACTATCCATGATAGGTGTTTCATCAAACATGTCACAAAATGTAATCTACAGGTTTAAACAATATGTCTGAGAATAGGGGTCTCATACTTATTTGAGAATTACTAAGAAGCATTGTTTTTTTTTGTAAGTTAGGCTAATCTATATTATATCATAAAAGAAACTTTACATAGGAATTGGGATAAGATGGAAATTTGTGCTTAGCCAATCCCAGCCTTAAAATATTTCAAAATAAAGCAGGTTTTGGGCTGCCTCCAAGGAGGAAACCAGCCCCTTAATAGTGGCAAACAATCATGTTTTACAAAAAATTTCGTAACACAAATAAAAACATAGTAGCTATAATAGGTCCTGAAGAGACAAAAAATAGAGAATAACCGAGCTACCACGTAGTCATGGTGTTCCTTCATCATCCTCTGGTGCAGGGTCCTCCTCCTCGATTAGGCATCCATACTCACACACAATGGCCTCCTCCTTAGCTGTTGGGGCGCATGGGGGCTTCGAGGGTGCTGCGCGGATGATAGGAGCAACAGGGTATTCAACATCAAGAAATTTGGTCCAGACTCCATCCGAATCCATTATCCAAACATCAGTCTCCTCCTCCGCTGGATCATGTACAGGGAATGACTCGGTTTTCGAAGGTGTAGTCAGCTCAGAGTGTGCAGTGGTGGACTTCCTTGGGCCTCTCTTTCCCCTCTGATTCTCCGGAGTTAGGACTATTTCTTCAGGGGTGCGATTAGGCCAATGATTAGCCTCCCTGTCGTGGTTGCCTAAAGAGGAACCTTCAATAGATTCCAAACGATGATCTTGACCGCAGTGGTTGCGCCCTGAGAATGCACCTCTTTGGCTACCCCTGATGGTCTTTTGGCGTTGACGAGGGGCCATTGAGAAGTTTACGAGCAGAGACTGGGAAGTCGAGCACAGAGCAAAGAGGTGTGCAGCTGGAGGGCATGCAACATTGATGCTCTGTGGAGGGGCACACAGTAGGGGGTAGCACAGTAGGGGGGCATGCAACAAGGTTTCCCACCTCAGATAGCGCGCATCGGGGAGAGGAAAAATAGGAGGGGCTTTCCACAGGGAGACACACAGATGTGGGGGATGCAGTAGGGGGCACGCAACTAGGAGGAAGACAAAGGGAGGGGCCTGCTGCATGAGGGCATGTGAAAGGCGGTGCTCGTCAGGGGGAGCACATAGCCGGGGGAGTGCGCAAGGAAGCTAGAGAAACAGCGTGATGGCAAGGGGAATAATAGTGTTGGCTCTGGAGACTGGCTTGAGCAGTAGAGAGATGGTGGAATGAGGACCTACAATGCCTTTTGAAGACCTATGGCACGAGCAAAAATGTATTGATGGGTTGTGGCATGCTCGCAGATGCGATGAGAGACATCCCAAGTGAGACTACATGTGATTCATAGTATGGCAAGAGATCAGGTACAATAGAGCACCGTTATAAATGATTAATGAAATGAGTTTCCACATCGGCATTGCAGGGCACTTCCAGCCTGAGCATGGGAAGATTTTTCTTCGCACAATCGGGGCATGTCACCCGCATCCAGGGGCTCAGAAGCATTGTTACCTTACATCATTAGTTGCATTATCATCTATTAGTTCATAGATACATTGTTCATTCATTTGCAAATAAAAACATGAGGAGATCCATACATCATCACTATCATAGTCCATGCTTCTGACCAACATAATAACAATAGAAATATCAAGGATACATCAGCCATAAAATCCACTTATAAACCAGTACATTTTACACATAAGATGTCAAGGAGATAGCCCCTTATTAGCGAATGCAAAAACCAACCAGGGATGGAACTACCACGTTCCACCCAACCATAAATTGGTTGAGCCAAATATATCTTTAGGCAATCACCCTTGTGCTATATTTCAAGCATGAATGTGGGACTCATAACCAACCAAAAATAACCAAATAAGCATGGATGCTACAAGAGTTCTCAATCTACAACGTGAGGAATTTTATTGCCTCCTAATCTCTCAGGCTTTACCGTAATCCACAATTTGATCTAGGGAGCACTAGGCCTGATGGAGAGCACCCACCTTTGGGCTTAATCGTATATCCCACCATTCATCGACAAGAATTCTTAGGCCCCCTAAGGCACACAATATTTGGCTTTACCGCAAGCCACAATTTGATTCAGGGGTCACTAGGCTAGTGGCTTTACTGTAATCCATAGTCTGGTTTAGGGATCACTAAGCCATGTGTTTTTCCTTTCAGAGATCCACCTCGCTCAACTTTGAATCCATCCGGAAATCCAGCTCAACCAAAACACGAGAACCCCATCACACCATGGCTATCCAGAAATGGCAAGGCTAGGCTGAAAACACTGTCACACCTTGCAAAACCCATGACATGAAAACAAAGAACCACATGCAATACCATGCATGCCAAATATAGCAAGGAAATCACACATTCAAACTGATACCTTTAAGAATAATGTTGTAGTTGCTTGATCCTTCTCTTCCTTTCTTGCTCCTTCCTTCCTCTTTTCTTGTAATATTCCCATTTTAGCACATGGCTAAATGAAATATTAAAATTTTTCTTTCATCACCTTGCAGCTAAATAAATGGGTAAGGGAACCCATTCTTATTGAATACATGAATAAAATCCCTCATAATGTGGAAGGGATCAATAGAGTAGCTTGAATTTGCACCCTCAAGTGTGAAAAGGGGCAAATGCATGAAGACAAGGTCATGTTTGACCAAGTCAACAGCACTGCCATAGGAGGAGTGGATCACTTTATGAGACAGCGCAGTGTGAATGAGGAAGAGGATATTTGGTGGAGGAAACCCTAATAGATGGGACCCATGGAGAGAGAGCTTTCACTTGTTTAAAAGGAGGGCAAGGCAGCCATTGTTATTCATGCTTTAGATTATTCATTTCATGTCTACTCAAACATTGTGCATTCTTTTGTTGTTTAGCAAGAATTGCCGGGGAATTCATGTTTAGGATTTCTTCACCTTCTTGAGAGGCCTCTTGAAGGATTTTTCTTCATTATCCATATCTCTTAGCTCAAGGCCAAAGCTTCTCCTTTCATTTATTGCGTTATTTATGCTCAAGTATAACACAATGTTGTTGGGGTGTTGCAGTGGAGGACACCATATACCATTTCCTTGGCTCATCTGTCAAAGGAGGGAGCTTCTATTCCTCTGGGAGGTTAGTGAGGGAGATCCAGGAGCATATTTTAGATCATTGGCATCATGCCAAGAATTTCTCTTCACCAATAGCGCAGTCCCTTCTCTAGACTGCGTTATTTCAGTGTATTTGCAGTGGGGACTTGCTCCACATGTTTGGAGGGTGAGATCTTAGGTGAGAGGATCAGCCTTTCACTCTAGAGATCATTTGGATGATATTCAGCCATCTATTGAAACATCATCAGCTATCTACATCCATTTCCAATTTTGAGTTGCAGCTGCTGCTCAGCAACTCTGGAATTTCTGCAAATTTTCCATTTTGTACTTATTTCAGCCAATCCTCTCAAGGATTGTGTATTGTATGTTTCCAGGGGTTGAGATCTTTCTCCCCCTTCTTTATTTGAGCCACATATTTTTGTATCCATGTATTGACATTATTTGCAGTATTTCTGCCTCATGGATTGCGCAGTCATAGCCCGGGCCTCTTTTACATAGCAGCATTTCTCCATATTTCATGTATATGTTTCATTGAGGCTGCATTGCCTAGCTTAAGAGATCATTTCTTTCAAGATATTGTATACATTATTGCTACTATAATCTAATGTAATGATTATGTGGATCTTCCAACATTTTCAGTATTAATGCACTCACTGTTATTTTCCAGCTCATGTTTATGTATTGTTAATCTCCACATTGATAATATCTTGAGATATTCCCAATAGTGTAGTTGTTCCTAATTTGGGATATTACAGTGGTATCAAAGCATGATCTCTGTCTCAACCTATGAGTCTCAACCAAAGAAGATCAAGATTATGAAGAAGTTGAGTTTACTCTCATCTATTTTCAGATCCAGAGGAGACCTCTCCAAGGAGGTCAAGAAGATTGAAGAAGGAGAAGAGGAAGGACCATGCACTTCCTATTCTCACAGAGAAGAAGACCAGAAGAATGAAGAACACTTGGAATTCTAAATTATAAGTGAGTATCTTGCTGAATACCGAGCAAAACCTAGAGCCTTCCAAGAGACTCTAACCTTTCCACAATTCATTTAGCAAAAAGAAGAAGGAAGACCCCACAGCTTTGGGATGATGAGAGGCAATAGATTTCTATTGTCCACATTTGATGGATCGCTCACATGTGTAGTAGAGGTTTGGATGAAAAATATAGAGGCTTTCTTCCTGCTACATCCTGTAGTAGAAAAAGAGGTTGTAGAAGTTGTAGCGCTGCACCTTGAAGGTGAAGCAAATATTTGGTGGATCAGCCATCTAAGCCATAGAAGGGTTTCTACTCTTGTTGAGTTTTCTCAAAGATTGATCGGAAGGTTTGGAAAAAGGAGGGAGGAGCCCTCACCACCAGTTGATAAGGCATGTACCAGTGCTGTTGAGACCATGGAGGAGCAACCTTCATCTTCAACAGTTTGGGAGGCCAACACTTATGAGGAGGAAACTCTGGAAGCCCTGCAAGGAGCTTCCAAATTTCACCAAGGTATGATTAAAAATCCATATCTTGTCATCTCAGCAAACACTTTGGATGGGTCTAAAGCATTGCATGCAATTGACTTAGAGCAGCAGAATAGCACTGCGCTGTACAAAACCAGTGATGAAGGAAAGAGGAGCCAATCCTCATGTGAGCACTCAAAGGGCAGCTTCACTCAGGAAGCCATGAGAGGAGCATAAAGAAGGAGTAGACATCTGGAGATAAGAAACTCTTTCTCCTCTCTAGATGACACTCTCTCAATGAGCATGCCACAGCTCAAAGAGAGACTTCTACTGGCAGCAGATCCAAGGCCTCTTGGGTTTTGGAGTACCATGCATGAGGAGGAGATCTCAAGGAGAGATTTCAATGGAGGTGCACTCCCACACATCATGGAGTGCAAGATTCTTCAACATTTTGAGGAGGTTCTTCCCTTCTCACAGGAACAGATAGAAGATGGAGGACATCTTCGGATGGATAACATCTCTCATGACTATGTTGGACATTCCTTGAGCCATGCACATCATGATGGGAGGTTTTTGCCTACCACCTATCTGGATCCTTATAGGGTCAAATTGATCCTCGGGAAGATTTCATTTCAATATCCCATGAAATGCAGAAATCTGATTTGGGATGATGGTAGCCCTCATGGGAGGAGTACCAAGATGGAGGGTGGAAGGAGGTATCCACAATTGGTTGAGTGGATGTGGACGGTGAGCAAGAAGCTGGTAAGCTACTTGCATATTTATGATACCAGGCAGCAGGAGGCTTGGCTACGCTGGTTACTCTTGAAGGAGTTTGGCCATCACTTGGCATACACTCTTTCCAAGGGTATGAGGATGGAGAATATGTGGCGGAATGCTGGCATCATGGAGCAGAAAAGAGTATGGGTACATAGTGATGATGCAACATTCATATCATACACTATGTCTTCATCACATATCTTGTATGATGAGATCATGAGGAAGCAGCAAAAATATTTGTTGTTGGGATTATTCTTTGGAGAGAAAGCGTAGATTTTCTCTCATTTCTTGTATGATGTTGCAGGAGTAGGAGATGGCCCTATCATGGTACAAAGGAGACACTCCTTGACCTTTGATGATCAGGAATTACTTCCACCTTGGGAGAGATTCCATATTTGCAGCAACATTATTGGAGGGTTTCCCATATATGTTGGAGAGGCTGAGGACAACAGCGTTGTGCCACCTAGAGACTATCTAGTGCCTCATGCAGAGGAAGGAGGAGATATTTCTCCAAGAATATGGATTCTTGCATCTTTGCAAGGAATTCCCTAGGATCTCAGATATGGATATCAAGGCACAAATCATGTTTTACATGTGCCATTGTTGAGGAGGTGTGGAACCTCGGAAACACAAGGAGAAGATAGGGAAGATGACCATCATGATGTGATGAGGAGCACACATCCCTGTCTATTTTATGAGGATGATGCACCTAAGAAGGTGATTGGATTGCGCATTGGAAGCATGGAGAGTATTCTCCATTCATATATTCAGTAATCTCTTGTTGAGGATGTCTCATTTCATGGAGACATTTTTCCGGGGAGACCACTAGACCAGCAGATGATGAGAGATGCTTCACATGTTGAGGCAACATTCATTGATTTCAGAGGAGTGGAGACCTTTGGAGATAACATCACAGCACTGAGAGTCTTGGGTAGACTCAAGGAGGGGAGAGCCATTCTCTCAACATCATTTTCACCCACTCTCATTTCAGATTCTGCGTTGTGGTAGAAGCAGCAGGGGAAGGATAGCAGCCTTTCCACTTGCATCTTTGGCATGGGAGATGTTAAAGAAGGAGATGACCATATGATAGATGACCTTCATGGGGAATCATCAATGCTATCACTATGGAGGACAGATCCATGTTGGAGCTTCGGGTTGTTGGTGGAGTATTCCCAGGATCATCTTGCTTGCATGATATTGACATATCAGCATATGAGGAGATGCATAGATCATGTGCAGATGGAGGAGATACATAACTCTTTGGAGGAGTTAGCACAACCACCTCTTTTCTCTTTGAGGATGAGAGGGGACTCAATTTTGAGCCACACCATTTGCATAAGAAAAACTTATGGTAAGGGTATTGTTTATTTGCATGGTGATTTATATATTCATCCCTTAACCATATATGTCTAGGATGTGTCCCTTGGGGGAGAAATCTCCCACATTATTTGCATTGCATGTTTTAATGGGGGCATGAGAGCACATGTGGCCACTACAGCAAAACACTTGTTTCCATTTGAGGTGAGCCATATGATTAATTGGATGTCATATGATGGTGACTTCCAACTCATCACATATGAGATGATTTGGGACAGCATGTTTCATAACGCTGGGGAAGAGATCCTTGGAGGTCTAGTCTTCATTTTTCCACTGGAGGGAAACATTATTGCATCCCAAGATCAGCATATACTCTACAATTATCCTAAGTGGAGAGGAGGACAGCATGGGGTAGGCTATTTTGTCTACCAGGATTAGATTTTCAGCCCACCTATATTGCAGGAGTCAAAGGTGGAATATGATTGTCAGGAGTTGCCATGTTGGGAGGTAACTCACTTTGTATGGATGATTTCTTTGGGGATGGAGGATCTACATGAAGAATATATTCCTCAACATATTTCAGACTCCATGCCTTGGATGGAGATTCTTCAGTTCTATCCTTGCAGTTGCTTGAGGACAAGCAACATTTGGGAGGGGAGGACTGTAATATTTCCATTTTAGCACATGGCTAAATGGAATGTTAAAATTTTGCTTTCATCACCTTGCAGCTAAATAAATGGGTAAGGGAACCCATTATTATTGAATACATGAATAAAATCCCTCATAATGTGGAAGGGATCATCAGAGTAGCTTCATTTTTCACCCTCAAGTGTGAAAAGGGGAAAATGCATGAAGACAAGGTCATGTTTGACAAAGTCAACAGCACTGCCATAGGAGGAGTGGATCACTTTATGAGACAGCGCAGTGTGAATGAGGAAGAGGATATTTGGTGGAGGAAACCCTAATGGATGGGGCCCATGGAGAGAGAGCTTTCACTTGTTTAAAAGGAGGGAAAGGCAGCCATTGTTATTCATGCTTTGGATTATTCATTTCATGTCTACTCAGACATTGTGCATTCTTTTGCTGTTTAGCAAGAATTGCCGGGGAATTCATGTTTAGGATTTCTTCACCTTCTTGAGAGGCCTCTTGAAGGATTTTTCTTCATTCTCCATATCTCTTGGCTCAAGGCCAAAGCTTCTCCTTTCATTTACTACGTTATTTCTGCTCAAGTATAACACAGTGTTGTTGGGGTGTTGCAGTGGAGGACACCATATATCATTTCCTTAGCTCATCTGTCAGAGGAGGGAGATTTAATTCCTCTGGGAGGTTAGTGAGGGAGATCCAGGAGCATATTGTAGATCATTGGCATTAGGCCAAGAATTTCTCTTCACCAAAAGCGCAGTCCCTTCTCTAGACTGCGTTATTTTTTAGTGTATTTGCAGTGGGGACTTGCTCCACATGTTTGGAGGGTGAGATATTAGGTGAGAGGATCAGCCTTTCACTCTAGAAATCCTTTGGATGAGATTCAGCCATATATTGCAGTATCATTATCTATCTACATCCATTTCCATTTTTGAGTTGCAGCTGCTGCCCAGCAACTCTAGCATTTCTACAGATTTGCCATTTTGTACTTATTTTAGCCAATCCTCTCAAGGATTGTGTATTGTATGTTTCCAGGGGTTGAGATCTTGCTCCCCCTTCTTTATTTGAGCCACATATTGTTGTATCTATGTATTTAAATTATTTGCAGCATTTCTGCCTCATGGATTGCACAGTCATAGCCCGGGCCTCTTTTACATAACAATATTTCTCCATATTTCATGTATATGTTTCATTGAGGCTGCATTTCCTAGCTTAAGAGATCATTTCTTTCAAGATATTGTATACATTATTGCTGCTATAATATAATGTAATGGTTATGTGGATCTTTCGGCATTTTCAGTATTAATGCAGTCACTGCTATTTTCCAGCTCATGTTTATGTATTGCTGATCTCCACATTGGTAATATCTTGAGATATTCCCAATAATGTAGTTGTTCCTAATTTGGGATATTACATTCCTTCTTTGCCTTTCTTGATCAAATGCCAAAGTGATCCAAGAAAACTCTAAGTGTCCAAGAGAGAGAGAGAGAGAGAGAATAATGAGAGAGATCCGAAACAGAAGTGACCAAAATATTTGAGCAAAAACCTTGCCAACTAATCCTCAAAAGCCTTTTTATCAATTAGGCCTCTATTTTCTTCATTTTCCATTATTTTCCTTCATTTTCCTCCTCACATGAAACCTGTGACCTTTAACCTTCCTTTTCTCCTAATTTCCATTATTTTCATAAATATATGTGCCAAAAATGTCATTTTTCCTTTCCAAATCCTTTGACATTTCCTTTTCTAATTTCCTTTATCCATAATAACTGAAATGAACACCCACTAGGATGTTTTTCCAACATTCAGCTTGGAATAAGTGTCCCATCAACCGTGGTTATTATCTTGCCTTAATTAACTTTTATTACATGGAATTTTAACCAAGGCTGTTACAGAACCCTCCCCCTTGGGGAACACCGTCCTCGGTGTTCAATGGCACCTACAAACCAACAAACCGCTGAAAATAAAACATACTACCTATGGAGCTTTATAACGCAGTTCATTGCAGTATCTATAATGACATCCATATATACAACCATACTATCTATGAATATTTCTAAGTCCAACTCGATATAGTATTTGCAATAATATACACATATGCACATTTTATCAACCAAAAAATAAAAGGATATGATGCTTGCATCCGCAACTAGGGAATCCAAAGGCTCACACCTTCACCCTCAACGTAGTACCAAGACTCACTTCCTTCCCAGGAATTCCAGAATCCACTGCCAGAGCCAAAGTTGCATCCAATGTCTAGCGCTACAATCTTGCGCTATTGTACCCTCAGTGAACAGTTACCGACAGATTGTTCCATGGTGCACTCCCAATGTGCATCTGATTCCATCTGGAAATACTAATTACCAAAACAAATCCATCCCCGCCCTTCCCTTCTCTGCTACACAGTCCCTCTGAAAATCTGGTAACCCCCTTCCATGTAGTCACTCGCCTTCCAAGTTCCCTGACATCCCCTATCCCAGATGATCCACCCCTTGGCAAGGCTTCCTCGCATCGGAAGATACAAAAACCAAGGCATATACCTGCCTCAAAACCATCATATTGGTCATAGAAAGATCATAGAAATCAATGGACACTATTGGGGACTACTGTCCCACAATGGCCCTGCTCCTTAAGTGCTTCACTAGCATACTGCTGCCTCTTTCAATTCCTTTACTTTTTTTTGCTACTACTTTCAATCAATTTCAACCACCCAACCGGGCATTTTCGTGCTTCCTATACCAAGCACATAATTGCCATAAGATTCAAAATAAATTGAAATAAATTCACATCATACCTCGTTGGTAGCTCATCAATAAGGTACACTTTCACTTATGTTTACTTACTGTCACACAAGTCAAACTAACTATTTGATCAAATCATCATGTATAAACATATCACTTATGCTTAGCTCAAAACAAAACCATCGTAGTTCAAAATTATGAATTGCATGGAATCATCATAAACCATAATCATAAATCGCATGTAATGATCATAAGTCAGAATCATAGATTACATGCATAATATAACTAAAATAAAATATCGATAATTATCCTTCATCGGTCCTTACTTCTGCCTTTGTTTTTAATGTACACACACTAGATCGGTTGCCACACCCGACAAGCACCCAATGTCTTTGCTTCTCTTCAATCACGTACACATACACACAATGTACATCACAACATGTACACCCACATATGACATACAACACCATCTAATACACACAACCACACCAGCATTCAACATATACACCTACACCCAATGTAAGATACAACACAATACATATGCCTACACCGGCATACAACACATACACCTACACCCAGTGTACAATAAAACACAACGCATACACCTACATCTGGTGTACAACACATACACCTACACCCGGTGTACAATAAAAAAAAACACATACACCTACATCTAGTGTACAACACAACACAATACATATACATATACAAAGTACAACAAAACAAATACACATGTCATGTTACCACGACTACACCATGCACATACATAGTACCGCATGCCGACAACACAACATGTATGACATGCACATAATACCACATGTACACTAGTAACATATGTACAACATGTACACAGTACCACCTGTACATAGTTCCACCTGCACACCGTGTGCATAACATCACATGTACATGACACCACCTGCACAGCGTATGCATAACATCACATGTACACAACACCACCTGCACAATGTGTACACAATGCCACATGTACACCACACCACATATACAACGTGTACTCAACACCACATGCACGACGTGAACACTACACCAAATGTACACAAAATCACATGTACGACATGTACACAACACCACCTCCACACAACACCACATGTACAACATGTACACAACACCACATGTACAATCATGGACACAACACCATATGTACATAGGATTATATGTACACAACACCGCATATCCAACATCCACACAACACCATATGCACACAACAACATATGTAAAAATCACTACATATCCAACATGTACATAACAAATTTTATACCTAGCACTGCATATGCAATATACACACAACAACATATATATAAAACATGGTATTCCCATAGCATCACAAGTGCAACATGTACAACATATATACAAAACATTTTATGCACATAAGATCACAGGTGAAACATGTACAACATATATACAACAGTAGTATTTCACATCCGTAGACCACGCATTGACCCACAAAGCAACCTTGCTCCTAGTGTCTCTCCACTATGCATGCATGCTTCAACATGTCATAGATCACACTACTTTTGTTTCGTTGATGTACCCCTCAGCATTACATTCCATAACATAGACATATACATAGTATAATCACATAATATCAAATCATACCCACATGATACTAATATTGTAGACCTGTCAGGATTATTCTTCCCACTTGATTCCTCATAATCCAAGAACCTCTTCATTCCATTCACTAGCATAAGCAATCATTTCTCCATGAGAATGATTTGTGATGACCCTGTCATACGATGCCATACATATGTACATGTGAATACTAGCACAAAAAAATCCTAACGACCCTATCAATCAATGACATACATACATATATGCATACATAAACATCAACATAAAGCAATCATGATCCCGTCAGACGACATATATACATGCATATATACATATATAGACATTATCATAGTCATGATCACAACGTAATTATGATATATCATTAGTTCAAGGTTAAGAGAACTCCATTTATGCGTGCATCGTATACACAACATTGAGAACAACAATTCCCAACATAGTCAAGGCATCTAACGCCACAATTCTATTCACTTTACCTTACTTGCTTACTTTTCTCATGACTGTCCTGCCACCGTCCATTTACACCAATGGACCCAACCAATCCCATTCACTATCATACTCTTGCCTTCAGTTTTCCTTACTCATGCACCAAGCTTTTTCTGAGTCTTGCATCACATGTTGGGTTTCAAACAGCTCTCCCCAATCTCCATTAAGTTTCCTCCTTCCCAACTAATTCCCAAGGCCCTCAAAACACAAAAGGCAAGAACAAGAAACAAATAAGAGGAAAACAATGAAAACCAAGAGAAATATGACATGACAAACAAAGTGGCAAGGCCTTGCACTAGACATAAATAAAACCCATAAATAAATTTCAAACAAATCACAAAAGACCAAAAGCACAAGACTAGCAACAAACACCATGAATCAATCCCCATGGTTCCCAATACTTCCATAGAAAATCTCACCTCGAACCTTCAATATTTCATGGAAATATATTTCCATGCAATCCCCTCCATCATACTACCATAAACACATAATTGTCAGTGCATAGATAAATATAACAATATACCAGTTATCTTACCTTGTTGTGCCAAGTGCATTGCTTTGTAACTGAGCACGTACACCTCTCAAGGAAATCCAATTCCTTGATGAATGCATCCATAGATGGAAACCAGTTGTTATACATGTCAAATGCATGTTTACGAATATATCATATATCCACGTAATGTCAGACAAATTCAAGGTTAAGAAGAATTCCTCTATGCATATCACTCATTCGTTTGGATTTGTGGTTTCCAAACATAGCCAGAGGAATTCTTACCCAATTCATTTATTTTACCCTTACCTTACTGCACATGAATTTTACTATGCACTGTCACATCACCCAATTGTTATTTATATAAACAAATCAACTATTACATTTTCACACTAATGCCAAGCATGTTTCCTTGAAATTGTTCACACATGTCGACCACATGTTCCAAATATCAAGACATCATACCTATCAATTTGAAATCAACCTTTTCCAAGACTAACAACCATGTCGTGATCAAATAATAGTCAAAATCATAATACTACAACTAGCACACACTTACACTCAAGTACATATCAATTGTCTTAGCACATAATGCATTAGTACAACCATCTTAAAACAAGACCATTCATTCGTGCAATATTTCAGTCACATATTAATATCATGCAATTAATCAAACATTCAGATAACTTGTAAACATAACACGCTAGATAAACCAAATAAATGACATAAGAAAACTCATACCTTAATGTATCTCAGGGGAGGCTATCTTTTCTGCACAATAAGTCTATATTCTCATGATATAACTTCACAACACATCAAATCAAACATAAATAAGGTCATGATATCCATAATAGTAACTATCTCACATGTTCACATCATAAAATCATAAAAAATTGCCATTCATGCATAACAATCGCATATGCACAGTCACCCTAGATTAGTATGACATAATATCACAATATATTAACTCATACCTGAATGTCATCACCATAATCAGCTACATAGACCAATCTAGATCAACACGATACATATAACATCAATATCTTAATGCAATAACCCTAATCGTCAAGTTAACTAACACACAACAACAATAATTTAACATATAACATGCTAATCATCAAGTTAACTTGCATAAAACAACAACAATAATGCATATAACAACACACTACTATCATTCATGACCATTCGACACATGTGCATATGACCACACCGATTCACTAGCATCTACCATGCATGTAACCACAACAACAATAAAATGACAAACATGTATATAAGTAACCCTAATTCTTATAACAACCATTAACCAAATACCTGCATGCCAAACATACAACCTAGATGACGATATGCTTTTACCCCGAGGTCCAATGTTGCAACCTTGCTTTTATGATCTACATCTCATGCTCTATCTCAATCAACACAATAGCATCATATCATACCAATAACATCATAATGACCTAAAATTCATACAATGACCTCATGATATATGTTTTACCTACTATAGATGCATAACTATAACCATGACAATGCATGCATAACAACATATAGATACTGACATGCATAACTAATGCATATACAACCATACACTCATTACGACACATCCCATAACAACACCATCAACCTTCACATGGTGACATCACTACAACCATGTGATAAGCTCCATCATTAGGTACATTTGGAGGGGTTAATTGTCACCTTTTTGCCTTATAAGTCTCTTTTTCTTGCATTTTAATTATATTATGGTCTAATGTTTCTAGTGTAGATGGTGATTGAGGCTTGTCATACTTCGAATGCCTAACATGAGTTAAATGCAGGAAAATCACGAAGATATTGCATTTTTTGTGAAGATTTTTCTGTTAAATCTCGGAGTAGAGAGCAAGGAGAGATTCTAGGGGTATTTTCCACCTCCTTAACTCCCAAATGCAGCAAGGGATCCTTGAGATTCCCTCCAACAGCTCGAAATCAAATGCAGTCAAGCAAACTCAAGATCAAGTGCACCACAGATACACTTCACTTGCAATCAAAGTGGACACATCACCTACTTTTAGGGAGTTGTTGGTAGCTACCCTCTAGGTTAAATAGGGTTTAGAAAGATCTCATTATGATTTGAACTTTGGATGAAGCTAATAGGCTCTTAGCTCTTGTAATAGGTTTTTGAGACTTTCATGTTAATGTAATGAGACTATCTTTTGCAATAAAATGAGTATTCAGATTGTGCTTCACTGATCTAGTTTTAGAGGGCTATGCTTTTGGGTTAGGGACCAATATATTGGCCTTAGTCTCTCTTGTGTATTCATTCTTTACTTTTATGCTATTTTAGCTAGTTTTGATTATGAGTATTTCGCTAGTTTGCTTGCATTTAAATTCATTGTTTTTAGTTTTCTTCCTTTTGTCTTTTGTTGTAGATTTAGCTTGCTTAAATTTTGGTAGAGTATGTTATAAACTCAGAAAGTTGTGTTTCAAGCCTCCCACTCTCATCTCTTTCATTGGAGCTTGAGGAGGGTAGACCTTCCCCACAGGCCAAAAATACTTTTAGTTTATGATTTATTGGAATGAATAATTTAGGTTGTTGTAGTTCCATGAATATGTTTAGAATGATGTGTCAAATATTTGTTTGTAGGCTAAAGTATATTTTCTTTCCAAATTCAATTCATATTTTATGTTTCCTTTATCATGAATTTGTCCATATTTATTGCATGAATAGGTAGTTTGCTTACAGGTTCAGGTAGCACAACAAAGGAGGACTTCACCAGCACCTTCAGCTTCCTTTCTCACCCTTCATCAGCCTTTTGTTCATCAAAATCACCATCAGCCCTGTTTTCAGATTTTTCATCTTTACACCGTGAGCAAACCCTAGAGGTGCAAGACAGGCCTCTCAAGAGTTTTTGAGCTTGGCCAAGGGGTGGGCCACCTTCCACTCATCCAAACTCACCTTCACTCCACCCTCCCTACACTTTTATCACCCATTTTTGGCCTCAGATTACCCTCGAACTGTTTCCTGTAGAAATTCAGGACTTTCCTGTAGCAGCACGAGTGGGCCCTGTTAGTCTCCTATTTTGGCTTCTTTTTGACATATACATTTCATCATTTATCACCTTTCCTCACTACTTTATCATCATATTCACCTCATTTTTCTTGCTTTGTACACATCAAGGTAGTCAAACTATGTCTTTGAATTATTTTAGTATTTTTGTCAAAATTCAGCATTAAAATTAAATTTTGACAAAACTGGAAAAGCTTGTAATAGCTCGTTTGAAGTAATAGTTGCAGGACACCTGGGTTGAACCAAATGCACAGTTGGAAACTATGGGAACCAAGAATGGGTGAACACCTATTGGTTCTCCCCAGAACAACTAGATTAGGGTCGGTCAATGTTGGTCAAACCAAACTAGCTGTTCAGAAATATCCCCCGATTTGAGCATGAAATATGGGTAGAATATGACTTTAAGGGATTTTTTTCCCAAATTTTAGAGATGGGAGTACTAAATTTGACTTGTAGGGCTTATCTAAATAAATCTCAAATGTATTTGAGCACTTTTAGTTAATTAGTTACCAAAGACTTGTATAAATATGTGATATTTAGAGGAGGAAAACATCTCTTTTAACTATGTGAATTTGGAGACTTTTTGCGAACTAGTGAAAGAATTTCGTTCATATTTATTTTTCTTCTATTATGCTTTATGGATGATGCTTTATCAAGTTTACAAATACTTTTGAGCTGATATTAATCTAAGGTATGTAGCAGAAGCATGGAGGGCCCTCATTGCCGAGCCTGTGCACTAGTTTCTCCCTGTTTGGTATAGTTTCAATGTGGTGTACTTTCATTCCAATTTATTGTACTTTCATTTCATTTTGATGTACCTTCATTTTAGTATATTCAATTTCTGGCTAAGTTCTTATTGACATGTTTGATAACAGGATATTATGAATTGACTCATTGTAAGAGGACTTGATATTTCTTTCATAATCAATAACTGGACTTGTCAAAAAAATTGCATTTCATGTATGATCGATTTGCTGCTATTTGATTCATTAAGGGAAATTCATAATATAAAAGTGTTAATATTTCCATTCAAGGCTTTTTGAATCCTTCTCCTTTAAGGGAGAATGAAGCTTTCTTGCCAATAATACTCAAGGTTTCAAACTAGCTAAGTGTTAAACTTGTAGAAACTGCCTCTAAACCATATATGTTGGAGTGCTTCTAAGATTACGAAAACCGGATTGACAAGATAATTAATGATTTAATTTAAACCCTTCAATTGGACCAACATTTTGGCGTCGTTGCTGAGGAAGCACATTTAGAGGGTAGATGTTTAGTCAATTCATTTTAATTTTTCATAATAATAAAAATAAATAAATAAATAAATAAAACAACAACAAACAAACAAAAACAAATTTTAGTTTATCATTTAGTTATGTTTCTTTATGCCTAGGGAAATAAATTATAAAGGTAGATCCCAAAACAAAACTCCCAAACACTAATAAAAACTCACTAACTACAAAATCCATTTGCAAAAAGAAGATCTACAAAACATGATGTTAAAGAAGTCATTTAGATAAGGAGGGTATGCCACCACAAGGATCATCCTAAATCCTTGTCCACAATTTAGAATGGTCACTAGGGATGAATCTTCATTTCAAAAGATAGAAGAGGAACAAAGCATCCATGAAAAGGATCCACAAGAAGAGAACCTAGAAGTTTCCTCTAGTTATATTTATAAGGAGATAAATGAGATATGGATCACATGTAATGAATATCAACCATTAGAGCCAAAAATTGAAGAGTTCTAGCATGTATATCACAAGATCCCTTGTGCATTCAAGATTTTGAACAAGTGCCACAATAAGAGCTTTGTGCTATGACAATTAAGGAGAGCCAAGCAAACAAAGATCATTTCAAATTTTGGTTTCAACTAATCATTAGGCCACAACACCACTCCATTTTTCAACATTCCTTAGCATCAAATATTTATGATCAACAAATTTTTCATGTCCAAACATTCATTAAAGTATATTTTTAAAAGTTGGATGTGAGTCTACTTATGATCTTGTTACGCAAATGGATGCATTGGAAATTCACTTATACTTGAGAGAATGACTTATTTTTCTATAATAGAATATGATAGAATATAATTAAATAAATAAATAGAATGAGTTCACAATAAGACTTTTTTTTCAAACTCTCATGAATAATTCTTCAAATCATTATTAAGTACTCATTTGGAAGGATTTCATGGCAAAATGCAGTAATGAAAATCCTATTTCGAGTAACGATATAGGATCATTCTCAAAGAATGTTTTTTTAAAACAATATATCTATTGAAATCTAGTTTTTAAATCCACTTTGAAATTTTCAATTTGGATCACGAATGAAAAAGATATGATTAAAATAAAAACTAGGTCTCAAGTGAAATTTTGAGGTCACTGTCAATACAACCTTTATTTGAGGGGTCTAATGGAAAAATTTTTACATGATATTTATATGGAATGTATCCCTTGGAATCTAGTTTCCAAATTAATTTGAATCACCTCAATCCAATATCATATGAAAAAGTTATGCTTGAAATACTAACTGCTTGTTGAAAAATATGCATGGTGACAATTTTAGATCTTGATTGTTCATTGGAATATTTCACATATAAAATCATATTATTTTCAAAAATTGTTCATATGGGAGATATATATTCAACCATATTTCAAGACACAATTTTAATCATCCCATTTGGAGGTCAAATGAAAAATGTATTCCACATTTAGTGACAACATGTCTTAAAATCAGCATAGTGAAACTCTGCCTCCTAGGTCTGTTCATCAGCAATTTTGTGATATCAAGCCTAAGGATTTTTAAAACTTGTTTCTACTAGATAGAGAAAAATGAATCTAATTTAATCTCTAAGTGGAATCACATTGATCCAATATTTAACGAAAGAGTTACACTCCAAATATTGATTGTTGGTCTAGTTAAACATTTGCAAACAGCTCTATCAAACATGGTACTCTTCATCATTTTTAGCAAATCATCTTAAACCATTTTAAAAATATGTTTATACTGGAAGTAGCCATATGAATTCACTTTAACTTGGATTTGGATTCACTATTATTAGATTCATATGGCCACCATTCCTCAAGGTGTAAACAAATGCATTTTATTTTCATATCATCTTTGGACTTGTTTTTCAAGCATTGCTTACATATTTCCTGGAAGAAGAGAGACTATACACCTCTCTTCCTCCATCATCTAATATTGTATTGTAGGCAAGTGCTATGTTTTTTCAGGTTCCAGGAATATTTAAGGGGTCAAATGCATGGACGAAGGAATTTTCAAAGTCAATCTTTAAAAATTCATATCTACGAATATGAAGTGAAGATATTCAAGTAAAAACAAAGAGGAAATTCACTTGATGTTGATTTTATCCAAAGAAACTCAAATATCTAGAATTTTTCTTTCAGTTGCTGACCAAAAACACCAACAATCATATAAGATGGATCGAGATAAAGACAAAAGACATGAATCTAATCAAAAGAAGAAGAAGACAAACTCACTTCCAAGTCACATCCATTGCCAAATAAACCTTTCATATTTCATATTATTCATGGTTTCAATCATCATCCATATAGTATGCTAAGCTCCATGAACATCCATGTTGAAATCTAGACCTATTATCCATCTATCCATCTACTCTTATATCATGACTTCAACCTAACTTACTTGCATAAGCTTTCAAACCCTACTCCATATACTCCACTTCCATCCAGAAAAGAAAAGAAAAAATGAAAAAAAAAAAGGGACAAAAATAATAAAGGGGTTTGGCTGTGAAATAACAGTTTCCTGGCATAGTACAAACCCGAATTCATACTGAAAAAAACTATTTATTTGGCTAGTATGAATTCTGAAAAATAAAAAGAGTTATATTTTCATTTAATTTCATTATGCTCAAATATTTTCTTCTTTGCAAAATAAATACTTGAGGGAAAGTCTCAAAATAAGCAAGGGGGAGAGAAAAACAAAAAGCAGTTATGATTTTGTTATCCTTTCCATCTTAGAAATCAGATTACTTCAAGCAACTTCAAAGACAAGCTATTCAATTTAAAGTTATTACAAAGGGACTTGAAAATTCAACATCTAAAATTGTCAGAAGGGGACCTGAATACAAGCTACAGTACATGAGAAACATTATTCAAAAGGGATTTGTACTATTCAAGTTCAATATTCATAAGGGACATGTACTATTCAAGATCATCATGAAAATTTCAAAATATATAGAAGGGACCTGAAGTGAATCAAGTCAGAAGGGACCTGCACAAGGGAAACAAGGTTACAATTTAGGTGACAACATTTCAAGTAAAAAAAATTTACCTTCAAGGACTACTTTCAAAGAATACCTCATCTCAGGAACAATAAAGAAGCTGACATGAAGGAGCCGACTTCTACAATCAAGCTATAATCAATAAACAATAGAAAGTTTTGTAAGTTAAATTTTTTGTTTTAATGATTTTGATTTTGAAATAATACTTGTAATTGAAAGACTAATTAAATATTGATGCATACTTCTCTATAAACCATCCATAAAGCCTTTCCACACTTCAAATATAAGCCAAAATTAGAGAGAAAACCTCCTTTCTTGACTTGCACAAATAAGGCAAAATGCGAAAAAGAAAGCGTTCTCTGGAAAAAGGAAATAAAATGGGGTTAGTATTCAAAAGAGATAAGTTAGAATTGAAAGAAAAGTTCATTGAAAACCATGTACTCATCATCAGTTATGCAAATAGTTGAAGAAAGGCAGTATTTAATGGATAAAGTTGAAAGAATTTTCTGTGTAAATGTAAGGCAGTCATTAGGGAACGATATACTCTATTTTAAAATGACTTTAAAAATGGTAATTTTAAAGAAAAAAATCATTTTAAAAACATGTTTTTGAAGATAAGAATAAAAAAATGGTATATACAAAGAAGGGTATTCAAAAGTGAAGAACAATGTCATGAATTGATTTCATGAAGATATAGTGACAAAACAGAGTTTTATCCAAAATATTGGCTACATGATCAAAAACAGATAATTCATGCTATTATTAGCCTAAGAGTTGGGTAGCATTCATATTTTTCTTCATGTAAAGATTTAAATCATTCTTGATTTTCATAAAGGAAGCTTAAAACCTGTCCTTATCCTAGAAAGCTTGAAAAATTGCTATGACCTTGCTAAAGTACTCTACAAAACAAATCTTAGTAATGGAAAATGATTGCAACATTATATGAAAAATCATGTTGTAAAATAGTGACATTACAAGTAATGAGAAGTTGTAATGAGATGGTACATATGTTGATAATGAAGTGGAGTTGAGGGAATATCCAATAATGTAATGAAAGCCCACCTATAGAAACAAATTGAAGTGCCATCATGTATGCAATTGGGAAATCAAAGTTGTCATCATATATGCAAAAGGGAAATCAAAGTTTCCTACGATCTCATAGTTTTTAGAATCCTTAGTATACTACAGTATTAACAAGGAAGCAGCATTACCACATATGATTTCTGAAGTCAATCTCAGGCAGAGAATGATCTCGCAATCCCAAGGTGTCGGTCTTTACCAGAGCATAACGAAAATTTTCCAAAAAAAGAGAACACGGTATTGAAATAATAGAACCTACAGGGGAATGCAGAAGATATAAGGAGCTCGAAGCATAACATGAAGAAGCTTGAACATTCACGAATAGGAAAAACGCACAGGAAGAAGCCACAAGTGATAAATTTGGGAAATTTCACACACAGGGAGAAAACGAAATCAGAAAAAGGTAGGAAACATAACTAGCAACTCAATTTATTTTTTTATATAAGTCTGGATGAAGCTAAAATTTGTGAATACATTGGTGGTAGAGAACCCGAGATTTTAGGACGAAGTGCCAATTTACGATCAGTTGCTAGTTTCAGGTGAGATTTCGTAAGATTGACTCCTCGGGATTTCGTGATTAATCTCTAAAGAAACCCAATCACGAAAATCATTCCCAATTTTATGTGTAAACAAATAAAATATATGCATTATGAAATCTAGGGATTCAGAAATCAATTTTGCGGTCAACTCCAGGTAAGGGTTTGAGTTTGAGTTTTTGACAATTGTAAGGAAGCATATGGCATCGATAAGGGAATAATCAATAGGATTCATGAATTAAAGGAATGCATAGTGGAATTATTCCTTCAAAAAAAAATTCGAAGACCCCTCTCTCAATTAGTTTCGTTATCAAGCTACAGGGTTCTCAAAGCAATTCATTTGAAAAGCAGGGTTATAAAGCAACATTCTCAAAGCTACATGATATACAAAAGTTACACAACAGAGTTTCATTTGCTCATAACAAACACCAAAAATGGTTTTGATGCCAGCAATCTGGTTATGTAAAGGCCACATTTCATTTTCAATTGAAGGAACTCTTGAATTTTTGCAAATAAGGATGTAAAGGGATTTAATACATAGAGATGTAAATTTATAAATGAATACAGAGGTACAGTGGTCACAATTCTCCATAAATCCGAAATATTCTCCATAAATCCGAAATTTTTAAAGAAGACGCTATTTTTCGGGGCTTTTTCAAAGAAAAATAAAGTGAAATTCGAAAAACCAAAACATGGGTTTTCTTCATAACGAGCCCAATTAAGCTAATTATGGACAGTTTTCTCAAATTCATTGTTATTTGGGATATTTTCCTGGTTCTTTCAACCCTTATTTTGAAGATGGCGTGGGCAAAACATTATTTGTTACAAATTTGGAACATGAAAAAATACACAGGAATTTTAGGGGCATTCAATTTCCAGGGAGATGTTTGTTGAGTTCAAAGGGAAGAACATGACACTACTCACTTTCATGTTAGAGTTGTGCATATAATTGGTATTCTTGATATAAGAATTTTGAATATTGACAAATATGAGAGGAGTGAGCTCCCCTGAGTTGACAAGGAAGGCTCGAGACTGCAGTGAAAATATAGTTGATTTTGATTTGTCTCAAATAAGCGAGGAAGAGTGGAGCATTTTATTGGAGTGCTTTCAACAACCGCTGACTAATGATTTTTTTAGAATGGAAGGAAGTGGATCTCGGCCAGTTACCAAGACTAGGTACTTCTTGTCAATTTTGATAGAAATGTATTCCTTAACTATTCATATCTATAAAAATTATAACTCTAGTTATATTTAGAGAATTTGGCCTAATAACAATGCAAAGAAAGGAAAATCTTATTCTACTCATAACAATCGGTGAACATGAAAGATCTTACTATGTGAGAGGAATTGAGGAATGTTGCTTACCTCCACCCTATTGTAATGCACCAAAGCTACCATCTTTTGTGTGTAAACGCTTTTCCTTTCTTTGTATGGTTTCTCCAACCTTGATGGAACTATATTTTGCATCTCTAACTAGTATAATGTTCCTGTAAGATTATCTTATTACATAATTTGCAATATTGTTCCAAGGAAATATTAATATTTTGAACTCTGGAGTATCATGCAAAATACTTGAGGGGAGGTTGTGAATGTCAATTATATGCATTTTGAAGATCAAGTGAGGCCAATATGGTTCTATTTCTGGCATTGCTAGAATAGAATGAACATTTATTTGGAAATATTTTGGGAAATAATATTAATATCATGAATTGGGAAAGAAAAATGGTTTTGGTTACTAGGCATTAAGAAATGGAAATTATAGCTTGGTTGATACAAAGGTATGGGATGCATAAGGAAATTAATAGGGTTCATATAAATATACCCTCTTTCAACATCAAAGGAAGCTTTAAGACACCTTCAAAACTATGGAAATGGACATGATTCACATGGCAAAGAGTTCAGTTAATCCTTGGATATGCTCAAATTCAAGTAGGAAAATAAAGGAAAACTCCAATTGAATTGAAAAATGAGGAAATAGAGAGGGTATTTATACTTCTTCAAGTAGTACAAGCAAAGTCCACTACTTTAGACAAGTAAAGGAAGAAGGGGGTCTAGAAGGACCAGACAAGCATGAGGACATGCTTAACGATCAGCAAGGGGGAGTGTTAGTCTCTTATTTTGGGTTCTTTTTTACATATACATTTCATCATTTATCACCTTTCCTCACTACTTTATCGCCATATTCACCACATTTTGCTTGTTTTATACACGTCAATGTATTCAAACTTTGTCTTTGAATTATTTTATTATTTTTTTCAAATTTGAGCATTAGAATTAAATTTTGACAGAACTAGAAAAGCCTGTAATAGCTCGTTTGAAGTAATGGTTTCAGGACACTTGGGCTGAACCAAATGCACATTTGGAAACTATGGGAACCAAGAATGGGTGAACACCTATTGGTTCGCACCAGAACAACTAGATTAGGTTCGGTAAACGCTGGTCAAACCAGACAGGTTGTTCAGAAATATCCCCTGATTTGAGCATGAAATATGGGCAGAATATGATTTTAAGGGATTTTTTTTCCAAAATTTTAGAGATAAGAGAACTAAATTATACTTGTATTCCTTATCTAAAGATATCATAAATGTATTTGAGCATTTTTAGTTAATCAATTACCAAAGACTTGTATAAATAAGTGATATTTAGAGGAGGAAAACATCTCTTTTAACTATGTGAATTTAGAGACTTTTTGCAAATTAGTGAAAGCAGTTGGTTCAGAGTTATTTTGCTTCTATTATTTTTTATGGATGATGCTTGATATGGTTTACAAATCCTTCTTATTTTATATTCATCTAAGGTGCGCAGCGGAAGCGTGGAGGGCCCCCATTGTCAAGCCTGTGCACTAGTTTCTCCTTGTTTGGTATAGTTTGAGTCTGTTATACTTTCATTCCAGTTTATTGTACTTTAATTTCAGTTTGATTTACCTTCATTTTATTATATTCAATTTTTGGTTGAGTTCTTATTGACATGTTTGATAACGGGATATTATGAATTGACCTCTCGTAAGAGAGCTTGGTATTTCTTTCATTGTCAATAGGCTAGACTTATCCAAGATTGCTCATCTTATTTATGTTTTGATTAATTTATTATTGATATGTTTGATTCATAGATATTATGAGTTGACTCCTTGTATTTATTTCACAATCAATAACTGGACTTGTCAAAAAATGTTCATTTCATGTATGATTGATTTGCTGCTATTTGATTCATTAAGGGAATTTGATAATCTGAAAGTGTTATTATTTCCACTGAAGAATTTTTTAATCCTTATCCTATAATGGAGAATGAATATTTCTTGGCAATAATACTCAAGGTTTCAAACTAGCTAGGTGTTAAAATTGTAGAAACTACCTCTAAACCATATATGTTGGAGTGCTTCTAAGATTACGAAAACCAGATTGATAAAATAATTGATAATCTAATTTAAACCCTTAAATTGGACCAACAGGCCCCTCAAGCCCAGAAACCACCATTTACCTCATCCATACCTACCAAAACCACCCAGACACCTTCAGCCTTGCACCCATGAGTTCAAGCTTTCCATAAGCCACCTTAGCGCTTTCTCCTCCTAGCTGCAAAAAAATGCATTTACAAGCACCGTTAGGTCATGATTAGTTGCATGATTAAAAGCATGATATATAAAAAATAGAGTGGATAGAGTGTGTTTAGCCATTTGTCCCAGCAAAGTGTGATTAGGTTAGTTTCCTTTATGTCGTTTCAATTCAGAAATTTACTTCATGCAAGATGCCTAATTTGCTTCCATTTCTTATCATAGCTTAATGTGTGGATTTCTTTCATTGTAGAGTAGTTAGATGTACTTTATTGTTGTATAATAGTTCTTTAATTGCTAATAGAGCCATGGATTTGAACATTTGTAGACCTAGGCCTAAATTCAGAAGTGTGACAGACTTCATCCAGAAACCCTTGAAGTAGCACCCTTTTGTAAGGCTCATAAGAGTATGATATGAGTAGAATGCATCTGTTGTGTAATAGCACTATCACTTCCAAGTTTGTACGAACCTTGGGTTGATATGGTAAATTAGGGTAGCCTTGGTGAGTTGCAGCATTCTTGGTGCAATACCAGGGCTCACCACTTTTTGGCGTCGTTGTCGGGGAGGTGTCTAGTAAATGCTTTGATTTTGTTGTAGCATTATTTTCTGCTTTAATTTTACATGTTGTTTCAAAAATATTGAAAAAAATACCAAAAAAATATGATTTTCATGCCTCGTAGGAGTAGGGATACTCAAGGAAAATTTTTACCTAAAACCCCAACATCACCACATAGTCACCCTTCACTCTTCTTCAGTGGTTGTGAGGTTGAACACACCATAGGTGAGCCTTCTGAAAATTTTGAAGAACCTATTGGAGAAGAAGAAGATCTTATTTCACCTGAGGAACCTGCTTCACCTATTCAAACCATGGCTGAAACTGAAGCCTGGGGAGCCTTTCCCATTAGAGAGGCAGATGAGGAAACGAAAATGAAGAACATTAGCCCCTCATCCCTTCCACACTTTCATGGACTTGCCTCTGAAGATCTTGACAGATTCATGTTTGAATTTGTTGTTGTCTGTAGGACCTATGACTATGCCTTAGATGATCAAAAGCTTAAGTTATTCCCATCTACCCTTAAGGATGCAGCCTTGCGCTGGTTCATGGGTCTACCTTGGAACAACGTCACTACCTAGGCACAGATGCAAGGGACCTTCAACAACAATTACAGGGACTACTGTAGGTCCAAGGAAACTAAAGATGAGATATTCAGGATGACTCTAGGGCCTGATAAATCCCTAGAAGACTATGAAGAGATATTTTAGTTAAACTATAAGGGAGCCAATTGTACTCTTGATCCCGGACCACTTAAAATATTACTTCTTCGAGGGATCAGGGAGAGGTGATAGAAACCCTCAATATGTTATCGGGAGGAGATATCTACCAGTTTCCTTATGAAATAATAAAAATTCTCTTCAGGAACCATTCTAGGGTAGCTAGGAAGAAAGGCATAGTTGGAAAAATTACAACCAATACCCCTTCCTCTTCCACCTCCATCAAGCATGAAATTGGAAATATGTTGGAGGATTTGAAGAGTGAGATGTTGAACACCTTTGCCTTGCAAATGGACACAATGCAGGTCAAGAGGAAGCAAGAGGAAGAAGAAAGGGCCTTGGCTATATTTTTCCCTAGATGTACTAGAAAACACCTTAGAAATGAAGGTCCATTAAATTTCATAAAGGTTTGATTAGTCTATGATGAGAATCGTGCCATAGACAAGTGTCCCTCCTTACCTAGACTCAAATTTGTATATCAAGGTGGGGAAGTAGGACCTGAGAAACTTTGTTTCATCAACCAGAGAAGACCTCAAGGCCCTAGGTCATATCAGCAGGGTATGCAAGGTGCACCTTACTCTTACTATCACAATAATCAGAATGCACCCATGCAATCTTGGTACACCCCCTCTCCTCCATCCTGGACTACACCTCCTACTTGGCCTTACAACCCTCCATATCATCCTCAGCCTATGAATTAACCATTTCAGTAGTATGTTCCTCAACAACCTCATTGGAACAACCCAACCCAAGGGTGGAGGCCTCAACATAGTCAACCATGTGCTCTAATGCCTCCACCCCAACCTCAACCTCAGCTTACTTATGTTGCTCCACCCAAGTTGCCTCAGATTCCTGCACAGCCAAATCCGAACCCAAAAAACAGACATGCAGAACAAGTTTATAGTGGAGAGACAACCTATCCAGCTTATGTTGTGGAGATACAGGAGATTAATCTCAGGTCAGGAAGAGTACTCCCAGACAACCACCCTCCAACTCCACTTGTATAGGTTGAGGAGTAAAAGGAAGAAAGTAACACTCATATCCAACAACCTCCTTTTCTCGAGCGCTTGATCCATTTCAGTCAGCACACCCTAGAAGAGATCGAAATTCTGGGAGAACTAAAAAATTTGTGTGTAAAGATACTACTTCTCCAGGCCATTAAGGATGTCCCTATTTACAATAGGTTCGTCAAGGAAAAGTGCTTCAATAAACCTGGGATAAAGAAGAAAGATACCCCAACCATCAATGTAGTAGGACAATTGTCTGACTTAATGTCGGGAAGGGTGATCTTTCCAAAGTACCTGGACCCTAGTATTCTAGTTGTATATGTGCACATATATGGTGTCATATTCCCCAATACTCCGATTAACCTCAGGGTTGCCATCAATTTCATGACCAAGGAAACTATTTTAAAACTCAACCTCTAAGGGACTTTGAGGAAAACCACAATGATTCTGCAACTTTCAGATTGTTCCACATTAACTCTGGAAGGAATTCTTGAGGATGTTATGGTCTCAATTGACTCTTGGGAGTATCTTACAGATTTTCTGGTTTTGCAACCAAAAACGAAGTTCAATGGATATCCTCTCATTTTAAGGAGACCTTGGTTAGCCACTGTCAATGCTTATATTAACTGTCGGGCCGGAAACATGACTATTAAGAATGTTCCCTTGTCTAAACAGTTGGTATTATATCCTCCAGCCTAGGCTTCAATTGATCATGATCTACCTATATGGTTGGAGGAAGAATAATATGAGGTATACAACACTACCCCCATTTGTACCATAGATGTTCTTCTTAGAGGGGGGCAGCTTGATGAAGATGAACTCATCGACCATGTCATTCAAAACCAATCCCCCACTAACAGCCCGCTTGAAAACCTATTAAAAGAATCTGAAAGCCAACCTTGGATGGAATTTCACTCAGTCGATTCAACCTCTGAAACTACCAAGGTTGTGGAGTTTGGCCCATCCAAATATCTGAAAATTAACTCAAACCTCTCAGGTAAAGAAGAAAAGCAGTTATGCCAGCTTCTGAAAGAAAACCTAGATTGGGATTACAAGGACATGAAAGGGGTGCATCCCTTAGCATGCAGACATCATATTTACATTAAAGAAGGATGAAAGCCTGTGCGTCAACCCCAAAGGCGGATGAACCCAACTCTAAAATACATAGTTAAGGAAGAACTGCAAAAATTGTTGGATGCAGGTTTCATTTATCCTATATTAGACAGTGAGTGGGTATCTCCTCTTGTCCTAGTCTTGAAGAAGAATGGAAAATGGTGAATCTGTGTTGATTATCAGGAACTCGACAAAGCCACTAAGAAGGACCATTTCCCTTTTTCATTTATAGACCAAGTCCTGGATGGCCTTACAAGAAAGAAGTTATTTTCCTTCTTAGATGAGTTTAGTGGATATAACCAAATCAAAATTAGCCCTGAAGACCAAGAAAATACTACTTTCACCTGCCTTTGGGGTACCTTAGCTTACCGAGTCCTACCCTTTGGGTTGTGAAATTCCCCAGCTACCTTCCAAAGATTTGTCTTGAGAATTTTCTCTGAGCTAGTCCATGACTCAGTTGAAATCTACATGGATGATTTCACACCCTATGGGGATGAATTCCAGGAGGCTCTCTCCAATTTGGGAAAATTTATGAGAAGGTGCATTGAGATGCATCTCTCCCTGAGCCCAGAAAAGTGTGAATTCCTTAAAAGAGCGGGATTTGTATTGGGGCACTCAATCTCCCAAGTAGGAATACAGGTGGACCCAAACAAAACCACCATCATGCCTGCTCCTCAAAAGTAGAGAGATGTCAGGAGTTTCTTTGGGTTAGCTAGCTATTATAGAAGATCCATCAAAGACTTCAGCAAGTTGGCCTCGCCACTATTTGGTTTGTTAGCCAAGGATCCTGAGTTTACTTGGTCCAGTCTTTGTCAAGAATCTTTAAAGCTCATTAAGGGAAATTTGATATTGCCTCCATTCTCTGAGGTACAATTAGACTCTAGCTTTCCACTTCCACACCGATGCATCAGACAAAGTTGTGGGGGTAGCATTGGGGCAGTTAGAAGATAAATTACCTTATGAAATTTATTTCATCAGCAAGAACTTGTGCAAGGCCAAACTCAATTACACTATCACAGAGAAGGAGATGTTAGTCATTGTCCATTCTTTAAACAAAATTATACATTACGTCACTAGCCATCAGACCTTTGTACACACTGACCATGTAGCCATCAAATATTTAATGAACAAACCAGATGTTAATGCTAGAATAATTAGATGGTTGTTACTATTACAACAATTTGACCTAACCATTGTTGATAAACTTGGAAAGGAGAATGTTGTTGCAGAATTTTTATCTAGGTTAGCTCTATCTGTAGATGAAGAATGAATGTCGGTGGATGACCAGCTGCCAGATGAAAATATTTTCGCTATCTCGACACTCTCACCATGGTTTTCTGACATAGCTAACTACTTGGTTGCTGAAAATTTCCCTTCTAATCTCTCATTCAAGGAAAAAAGAAATATCATCATAAAAGGTGCCCCTTTCACATGGATTGGGGGAAATCTATTCAAGCTACGCCCTGACCAAATTCTCAGAAGATGTGTGAGGGAGGAAGAAGTTTTTGATATCCTCTTTGCATGTCATGATAGCCCTTCTGGAGGCCATTTTGCTACAAAAAGGATTTCCTTCAAGCTTTGCAGACATGATACTATTGGCCTACCCTTCACTAGGATGTTAGAAGATACACTAGCAGGTGCGACCAGTGCCAAAGGATGGGGAAACCTACACAGAGGGATGAGATGCCTTTGCACCCTCAGGTGGCTCTTGAGCCATTTGACAAGTGGGGCATGGACTTCATTGGACCTATTGATCCACCATCTAGCCAAAAAAAGTATATCATAGTCTGCATTGACTACTTAAAAAAGTGGGCTAAAACAAAAATTGTGTAGAAATTATATAAACAATATGTATATCATGGATTCAATCCGATCTAAAATTTTCATAAAGCTAAATATTGAATCACTTCTACAAATCAATTGCAGAAATTAAACACAATCTCCAATCAGATGAAGAAAAGAAGAATCAAATTAAACCACAACACAAGTAATTTCCCAAGGAAATCTTTTTGCTCAAAACCCCACTATCTTCTATTGTATATTCAGCATGGATACATGAAACAATTACAATTCACTTTTCTCACAAGAGTCGCCAGTACTCATCTAATTGTCTCACACTATCCTGGACAAAAATGACCAACACTTAGCCAATTCTCAGCCTCTAAAAAGCATGCCTTGCTTACGCAATTCCTAATGAATACAGTCCCTATTCTTTAGGAATTTTTGCCTTCCTCAACTACGCAAGGATCATGGACAATCCAATGTGTGTTTGGTTGCATGGGTGCAACCCAATAATCCTACAACCGATAGTTAACATCCCTTTCACCTTTGTCTCAACTAGGTCTCCACCGGAACTAACGTGCATGCAGCTAATAATAGTAAATCATCACTTGCATGTTAGATCATTGATTGTGAATTAAATATTATTTAATTCGCTTGATCTCTCACTAGTGCAACAAACATTTACAACTAGCTCAACTGACTTTAACTCACCTAACTGAGTTCACTGATTACTCATGCATTAAACTAATGCACCAACTGCACTTTGAACTCTGTTACAACTAGAATTACTCTGCATGCCTCACCAACTACCCTCAGCTCAAAATTCATGAGCTAACTGAGTTTACCACACTCATTTAACTATTACAAGTGATTATGAGATGATATTACATTTTATTGTCCATTTTAGTTAAGGGAAAATTAAAATAGACACTGCACCAAATTTAGCCCACACCAGTGTAGGTGATGCTAAGACCTGTTGGTCCCACACTAGTGTAGGTGCTACAATTTCTTGTTGGACTTCAACACTCCCTCTCAACAAGAAAGGGATTATCTACCACCTTGATCCTGCCTCTGTGGTATTTGAATTTTCTCCTTGTGAGCACCTTTGTCAGAATATTTGCATCCTGATCTTCCATGGGAATGTACTGAAGTAACATTATGCACCTCTGAACATAATCTCTGAGATGGTGGTATCAGATGTCTATGTGCTTGGACCTATCATGAAACACAGGATTAACTAAGATTTTAATGAAACTATGGTTATCACAATGTATCACTGTCGAATCCATCTGAGAACCAAACAAACCAACCAGGATCTTTCTCATCCAGATGGCCTCACATGCAGCTTGAATTTCTTCCATGTACTCTACCTCCGCTGAACTGAGTGCCATAGATCACTGCTCCTGTTGTACTACGAAACTATTGTCGATCCTATGCTGAATATCCCTCCTGATGTTCTCTTTCTGTCTGACGGACTGCCTACCCAATTTGCATCTATGAAGCCCTGAAGCTTCACTCCCTCTGTCTGTCTGTACCATAATCCATACTTTGTAGTGCCCCTGAGATATCTCAAGACATGCTTCCTTGCCTTCCAAAATAGCTTGGTCGGCTTAACCATAGCTTGACTCAGCTGGTTAATTGCATAGAAAATGCTTGGTCTAGTGTTCACCAAGTACATCAGTGAACCTACTAGCTGCCTGTATACAGTAGCATCCACTACTTCTCCAGAAGTAGTATCCTCTTTCCTCAAATTTCCTGGAAGAGGAGTTTCCATGAGTTTACAGCTCTCCATGTGAAACCTACCCAGTATTTCTTTAGCATACTTGCCTTGAGAAACAAAAATTTCACCTTCCCGCTGCCATATTTCCAAACCAAGGAAATAATGAAGGAGTCCCATGTCCTTCATTTCGAACGTCCTTGCAAGATCCTCCTTACATGAGTGTATCAGTTGCTCATCACCTGTCAAAATTAGATCATCAACATAAAGTATGATAATCAAGAGCTTACCATCAACCACAATATGGTACAGGTTTGCATCCGCTTCACTTTTGGTGAAGCCCAACCCGATGAAATAGTTCTCAATCCGAGTATACTAAGCACGAGGTGCTTGCTTCAGCTCATACAATGCTCTCTTGAGTCGACACACATGCGACTCACTATCAAAGATCTCAAAACCTTTTGCCTACTCTATGTACACATCTTCTTCAATAACTCCATTGAGAAACACATTTTTCACATCCATCTGATGAATGCGCCACCCCATCTACATTGAGAGTGCAAGGGTAGATCTAATGCAAGAGTACCTCGTGATTGGTGTGAAATTCTCATCATAGTTGATCCCCCCAATCTGTGAGAATCCCAAGGCCACAAATCTTGTACTTCTCCACACTCCCATCAGCATCTTGTTTTACCTTGTAGATCCATCTAGATCCAACCACTCATTTGTCGACTGGTCTTGGGACAATCTCCCATGCACTATTCTTGACAATGGAGTCATACTCCTCTACCATTGCATCAACCCAAATTGGTTGCTTCACTTCCTCCTGAAAGGAAGATGGTTCTATCACAATACACTTGCTCATAAGAGCCATGTATCTAGTAAACTTGTCTGGAGACTGTCTCTATCTACGCAGTGAAGTAGGGGCTCCTACATTCTCTGTTGCATCAAGTCTCAATCTATCAGCTTTCGTGGTGCGCCTTATACCATTTCTGGTGGATGGATCTGCATGAGTGTTTTCTGCCACTCCATGATCCTCCGCATGTGGCTACTCCACATCTTGAGGCTCATCTGTTGGAACCAAGAGTTCCTCCTTTGCATGCAAATATAGCTCCCTCTCAAGGGACAATCGCATGGCTTTCTCCTCATCAAATTTTATATCTTGTCGCACAACAGTCATTCTATTTTTTGGTAAATACACTTGATATTTGTGGGGAGTATCAATGTACCCCAAAAAAATTCCAATCTCAGTTGTTGGTTCCAACTTCTTCCTGGCATCTTTGGTCACATGCACATAAACATATGAGCCAAAAAACTTAAAATGTGAAACATCAGGTTTCTTACCAGTAAAAACCTCTTCTAGTGTAATCATGCCAAGTGTCCGATGAGGACAATGGTTCTGCACAAATACCATTGTGTTGCATGCCTCTGGCCACATATGCAACAGTAGGCCTTGATCATGCAACATCGCTCTTGTTGCACCCATAATTGTTTTGTTCTTTCTTTCTGTGACCATATTCTGCTATGGCTTATGAGGCGCAATCAGTTCTCTCTTAATCTCTTCTTTGTTGTAGAATTTATAAAATTCATTGGAGATGTACTCACCACCATTGTCGCTCCTAAGAGCCTTCACATGCTTCCACGTGTCTTTCTCCACCAGTGATTTGAATGCAAGAAACTTTGAGAACATCTGATATTTCTTCTACATGAAGTAGATCCAACACTCTCAAGAAAAGCCATCAACAAATAGCACATAGTACTTATGCTTTGTTGTCGAAACAATAGAGAATGGTCCACACACATCTGAGTGAACTCTCTCAAGGATTTCTGAATCTCGGTTCTCCTTCTCATGAAAGGTGGCCTTTGCATATTTTCCCATAGTACATCCCTTGCATGTGTCTAACTACGCAAGTGTACCCTTGGGAAGACTCATAGAAATCTATTGCATGACCTTCAAGGCTTCGTGGTGGTGATGGCCCAATCTCCTGTTCCATAACTCACCCTCATCCCGGCTCACCACTTTGTCCGCCTTACCCATCAATGGTATGTAGCCATCTACATCAATTTTATAGAGATTCTTAACTTGAATCCCAATCTTCTTGGCTTGTCTTGTTTTTTTGTATCGTAGGAAAGCTTTTCCTTCACTGAAAACAACATCATAGCATCTATCCTCCAACATTGCAACTGAGACTAAATTTTTCTTCAAGCCTATTACATGCATTACATCTTTTAATTGAAAGGGTTTACTTGACTGTCTCTGGAAGGTAATGGTACCAATACCGGTAGCATTTTACTACTCGTCATCACCCGTTTTGATATGCATCTGGAGGCCCTTCTCCTCCAAGCTACTAAAAAATTCTTTGTCTCTTGTCATGTGAAAGGAAGCACCATTATCCAAGTACCACATTGATCCCATTGCACTTGACACCATGCATGCAATGAGCGAGAATTCAAGCTCAAATTGTGAGGCCAAAGCCTCACTAGGTGTAGATCCTGAAGCCTTCTTTTTCTTCCTCTTTTGTGGATAGTTAGTGGCATAATTTCCATGCTCGTGACAGTGAAAACACTTCCCTCTGGACATGTCGCACTTCTTTCCATATTTACCGGACTTGGATTTGGAATGGAATTTCTTTTCTTTCCCCTTATTGGCCTTGGAAGCCAAAGAACAATCTTCTTCATCTTCATTCTTAGATGAAGATCCATCACTGGTATTCCATCTTAACTCTTCTTACACCAAATCTGACCAAAGTCATTCCCAATCTAGTAGCTTTTCCCTTCCATTAACAGAGTCCTTATAACTATGCCAAATCTTGGGAAGTCTTAGAAGACCTAGGCTCACCAAAATTATCATTAGAAACAATAATGCCAATGCTCTAAAGCTCATCCCAACATTGGACAAATTTTTTAAGTATTTTGGCATGGTTTCGCCTTTCTCCATCTTGATCTTCCTGAATTTATCTTTCAGTGCCAATTTCCTCTGATCACCGTTGCTCTAAAATAGATCTGTAAAAGCTTTCCACATTGCATATGGTGTGACTTTACCATGGGGACTTGAGACAATGTGGTAGAGTACTCCCTCCAGTAAGATCCTCCTCACCTTTTCAATTTTATTTTTCCATGCATCAAGATTTGCAGCATCTGTCACATCAGGTTTGGGAACATCATTGTCAATGAATTCCTTTAATCCATTGTCCTCCAGTACTGCCTCCATCCTGTCTTTCCAAGCAATATAGTTAAATTTTCCCTCGAGTGCATACTCCAACCTCAAGCCATTGAAATCCATTTCGATCCTGAATCACCTGTAGCACCAAGAAAGTCTTATGCAAATTCGAATTCTATTCATTCACAAACTCAACTTCTCCTCCACTATTGTGATTTCCTCTGCTATGATACCATGTATAAATTATAAAAACAATATGTATATCAAGGATTCAATCTGATCTAACAATGTACTAAAGCTATATACTGAATCACTTCTACAAATCAATTGTGGAAATTAAACACAATCGCCAACCACATGAAGCAAAGAAGAATCAAATCAAACCACAACATAGATAATTTCCTGGGGAAATATTTCTGCTCAAAACCCCACTATCTTCTATTGTATATTCAGCATGGATACATGAAACAAATACACTGCAATATTCTCACAAGAGTCTCCAACACTCAGCTAATTGTCTCACATTGTCCTAGACAAAACTTACCAACACTTAGCCAATTCTCAGCCTCTAAACAGCATGCCTGCCTTGCGCAATTCCTAATGAATGCAATCCCTATCCTTTATGAATTTTGGCCTTCCTAAAATGTGCAAGGATCATGGGCAATCCAATGTGTGTTTGGTTGTATGGGTGCAATCCAATAATCCTACAACTGATAGTTAACATCCCTTTCACCTTTGTCTCAACTGGGTCTCCACTGGAACTGACATGAATGTAGCTAATAATAGTAAATCATCAGTTGCATGTTAGATCACTGATTGTGAATTAAATAATATTTAATTCACTTGATCTCTCACTAGTGCAACAAACAGTTACAACTAGCTCAACTTACTTTAACTCACCTAACTGAGTTAATTGATTACTCATGCATTAAACTAATGCGCCAACTTCACTTTGAATTCTGTTACAACTAGAATTACTCTGCATGCCTCACCAACTACCCTCAACTCAAAATTAATGAGCTAACTTATTTTATCAAACTCAGTTATCTTACAAGTGATTATGATATAAGATTACATTTTATTGTCCATTTTAATTAAGGGAAAATTAAAATAGACATTGCACTAAATTTAGCCCACACTAGTGTAGGTGCTGCTAAGACCTATTGGTCCCACATTA